>OY728156.1:31819133-32431283 GCA_963277665.1 Viscum album
GTGTTGCATTCGATTCTTCCATATCTGAAAATTACATCCGTCGAAGATCGGAATCCCTCTATGATTAGTGACCTCCATTGAGAGAAGACCAACTGTTAACCTTTCGCTCTGATACCACTTGTTAGGTCCACTGGGCTGAATACCCTGAGAGGGGGGGGGGGGTGAATCAGGGTATGACTAATTAAAAATTAAAGCCCGTTCTGATCTTGTTTCGCTGTTAAGAAAAACACTCTTCTCTCTCTTTCCCGCTGCACAATATAAACAGAAAGTAAAGCAAGCACATGACACAACAATTTTACTTGGTTCACTGCTAAGGGCTACGTCCAAGGAGCATACGCCGACAGGTTGCCTGTCGTACCAAGTCCACTAAACTTCACTAGCTGTGGATTACAATGTTCGGGCTAGATCACTTCTATGCCCAGGCTCACTGCCTATACAATGTTTAGGGTCAGCTCACTGCTTTCCCAAGGTTCACTCACTGTTTCTCTCTCTCTGGCTCACTGCCGGTGGAGAGGATCACCTTCTTCCTCTTCCTAAGCTCACTGCTCTTGGAAGGAATCCACTCACAATTTATAGACCTGTAGGTCTCTTCATTTCCATTAAGGAATGCATCTTTCCCTGTATGTAGATACTTTGTTGATGTTCAACTTTCACCCGTAGATGAATACCCCTTTTGCCACTATCCACTGGGCAAACTACCTTTGGAAAGACCTTCGCAAAGCACCCTACAATGCGAGGCTCCCAATTTCGCGAAGCTCAACCAAGCCTTCGCGAAGCTCCTGCCTTTTCGCGAAGCTCACTCGCGAAGCTCTTTCGCGATGCTCAAGCCGTCACAAAGCAAAGACCCTCGCGAAGCAAAGTAAGCCAATGCGGAGCTCGCAGGTTTCGCAGAGCTACAATAGCCGCCGCGAAGCACCTCTTTCGCGAAGCACACTGGCTCCGCGAACCACCTTCGCAAATCGAGAGCAAAGTATTTTCTCTGAAAATTCTCTCTACTTCCCTCGAAGGGGTCGGCCTATATTTATAGGCGATTCCACCGACCCTCAAACTTTCCACGTGAAGTCAACGCCACGTCATCTCAATTCGCGAAGCTCCAAAGTTTCTACCGGAAATATGTCCAAATCGCGAAGCTCCACGACAATTATCTGTTCGCGAAGCTTGACGTAGTCGCGTAGAATCACCGTCAACTTACCTTCGCGGCTCGCACCTTCGCCGCGAAGCTCCCTTGCAAAGCCTAACATTCCTTCGCGTCTTCTCCGCGAAGCTCACTCGCAAAGCCCTTCTCCGCCGCGATGCGCTTCAGCCTCTGCCGTTCGCGAAGCTTGACGTAATCGCGAAGCATCACCGCCTCCATTCTTCTGGTCTTCGCGAAATCCAATCCATACATCCTATCTTCGCGAAATTCATTCCTTTGACATATTAAATTATGCTCTTCATGGAAATCCACTTTTCGCGATGCTCACCAAACTCCAAATTTTGGACCCCAAAAAATTGGCAAACACTGGGAAACGACGCCACCTTGTACTGATCTTTTGTACCGCCTCCAGATCGCCCTTTCCTTTGTCATCATTCTTTGTCAACATGGATTGTCAACAACTTCTCAGGAACTCGACAAATATCCATGAAAACCTGCTTTGTCCACAAACACAATCAGCCCAAAAATACTGCAATGTTACCTTGAGGTATTTTCTCCCAACATGTATGAACACTGAGCGCAAGGTCATGGGGGAAGAAATCATCCCAAAAAAGCTGTTCGAAGTCATCACATGAGAGGTTAGCCTCATCATGAGTCTAAATGGTCAAAATCCACCACCCCCTCGTCGATCCCTGTAGAAGGCTCATGGAAAAGATCACTATCTAGTTAAGGGGAATCCTCACTAAGAGAAAGACCCGGGTCACCACCTCCAGCCAGTCCTTGATGACTTGAGGGTATGTCTCTCCCCTGAACTTGGGAGGTCATTGTCTCTAAAACTTGTTCAAGGCACTGAGTCTGCGCACGTACTCTACTGATAACACTGATAGTAATTGATGATCAATGAGTGGTGGTAATGCTGGTGCATCACCCAACGGGGCCATCTCTGGCATTGGTCCCTGAACCGATGCCTCATTACTAGGCGGGCTATCCTAATGATCCCACATCAGAACCATAGCTGGTTGTCTGGATAGAGGCATCTTGAAACTGATCAAGATGTACCATATTCAATAGATTATACATGGTGAGCTGACTCTAATTCAAGGAGAACACGAGGAAACACTCAATTCCTATATGATGCATGCAACCAGTGTTTTTTATGTATAGAGTCAAAAAGTAGAATTCAAGGTCCTAGTGTATGGATACATTAGTCGCCGCACCAACACTGGACTCCCCAAATCTGAAAGTTGAACTTGAAATATTTAACACTATTTTCAAAAAGAAAAAAAAAACAAACTCCTGGTATTTGAGGTAGAACCGACCATCTCTAATACCACTTTGACACAACCCATCCCCCATGGTCCATTCCGTGATTCCCCCAAGCCCGCCTCCCAAAAGCTAGGGGTTGGAGACTAGCACTGAAGGCGTCAACCTACAAGTGGGATGAATTTTCCTGAGTACCTGTATGCACACACACATAACTACATCCCAAAAACTAGAAAGGAAACGCACATGCCACTGAACAAGCACTGAGTAAAGGTTCAAGCTATAAGTCAAATGGGTAAGGATACAAACCCAACAAAAGAAAAACTGAAAACATGAAAGTATAAGGATCTCGGGAAAGTTGTCCGCTGAAAAACCCACCTGATGGTAAGTGTAGAGTAGATATTGGAAGCTATAGAAGTATTCCCCACCTCCCTGAACTCACTAGACCCCTCCTGGTCCTAGGACACAAAGTCCTCCATCTTTGTGTCATTCATCTATACAAGAAACGACACGTACGGGTGAATCTCGTGTAGGGGTGAGTAACACAGTAATCAGTAGGGACTTCGAAACACAAAGGAAAGACCATACAGGAAAGTATACACATGGTACTATTAGCTCATGCATGTATAATCTAAAGCATGGAAAGTAAGACCATTAGTTATATCACTAAACACCTTGGGCTACTGGGGTATTCCTCCCCGATGAGTACCGTGGGTATGCTAGGTCACACAGATCCACTCCCCACTGTGGGCCTACCAGGTCACACAAAGTCGCTTCCCACTAGCCTTGGACTGTTATGGTACTCATACCTGAATAGTACCATGGGTATGCTGGGTCTCACACAAATCCACTTCCCATATTGTCCATCATACTGAGGTACTCATCCCTGATGAGTACCATGGGTTTACTGGGTTACATAAAGTCGTTCCCCATTATGGGCCTATCGGGTCACACAGAGCCGCTTCCCACTGGGCCATTGTATCTAATCCAGACATGGTCACTTGAAAATAGTCTTCAGGCCTCAGTCAGCTACAAAGTGCACTTGATTCTGGGAGAAACTGCTCCTCAAGCCATTCGTCACATTTCAACTTTCATTAAAACCTCCTTAGAGTATTCTAAAAGAACTGCCTCGTCACAAGGGTTCCAATTCCACAAACTCCCCGTCAATTGGATGCTCAGTTTGAGAGATATTTTCATTTTAGTAAATAGGGGTCGGTTGCGTCAGGGCCTGGTCCAACCCGGTTGGACCGACCTGACCAACCTGATCGGACTGACCTGACCAACCCGGTTGGGCTGACCCGACCAACCTGGACTAGGGGCCCCACATGCCCTAATTTGGTTCGACTGACCCAAACCAACCCGACTAGTGGGCCAGGCCCATTGGGCCTTGCTGGACCTGGCCTGGTTTAGCCGGGGGTCCATCCCGCTAGGTTACTCGGTGTCCCGGTTTGTTTCCTACCCGGGCCACCCAATTTCCCTATAATATCCCATCGGACCAACTCGTAGAAGCAGGCTAGTATTGATTGCAGCCTAGGTCGTGTAGTGGCCCGGCTTGTACACCCTGGTCCGACCAGAATTCGGAAGGTCGACCTCCTCTGCCTGGACGATGAGTGTGGGATGGTTCTCCTCAAACCGGATGTGTGGGCATCCAACTTGTAGCACGCCGCAAACAACCACCCCTGTGGTCCCCGCATGCGGTCGCTAGACCACGTTCCATTTGGAGCCATGACCAAATGGCCGCGTCCCTCCTCCAGCTACTGACCCATTACCAATGGCTTCTGTAGCACCACTGCAGCCCAAACTGGCCACGACACCTCCTTCAGTGCGCCTCCACCTGCCGGCAGATGCTACCGGCACCAGCACGCTGTCGGGTTCTCCCGCAGACCACCAGGTCTGCTCTGGTGGTCCGTTCTTCATGCCATCTAGGCCTCTGGTCTCTATGGGGTGTCGCCTTCCTCTACTAAGGCCTTAAAATCACTTCTCCATCAACTTGGAGGTTTGGCCATGAAGAATGCACAAGGCGGAGGGGCTCGAGGCTTGTTCATGTCGGACCATGCCCTCCACATTAGAGTTTAAATCTAGGGTAGGTTTAGGATTAAAGTTCTATCAAACAAATAAATATAATCCTGATACAAAAACCCCAAGAAAAAGGAACCCTCCCCCAAGAATAATTGAGCTATGGATTGACCTGTTCATGGGTTGACCTGTATTCATTGTATTTCAATAAAGAATGGGAAAAGGAATTCAAATCAAAGAAAACCATGCCTGGAGGAGGTTCATTGTTGGAGTGATCCATTTGTAGGGATTCTATTGGCATTCATCACTCTATGGTCCCGTTATTTTGGGTGCATCGATGTCGCTGGAGATTTTCCGTCATTCATCATTCGTTGTTGGAGAGGATTCTCATCGTAGATTCGTTTGAGGAGTTCCATGTTTTGATCCCCATTTCTCCAACGCGATCACACATTAAAAGAAAAACATGTCGCAGCATTTATGTTACGCTGTTTCATTTATGAAACAATGTATCTTTTATGCTCCATTTATTGAATCGTTACACTGCACATTAAGATTCATTAAAAGTCTCTATTTAATGCGACTCGTCATCGCCTCATCGCCGCACCGCAGTGCGGATGTTTCACCGCTCAACGGTCAAGGAAACCAAAAAAATAACTTTTTTAAGTTTTTTTTTTATTTTTCTCTTGAATGGTTCGAAAACTAAATTTTCTGGTCTGCCCTTTCCAGTCGAAGTCGAAGTTAGGTCCGTTCTAGGCGAATCCCGATGTTTTGAGTTCAACGATGCCCTTGAATTTTTGATTCAGGAATCGATTTAAAAGTCAGAAAAACCCACTCTTACATTATTTAAATGAACTTAATAAAATTTAAAGAATCTATTCTGGGCTCACTGGGCCTCAGAATTAGGTTCCATCTAAGTGTCTGGTTTCAAAGAAATCCCATATAATTTTTTAAAAAAATACATGGAATTTCTGGGACATTACATTTGGACATAGGTGGTGTGTGTGTTCATGTTTCATATATGGGGCTTGGTTGAAATATGACCTTGTGCTCAGTGACAAAGGGTTAATGGCACATGGGATACAATTACATTGTGACAACTTGGTAGATTGATGATAAACCGCTCATGAGTATGGAACTATCATCGCATAGCATGCATGGTTGGTTGTGTGGATGTGTGGACTGGATTGGGTATGCCATTGGAATATTGAGAAATGGTTTTAAAGCTTTGTTTAGTTATTTTTTCCGAAAAAATAACTTTCTAGAAAATTGGTTTTAATTTCACTTGTATGCTTTCAATTGTAAATGGTTTTAGAAACAAGTGTATATTTAATTATAAACTGTTTTTGAGAAATTGTTTTATACAAAATGTTTTTTATAATTATTGATAACTCTTCTATACTAGTGGCATGAGTAGGGAAGTCATTGGAAAAAACTTAATGAGTTTTATACTCACCCCTGCTTTGGAACTTTGGTGATTTTTCATATGTTATCTTCCAGGATAGGGGAAAAGGCAATGTTTCACACATTTTTATCACTACTTTGTGATGTTCGGGCTATTTGGTGATCTTGGAGCATGGGGAACATGGATCTTGGAGTATTTTGGTATTATTGGAGTATTTAGTTGGTTTCTATAATTTACTTTGATAATTTTTGAGTCTTCCTCTATTTCATACTTTGATGTGGTTTTGATACATATAAATTTGTTGAGTTAACTTTCATTTGTTCATGCATCATATAGTGAGCTGTTTGGTTATTGGTTTTAGTTTTAAAGGGTAAATCATCACCCACTTATATTTGAAGCCCTTTAGCATTCATTGATAGACTTTGGTGTCTTGGGGATGTCACTTAAGGCATAGTAATGACTCGTTGTACTCTCAAGCCAATGAGAATTAGCAGGTCATTACAAATGGTATCATCTTGTTTGGTCCTTTCCTAACAAACAATTTTCACTTTCTTGGTCTTTGAGTTGATTCATCCTTGTATATTCCTTAGGTTGTGATCTTATAAAGAATTAGGATTGTTGGGACTTGAAACATATATCATAAAAGGACATAGCTAAATCATTTATGCTAAACTTAAATTTACCAGGGTGTTGGGTACATAAGTGTTTTGGAGACACTTATAGGATACCCGAATCTCATTGTCATGGGTTTATCCAATGAGATTATCATGCCATGAATTAGAGAAATGAATTTCCACTAGGATTTCATATTTCACTTGGAGTAATGATATATGATCTTATTAAATGATGTAAATTTTTGAAAAATGTAGAATTTGTTTTCAAATGATAGATTTTGAAAAGAGGATACTTGGTTTAATTTGAAAATGGTTTGATTTTCAAAAGAAAGAGTGGATTTTTGAAAAATGGCTAAACATGAAAAAGGTTTTTTTGGAAAACAATGTTTTTATAGTTGATGTGATATAATTTGAAATGCTAATCCATCAGTTTCTAGGGAGTGAGACTTATTGAGTTTGTTGTTTGTTTAGAAAATGTCACCTAGTAGGCATCGTAGAAACCAACCGGAAGAAGCTATAGAGAATGTGGTTACACCTGATCCACAGGTGAACCAAGAGTTTGTTTAGAACATCGTCTAGGCATTTCTAGCTGTGGACACGGGGAACCGAAGGGATGATCCAAGGCATGTGAACCATTCCATCTAGTTCATGAAGTAGATTCCACCCGTATTCTAGGTTGATTCTGAACTCGCGAAGGATGAGGTGTGGCTCAGTAAGATGAATTGTATCTTTGAGTTAATAGAAACACCGGTGGAGCTAAAGGTCAAGCTGGCGATGTATATGCTTGAGGATCTTGTACGCTAGTGGTGGGAACTATTAGTGCGTTCTGAATCGGATCAAGGCCTTACTTGGGAGGATTTTGAGGAATGTTTTAATAAATAATTATATCCTCACACGTTCAAGATCCAGAGGATGACAAACTTCTTTAGCCTGAAGCAGGAAAATCTATCTGTCATAGAGTATGCAACTAAATTCCTGAATTTAGTACGCTTTTCACCAGAATTTGTAGCAAGTACGTCCCTGAAGGCATGTATCTTCGTATCAGGGCTAAGGTAGGAAATTTGATCAAATATTGTGGTGATCTATATTAATGAATATATATATATGGTTAAAAGTGCAGCGGTGGCCGAGCGAGACATCTCAGGAGTGATGGGAGGAGGAAATATGATGATCCCTACTAGCAATGGTGGGAATTCTAATGCTGGGAGCAAGAAAAAGAGAGATACCTATTTCCAAGGTGGGAGTTGGAATTAGAATATTAAAACTAGATCAATAAATCTTCCTCCATAACCAAAGATCCAAGTGGGATGCTACCAATGTGGTTTCTTTGACCACATAAAGTGGGAGTGCACATCACCACTAAGAGAATTCCATAATTTCAACAAGATGGGACACCTTAAGCTCTTTTGTCACAATGTTCCGAGGTTGGATTCTCAAGACACTTCTCAGGCATCATAAGCATCATATGTGTTGACAAGATGAGGCCAGTTGAATCAACCTCATCAACAGAACAAATCTATCCATGGTGATTCTCAGAATACCATGAATCCTCAGCAAGAGAAATCTCATCAAGATAATAAAGAGAAGAGTGCAGTGACGAAGCAACTATATGGAGCTAAGAAAATTATTGTGGATTATTATACCAGACTATCTACGATGAGAAGTACGATTATTTTGAATTATACCTTCATGAAAGTACAGTTTGATACCAGTGCATCACATTCCTTCATTTCTTATTATGTTGTTGACCTACTATGTTTGAAACTTGAAATGATGCCTTCTGTGATAAAACTCCAAACTTCTCTCGGTGAAAGAGAATGTAGATATTTCATGTTTAGAGCTTGTTATATAATTATTGATGGATCTAGTATGAAATGGGACTTCTTGATGTTGAAGATGGATGTCTATGATGTAATAATGGGTATGGATTGACTGAAAATGTCCAAGGATCGCATCAATAGTTATAGGAGGATAGTTAGTTTCATGATTGAGGATGGAATTGAGTATATATTAAAAGAAGAGAAGGTCATGAAGAAGGGTGCAACTGGATTGTTGGCACTAGCGGTGGAAATGATCTCTTACTAGTTGGCGGTGTTGAATTTGGCATCGATAGAAGAGATATAGGATGACCGTTTTCTAGTAGCGGTGGATGAATTTCCAGATGTATTTCCCAAGAAATTCTCAGGGTTACCACCTATAAGAGAAGTGGATTTTATTATTGATCTCTTTATGGGGATTAGTCCCATTTCCCTTATGTATTATAAGATGAAACCAACAGGGTTAAGGGAATTGAAAGTGCAGTTAGAGGAGTTGAAAATCAAGGGTTTTATTTGACCAAGTACATCTCCATGGGCAGCCCTGGTTTTGTTCGTGAAGAAAGCTGATGGAAATATTTGGATGTGCATCGATTATCATAAGCTTAACCAAGTTACAGTAAATAATCGGTATCCACTTCCACACATTGATGACATGTTTGATCAATTGAGGGGAACTCAGCAGTTCTCTAAAACTGAATTGCGATCAGGATATCATCGATTGCGCGTTCAGAAGGAAGATATTCCCAAGACAGTTTTCAGAAGTTGATATGGATAGTATGAATATGTAGTCACGCCTTTCGGTCTTACAAATTCACCAATAGTCTTCATGGATTTGATGAATCAAATATTTGAGAAATATCTAGACTCTTTTATTGTGGTGTTTGTAGATGAAATCTTGGTGTATTCAAAGATAAGGACTAAGCATGAGGAACACCTGGAAAATATCAAGAGATCACTATTTGTATGCCAAACTATCTAAATGTGATTTTTGGATACAGGAGGTATGCTTTATTGGTCATGTGATTTCTAAAAAAGGTGTTTTGGTGGATCCTAAAAAGATAGAAGATGTGATCTCATGGTAACCACTGAAGAATGTCTTTGAGATATGAATTTTTCTTGGTCTAGATGGTTATTATTGATACTTTGTGCATGAATTTTCACGGCTATCCTTGCCAATGACAACATTGAAAAATAATAATGCTCCATTCCAATGGATAGAGGAATGCCAAAAGTCATTCTAGGAGCTGGAAGTTCATCTTTCTTGGGAACCTATCTTGATTTTTCCAAAATTTGGATGGGGATATGTGGTGTACTGTAATGCTTCCAGATCCGGGTTGGGATGTGTTCTTATGCAATTAGACAGTGTTGTGGCTTATGGTTCACGACACTTGAGAGTGCATGAGAATAATTACCCAACACATGACTTGGAATTAGCATCATTCGTTCATTCCTTGAAGACATAGCGTCATTATCTTTTTGGTGAGAAATTTATTGTGTTCACGGACCACAAAATCTTGAAACAAATTTTCTCACAGTGATATTTGAATCTAAGGTAAAGGAGATGGATAAAGTATCTCTAAATTTTTAAATTTGACTTGATGTATACATTGGGAAAAGGTAATTCAGTTGAATATGCATTGAGCAGAAATTCATATACTCAGTTAGCGAAAGAAACTTCATATGAATGGAAGTTGATGTCGGTCCCAGCTGACATGCATGTGGAATGTGAAGACCAAGGAGATGTTTCAGTTTTATTTTCATCTATTCTTGTTCCTTATTTGATAAATATTATTAAATAGGCACAAACATTTGATGCATAATGCCTGGTTATGAGTACAAAACTCAATGGTGGGGAAACTATTGAGGGTTGGAAACTTAATGAAGTTAAATGTTGTGTTTCAGAGATTGAATGGTTGTACCTATGAATTTTCATGAAAAACTAATTCATGATTACCACCATTTGAGATGGTCCGTACATCTAAGAATATAGAATATGTATAAGGCATTGAAGGCACAATTTTGGTGGAAAGGCATGAAAAGGAAGGTGACCAAGTTCGTCTCGCGGTGCTTAACTTTTCAGAAGGTTAAATCAGAGCATTAGAGACCAGCGGATATGTTGCAGTCTTTACCTATCCCAGTGTGGAAATGGGATAAGATAGCGATGAATTTTGTTATAGGTCTCCCAATAATGGTTTGGAAACATGATTTCATATGGTTGATAGTGGATCATCTTACCAAGTCGGCCCATTTCATTCTAATTCGTGAAACTCATATGGTGGAGGATCTATCTCAAATATATATCTAAGAAGTGGTAAATAGGCATAGAGTACTAGTGTCAATAGTCTCAGATAGAGATCTGAGGTTCAAATCTCATTTCTAGAAATCCTTACAGAAATCCCTTGTCAGTCAGTTGAATATGAGCATGACATATCATCCTCAAACAGATAGGCAATCCGAACAGATGATACAGATGTTGGAAGACATGATGCGGGCTTGTGTAATGTATTTTGGTGGCTCATGATAGGATCAATTACCCTTAATAGAGTTATCATATAATAATAGATATCAGGATTTGATACATATGGATCTGTTTGAAACATTTTATGGGTGTCCTTGTCATTCTCCACTATGCTAACCGAACACAGGTGAAACTTCACTAGTTAGGCCGAGCCTTATCTAAGAAACAATGGAGAAGTTTTAGTTAATTAGAAAGAGGATAGATAAAACTCTGATTCATTAGAAATATTATGAAGACCATCATCAAAGGCCATTGTTGTTTTTCTTGAGGGATCATGTGTTCTTGAGGATCTCTCTAAGACTTAGACATCATTGTTTCAGGAAGTAGGGAAAGTTATCTCATAGATACATAGGCCCCTTTGAGATACTGGAATGGGCTAGAGAGGTGGAATAACATTTGTCACTACCACCATAGTTCAGTTCAATGGATAATGTGTTTCACATATCTCAGTTGAAAAAGTACTAGCCTGATCCAGACCATGTGATCAGATGAGATCACATTGACCAAGAGACAGATGCTTCGTTGGTACATATACTGGTGCAAATAGTGGATAGAAAAGAGAAAGCCTTTCATGGGAAAATAATTGGTCTAGTCCGGGTTCTATGCCAGCATGGTCAGATCCAGGAAGAGACTTGGGAACATGATAAGGAAATGAAAAAGTAATGGCCAGAACTCTTTCAGGGTAGCGATGATTTTCTACTTTCTAGGGACAGAAAGACGGATGGTGGGGAGAATTTAGTACCCCTGATTTCTAATAATTAACCATTTATTTGTATTTTTTATGGTTATAAAGAATAAGGGGGAAAGTTGTGAGAGTTTGGTGATCTTTAAATAAGTATTTTGGGCTAAAGGAGAGGCACACGGGCTGCATACGATTTATCCAAGCAGTGCGTAAATCCTAGTAGAAACCGTGCACAATAGAAGGTTTGAGGTAGAGAGATTCGAAACAATGTGTACATGGTTAAGAATAACATGTGAGGAGGTTTTGAAAGGGTCTATCTAGATATTAGATAATGCATGGTTAGCATACAATTTTTCTAACCGTGCGAACTAATCGTGCACGTGGTTAAATTAATATCCTAAAAAGTGGATCTCACACGTTTTTGCCTCTAAGTTTATTTTTTTTCTCCTAAGAAACCCTAAATCGGGATTTATCTTCATTGAAGATATGAGAAACTCTCCCAAGCATTTTGGAGTCAATATTAAGGTTTCCCTTGGTGATTCAAATATGTATTATTGAGGTATGTGATCGTTCTTCTTTGTTCTTGATTGGTTTCTTAGATCTACTTAGATCTACTTCTCTTATCTTATTGATTTCTCAGATCTACACCCATTATGGGTAGATCTATGAGTGTGTATGAAAAATAAGTTGATATTTGGTCTTAATATTTCTAGAATAAGATATCTAAGTAGGTTCTGTGAAGAATCAACTCAGTTTTCTTGAGCGTTCTTCGTCCGTTGTCAAGTTTCGTCAAAACCTTTGAGGTAGGTGGCTTCACTCTCATATCCTCTTACTAGAATTGATTTCCCTAGTTTTAAATTGAGTAAATTGGATAATATTTATTGTAAAATCTTGGTTGATACATGGAATAAATCTATTTAGTGATGATTTATCATTTTTGGTAGATTTGTAAAATCTTGATAAATTGTCGTGCAAATTGTTTTAGTTTATTGAATTTAAAATAGTGATTTTAAATGGTGGATTTTCTGGAACTTCTAAATGGTTTGATTGGGTAGGGGGTTTCAATAAAAATACTTTTTATTGAAATTATATTTCATTTTAATGGTTTTAATGAAAAACAATTTTCAATAAAAAATTAGTTTTTTAAAAGGGTTGTTTTGGCATGACCTTTGGGCATAGGTGGTGTGTGTGTTCATGTTTCATATATAGGGATTGGTTGAAAAATCACCTTGTTATTGTTTACAAAGGGTTAATGTAAAATGGGATAAAATTAACTTGCGACGACTTGGTAGATTGATGAGAAACCACTCATGAGTATGGAACTGTCATTGCATAGCATGCATGGTTGGTTGTGTGGATGTGTGGACTAGATTGGGTATGACAAAGGAATATTGAGAAACAGTTTTAAATATTTTTTAGTTAGTTTTCTGGAAAAATAAATTTCTATAAAATTGGTTTAAATTTTACTTGTATGCTTTCAGTTATAAATGGTTTTGGAAATCTGTGTATATTTAGTTATAAACTATTTTTGAGAAATTGTTTTATACAAATCATTTTATATAATTGTTTCTAACTCTTCTATCCTAGTGGTGTGAGTAAATAAGTCATTGGAAAAAACCTACTGAGTTTTATACTCACCTGTGATTTGGCACTTTGGTGCTTTTTTAGATGCTATCTTCTCGCGCAGAGGCAAAGGTAATGTTTCACACGTTTTTAGCACCACTTCGTGATGCTCGGGCTATTTGGTGATCTTGGATCATGGGGAACATGGAGCTTGGAGTCTTGTGGTCTTCTTGGAGTCTTTATTTGGTTTCCTCTGTTTACTTTGATAGTTTTCTAGTCTTCAATTGTTTTACACTTTGATGTGGTTTTGATATATATAAATTTGTTAAGTTGCATTTCATTTGTTCATGCATCATATAGTGAGCTGTTTGGTTATTGGTTTTATTTTTAAAGGGTAAATCATCCCCAATTGTATTTGAAACCCTTTATCATTTATTTCCAGCCTTTTTCATCTTGGGGATGTCACATAAGGCCTATTAATGACTCATTGTACTCTCAAGATAATGATAATTAGCGGGTCATTACACATAGGAACTCATTTATGTAATCAAACAATAGAATATTTTCTGAAAAATAATGGGGTTGTACATAAAACTTGAACTAAATATCACCCCCAAACAAATGGCATGGATGAAATTTATAATAGAGAAGTGAAAAGAGTGCATGAGAGAATTGTAAAGCCCAACAGAAAATACTGGCCTGAAAGACTTGGTGAAGCGCTTTGGGATTATCAAACCACCTATAAAACAACCATTGGGATGTCTCCATTAAGGCTAGTTTTTGGTAAAACATGTCATTTACCAGTTGAAATCCAACATAAGTAATTTTGGGCTGTAAAAACATGTAATATTTATTGTGAAAAATATGGTGAAGAAATATTTTTGTAGTTAACTAAATTAGAGAAGATTTGACTTGATTCCAATGAGAATTCCAATCTATACAAATAAAAGGCCAAGGTAATCCATGAAAAACACATATTATGAAAGATATTTCATGAAGGTGAAAAGTTAATTCTCTTCAATTATTGATTTCAGATTTACTTAGGTAAGCTTAATTATCATTGGGAGGGTCCTTTTATTATTACTAATGTTTACCCATTTGGTGCATTGTAAGTCCAAGACCCCTCTTCCAAAAGGGAATTGATGGTTAAAAAATATCGGTTAAAGCATCACCATGAGAGGACACACATCCTAGGAACCACATTTACTTCCATCAGATCCCTAAATTCTACAGTTGAACCACCACTGGATGGAGATGAAGACCCACCAAATCTAAACCAGGGGCACCTATTTCCCTTAAAATCCTCTTCTATCTCTCTTTCACATACTCTATTCTTCTTCTTACCCTCTCATTCTCATTTTTACCACTTTCCTCATCAAAATTTTTATTTACTCTTTCTCTTTTGTGTGGCTGTGTCTTTATAAAAAACTAAAAAAAACTAAAAGAATACAAAAAAGAGTTATAATTACTCACCATCCACTTTTAAAAACTTTTCCAACCATTTTGGGGAGTGAAAAGACACATTTTCATATATTTTTTATTTTCAACATAAATTTGGATAAAGAATCTTGTCTCAAAACAAAAAAAATTTAAATGATCAATTTTTGATTTGGAAAATGATTCTTCCCCAATTGTGAGGAATAACATTATCTTTCATGCCAAGGTCACCTATGACTATCTTTTCATTTTGTGTGTATTTCACCCTCGATTGTGAGTCTTGAGTTTTTGGACCTTCAAGTTGAATTTCCTACTTTGATTTTCATTAATATGATAGAGTAATTTTTTGAACCACATGATAATCACAATAGCCAAATAACATCCCATTACCCTTACATTAATAATCCTTTTGAAAGCCCCTTTGAGACTATGGATTTTTTTTCTTGATAGCCATATTACAATCCCAAAACATTTTCCCACCTAACATCTACATGGATTTTCATTGCATATTTTTTTTTAAATTTAAGTGTGGGGGGGGATGGTTTTTATTTTGGGTATCCATTTATTGATTTTCAATGTGTTATTATATGATTTATGGAAAGAATATATTTAAGTGTGGGGGACTGGTTTTCATTTGGTGAGTTTTGGGAATGGATTTTCATTTATGCAATTTTGTACATGTTATTGAAAAGTGTTAAAAAAATGAAAAAAAAACAAAAAAAAAGGGTTCTATCTTGGGTAGTTCAAAAATAACTCTTCCTCAACCTTTGATATTTTTATAACTATTACAATTAGTGTCACAAGGAGATCAACAATGGGTTTGAAGATGAGTGTGATATTTTTTTCAAGTTCAAAAAAAAAGAAAAAAAACTTGCATTATATATTCTTGTGTTATTGGGAGAAGTTTGTCATCTTGTATATATTTCAACTTTTCACCCCCATCAAAATTTATCCATCTTTTTTGTTCCATCCTTTAAAAAATCATTCCCTTATAAATATGTGTTTCCATAACTGTAACGACCCGAAATTTTTTAAATAAATTTTGTTTCCTAATTTTATGTGTTATTGTTATACTCAACAAAAATGTTTTATTTGATAAACATGATTATAATTAAAATGAGATCAGTGGGTTTTGACTATTATATAACCATCGGTCAACATGACCGCTGTGAACAAAATGTTTTGATTATTGTCTCTAAATATAAGTAATCTTGGTTAATTATTATAGAAAGAAGATTCGATGGCCTCACCTAGTAGTCTTGGACCGATCGAAGCCCATCTAACAGAGCTTGGGAAGGAGGTAGCACCAATGGGATTTACTCTGGATCAAATCCAAGCCGAACTTCATCATGTGAAGCTGGAACGAAATCGCCTTCGTGAGAAGTTCAAACTGATAGAAATTACTACTTGGGCAATGTTGACTGAGCCGCCCCAAGCTTCTATCACCCTAGCACACCATACTTTTAGGTCCTATGATGGTATTATAAGGGGTTATGTAACGAGACCATAACTACCTTGTGTAATCCTTGTTTTAAATAAAAATTGGGATTTCTTCTTATGATGAAGTTTATGAATTTTGAAATGACCGGATAAATATAGTATGCATATTTTTGATGAATTTTAGAAAAAGGATATTTTAAATATGTTTATGTAAACCCTAAATAATTAAAAATGTGTAATGATTTTCAAAAAATGGTCTTCTGCAATTATGTTCAGTACTAAATTTAGAGTCTAATAATATCAACTTGATTTTTGATGAATAGTAAATTATGAATAGTGATTTTATGATTAGGATTAGTAATATGACCAAATGGATTAGTAATCTCACTTAAAGAAAGTTTTAAAATAATCTAGGCACCTTGATTAAGTAATGTGATTCAATAAAATAGTTAAATAACGGTTTCCTTAATTATTATTCAAGTATTAGTTTTTTCGGGTGAATAGTGTTTTTTAATTAAAAATTTAATTAAAAATAATTAGAAAATTATTTTTATCAAAATGACTTTATTTTTGAACTCAGAGCATCGATATTATGTTATGGTAATTTTTGGAGTTTTTTCTGAAAAAAATGAATTTTCGATGAATAGTGTTTTTATTTAAAAATTAAATTAAAAATATTTAGAAAATTATTTTTATAAAATGGATTTCATTTTTGAAATCAGAGCATTGATATTTGGTTAATGTTAAATTTTGGGATTTTTCTGAGAAAGTTGAATTTTCAGTGAATAATAAAAATACAGTTTTAGGGTTTCGGTATGTTTAATGACATCATAACGGTGTCATGATGATGTCATGAGATCTTTTGAGGGTTGGTCGGCCAAGGGTGATGAATTATTGTTTTGGGGGCCCCATGTGGCCTAACTCCATGATAAATGACAAGGGAGAGCACATGGGTTTGAGAAAAGCACATGTGAGGTGTCCCTTGGCCATTAATGCCTTGTCCCCTCACTTTCCCTATAAATACCAAGCCCTCCTCTCATCCATTCGACTCCCCACTCATTACCAACGAATTTCTGGTCTCATTACCTCCCAAGGAGTCCTCCCAAGGTGCCCCAAAGCCCTCAAGGTCCCACCCTTTGAGGTTTAAGAGTTACATTTTAAGGTAAGGGATCCGACCTCTCTCTTTCTTTTCAAGTAATCTCTTTTATGTATTTTCTTTTATACTCCATGTTCTTATGTTGGAGGATGTTATTTTATATTCATCCTACTGCCTATTTCATGTTCATATTATGAGAGACCCCCCCTTGCTCTCATCAATTCGTTTTAAGAATGTTTAAGTGGCGCCGTTAGGCTGCCGAATTTTTAAAGGATTCTTTCACCTTCCTCGTTTTCAAGTTCTATTTTCATTCAAGTCTTTAATGTTCCTTTTTGTTATATTGGGGTATGATCTCTATATATATCATACTGGACTCTTATGTTCATATGATGAGAGACCCCATTTGATCTCTTCAATTCACTATTTTGATGTTTTAAGTGGCGCCGTTAGGCTGCCGAATTTTTAAGTGGTTCTTCACCCTTCTCGTTTTGAAGTTCTACTTTCATGTCAATTATTTCAAGTTCCTTTTTGTTATATTGGGGTATGATCTCTATATATATCATACTGGACTCTTATGTTCATATGATGATAGACCCAATTTGATCTCTTCAATTCAGTATTTTGATGTTTTAAGTGGCGCCGTTAGGCTGCCGAATTTTTAAGTGGTTCTTCACCCTTCTCGTTTTGAAGTTCTACTTTCATGTCAATTATTTCAAGTTCCTTTTTGTTATATTGGGGTATGATCTCTATATATATCATACTGGACTCTTATGTTCATATGATTAGAGACCCCATTTGATCTCTTCAATTCAGTATTTTGATGTTTTAAGTGGCGCCGTTAGGCTACCGAATTTTTAAGTGGTTCTTCACCCTTCTCGTTTTGAAGTTCTACTTTCATGTCAATTCTTTCAAGTTCCTTTTTGTTATGTTGGGGAATTATCTCTATATATATCATTCTGAACTCTTATGTTCACATGATGAGAGATCCTATTTGATCTTTTCAAATCATTGTTTATTGAGGTTTAAGTAACGCCGTTAGGCTGCCGAACTTTCATAAGAGAAATCTAATTTTTTTCTTCCTTCCATGTTTTTCATTTCAAATGGTATGTCCTTGAAATCTCATTACCATGATCATGTATCCTTCTTATTCTGTCCATGTACTATTTTATGGGTCATTTATGAATGTTTGACCCATTTTACCTCTCTTTTAATGTCTTCTAAAACCTCGGGACATCGCCGTTATGCTGCAGAATTTCTATCTCAAAATGTCTATCTCTTTTTCTAAAGTCCTTTTATTTTATTAAGTGAATACTCAAAGCTCTTTCTTCTAAAGGGGTATTCACATATATACCAAAATGTTCTATTTTAAATTCTGGGATTTACATACATGAGACCCACCTTTCTTTTCTGTGGGTTTTAAAGTGACGTAAAAATCATGTCTTTAAAGCAGTTTTTAAAACGTTATGATTATGAAATGAAACCCATTTATTTTATGCTATATGGGTTATTTATGAAATGTTTTATGATGATATATGTGGCTCACATGATAATAAAGGCAAATTTAAGGATGCGCCCTGATAGCGCTCCAATGCATTGGGTAAAGACTTAATCTCTAGAGATGACCATTTTAACGACGCCTTGGTGAATAACCTTGGTAATTTTTAACGACACCTTGGGGATGGACCTTGGTGAAACGAAACGATTGTCAATATTAAATGTTGCAGCCACATCTTCATGTTATGAAAAAGTTTTATTTTTATTATGATATGCCTCATGATTTCATTTTCATGCATTAAAGTTCTTTTCATGACTTTATTGATGTATCTCAAGTTCATATGTAAAATGTTTCACTTGTTTCCCTTGATGGGCCTTATGCTCACCCTTCCTTTTGATGTATGTCCCCAGGTTATGAGATGCAGTAATGAGCCTAGGGTGAACATGAGGAGAAGCCTTTCAAGTGTTTAAGAAGAATGTTTTTTTTGTTTCATGTTTTATGTTCCTTGTTTCCAAGACACTAAACCTTAAAGATCCTCAGTTCCATGTAATGGAATGAAAAGTTATGTTATAAAAAGACGGGATGCTATAGTTGGTATCAAAGGATGGTTTAGTTATTTGTGGAAATTAGGATATGAAAACTCTAGGAGGAACCCTATAGAAAAGTTTAATATAGGAAATCTTCCTGGTATTTTGGTGAGTATTGAGTAAGGGGTTGCCAAGAAAATACATCCCTGTCTGGATACGAGCAGGTAGAGGTGGCTCTGGCACAGATGTACATAGGGGTAAAACCCGAAAACACCGCTTTGAGCTAGACTCGAACGGGAACTGGTACACGACAATGGGCCTTGCTGCACTCTTGGTTACGACACTCCCGGGGGATATGCTTTGGTAAATTCATAAGCTTGGTATGAACCATTGTTAAAGGAACAAAGATAAAATAAAATAAAGGTTCACATAATAATATATGATCATTCATAACCTAGATGGGAACCTAGGAGATCACAACTTAGGTTATACCTTTCATATACAAGTTATCCTTATATGCTTTCAGTTCCTTTTCATGATTATTAGCTAAGTACTTAAGCCCCTAATTATGCTTTCTCTTCTTAGTTAATGGTGGGAAATGGAAGAACATGTTCCGACAACCAATGTGATAGGAAATGCGACGATTTTCGTATTAATATGACAGGGATGATTAGGGGATTAAAATATGATTATTATTTTGGAAGACGTTCATTATTTTGGGAACCATATTTGATCGAGGTAAATAGATTACTACGGTATTTTCATTGAGGAGTAAGGTTGACTTATATTTTGAAGAATCGATGAATTTAAGGTGAACTTATAGTAATTTAGGTTACTTATGGGAATGACTAACCTATCTTGGGTAAAATATGTTTAGGTTAGATACTTTTTTATCAGATGTTAGGAGTGGTTGATGTTGTCTGGAGATGAACAATGAAGTTGTTTTGGAAGACTATGTTATCAAATCCTTATTGTATTTGGGTTTCAATCTTAGTTTGGTTTGTTTTGAGGAATTTTAAGGACCGTTATTTATGGAATGGTCTATGATGAACTTTGGGTAGTACCATGGAACTTTGATGATTTAAAAGTAGTTTCCATTCCTATGGGATTCTTTCTTTTTGAAGAGTTGTTTTACCTTAACCTTTCTATTTTTGGGATAATGTTTAAAGATAGAAGAAATAGATAGTTAATCTTTTGTAGATTATGTGATTATATAGAAGATGATTCTTGTGCTTTTATGAGACCAAGTGTTTTTGAATTCTCATCATTTGGAGAAAAGATTAGAGTTGGTAGGGACTTGTTAAAGGATGAAAATCTACTTGAAGGTAGGTATATTTTATTATGTTTTTTTCTATGTAGTAAATGAAATCCTCAAAATTATGAAAAGAAACGTAAAACAAAAATGTTGTTGGTTTACGTTTCCTACTAGGTAATCAAAGACCGTTTACACACATCATAAGTTTGGGATTTTCTCATGGTTAACTTTCTCCTAATCATGTTCTCTATCACTCTCCCTCAGAACTTGACCCTTTGTTTTTTCCTCCATGTCCATGTTTTCCTACATGGAACCCTAGTGTGGGTTAACTCGGGTGACCATTGTACTTCCCTTTCTTTATTTTAAAGTAATAGTTTTACTGACTCCTTTTCCGATGTGGGACTTTCAATGAAATTTCAAAACCCAGTTTTAAAATTGCGAGGACGAAATTTCTTAAGGGGGGAAGATTGTAACGACCCGAAATTTTTTAAATAAATTTTGTTTCCTAATTTTATGTGTTATTGTTATACTCAACAAAAATGTTTTATTTGATAAACATGATTATAATTAAAATGAGATCAGTGGGTTTTGACTATTATATAACCATCGGTCAACATGACCGCTGTGAACAAAATGTTTTGATTATTGTCTCTAAATATAAGTAATCTTGGTTAATTATTATAGAAAGAAGATTCGATGGCCTCACCTAGTAGTCTTGGACCGATCGAAGCCCATCTAACAGAGCTTGGGAAGGAGGTAGCACCAATGGGCTTTACTCTAGATCAAATCCAAGCCGAACTTCATCATGTGAAGCTGGAACGAAATCGCCTTCGTGAGAAGTTCAAACTGATAGAAATTACTACTTGGGCAATGTTGACTGAGCCGCCCCAAGCTTCTATCACCCTAGCACACCTTACTTTTAGGTCCTATGATGGTATTATAAGGGGTTATGTAACGAGACCATAACTACCTTGTGTAATCCTTGTTTTAAATAAAAATTGGGACTTCTTCTTATGATGAAGTTTATGAATTCTGAAATGACCGGATAAATATAGTATGCATATTTTTGATGAATTTTAGAAAAAGGATATTTTAAATATGTTTATGTAAACCCTAAATAATTAAAAATGTGTAATGATTTTCAAAAAATGGTCTTCTGCAATTATGTTCAGTACTAAATTTAGAGTCTAATAAGATCAACTTGATTTTTGATGAATAGTAAATTATGAATAGTGATTTTATGATTAGGATTAGTAATATGACCAAATGGATTAGTAATCTCACTTAAAGAAAGTTTTAAAATAATCTAGGCACCTTGATTAAGTAATGTGATTCAATAAAATAGTTAAATAACGGTTTCCTTAATTATTATTCAAGTATTAGTTTTTTCGGGTGAATAGTTTTTTTTAATTAAAAATTTAATTAAAAATAATTAGAAAATTATTTTTATCAAAATGACTTTATTTTTGAACTCAGAGCATCGATATTATGTTATGGTAATTTTTGGGGTTTTTTCTGAAAAAAATGAATTTTCGATGAATAGTGTTTTTATTTAAAAATTAAATTAAAAATATTTAGAAAATTATTTTTATAAAATGGATTTCATTTTTGAAATCAGAGCATTGATATTTGGTTAATGTTAAATTTTGGGATTTTTCTGAGAAAGTTGAATTTTCAGTGAATAGTAAAAATACAGTTTTAGGGTTTCGGTATGTTTAATGACATCATAACGGTGTCATGATGATGTCATGAGATCTTTTGAGGGTTGGTCGGCCAAGGGTGATGAATTATTGTTTTGGGGGCCCCATGTGGCCTAACTCCATGATAAATGACAAGGGAGAGCACATGGGTTTGAGAAAAGCACATGTGAGGTGTCCCTTGGCCATTAATGCCTTGTCCCCTCACTTTCCCTATAAATACCAAGCCCTCCTCTCATCCATTCGACTCCCCACTCATTCCCAACGAATTTCTGGTCTCATTACCTCCCAAGGAGTCCTCCCAAGGTGCCCCCAAGCCCTCAAGGTCCCACCCTTTGAGGTTTAAGAGTTACATTTTAAGGTAAGGGATCCGACCTCTCTCTTTCTTTTCAAGTAATCTCTTTTATGTCTTTTCTTTTATACTCCATGTTCTTATGTTGGAGGATGTTATTTTATATTCATCCTACTGCCTATTTCATGTTCATATGATGAGAGACCCCCCCTTGCTCTCATCAATTCGTTTTAAGAATGTTTAAGTGGCGCCGTTAGGCTGCCGAATTTTTAAAGGATTCTTTCACCTTCCTCGTTTTCAAGTTCTATTTTCATTCAAGTCTTTAATGTTCCTTTTTGTTATATTGGGGTATGATATCTATATATATCATACTGGACTCTTATGTTCATATGATGAGAGACCCCATTTGATCTCTTCAATTCAGTATTTTGATGTTTTAAGTGGCGCCGTTAGGCTGCCGAATTTTTAAGTGGTTCTTCACCCTTCTCGTTTTGAAGTTCTACTTTCATGTCAATTATTTCAAGTTCCTTTTTGTTATATTGGGGTATGATCTCTATATATATCATACTGGACTCTTATGTTCATATGATGATAGACCCAATTTGATCTCTTCAATTCAGTATTTTGATGTTTTAAGTGGCGCCGTTAGGCTGCCGAATTTTTAAGTGGTTCTTCACCCTTCTCGTTTTGAAGTTCTACTTTCATGTCAATTATTTCAAGTTCCTTTTTGTTATATTGGGGTATTATCTCTATATATATCATACTGGACTCTTATGTTCATATGATGAGAGACCCCATTTGATCTCTTCAATTCAGTATTTTTATGTTTTAAGTGGCGCCGTTAGGCTGCCGAATTTTTAAGTGGTTCTTCACCCTTCTCATTTTGAAGTTCTACTTTCATGTCAATTCTTTCAAGTTCCTTTTTGTTATGTTGGGGAATTATCTCTATATATATCATACTGAACTCTTATGTTCACATGATGAGAGATCCTATTTGATCTTTTCAAATCATTGTTTATTGAGGTTTAAGTAACGCCGTTAGGCTGCCGAACTTTCATAAGAGAAATCTAATTTTTTTCTTCCTTCCATGTTTTTCATTTCAAATGGTATGTCCTTGAAATCTCATTACCATGATCATGTATCCTTCTTATTCTGTCCATGTACTATTTTATGGGTCATTTATGAATGTTTGACCCATTTTACCTCTCTTTTAATGTCTTCTAAAACCTCGAAACATCGCCGTTATGCTGCAGAATTTCTGTCTCAAAATGTCTATCTCTTTTTCTAAAGTCCTTTAATTTTATTAAGTGAATACTCAAAGCTCTTTCTTCTAAAGGGGTATTCACATATATACCAAAATTTTCTATTTTAAATTCTGGGATTTACATACATGAGACCCACCTTCCTTTTCTGTGGGTTTTAAAGTGACGTAAAAATCATGTCTTTAAAGCAGTTTTTAAAACGTTATGATTATGAAATGAAACCCATTTATTTTATGCTATATGGGTTATTTATGAAATTTTTTATGATGATATATGTGGCTCACATGATAATAAAGGCAAATTTAAGGGTGCGCCCTGATAGCGCTCCAATGCATTGGGTAAAGACTTAATCTCTAGAGATGACCATTTTAACGACGCCTTGGTGAATAACCTTGGTAATTTTTAACGACACCTTGGGGATGGACCTTGGTGAAACGAAACGATTGTCAATATTAAATGTTGCAGCCACATCTTCATGTTATGAAAAAGTTTTATTTTTATTATGATATGCCTCATGATTTCATTTTCATGCATTAAAGTTCTTTTCATGACTTTATTGATGTATCTCAAGTTCATATGTAAAATGTTTCACTTGTTTCCCTTGCTGGGCCTTATGCTCACCCTTCCTTTTGATGTATGTCCCCAGGTTATGAGATGCAGTAATGAGCCTAGGGTGAACATGAGGAGAAGCCTTTCAAGTGTTTAAGAAGAATGTTTTTTTTGTTTCATGTTTTATGTTCCTTGTTTCCAAGACACTAAACCTTAAAGATCCTCAGTTCCATGTAATGGAATGAAAAGTTATGTTATAAAAAGACGGGATGCTATAATAACCTTCCATGTCTTATTTCAAATTGTGCATTGCTTTTTCTATGTTAGTGTTTTACCCCTATTTTCCTCTCTCTTGGACATTAAATTTCTACCATCTCATAGCCATATAAAACCACCTAAAAATACATCTTTATTATTGTACACTTTATGATAGTGAATTTAAGATGATAGATCATTCAAACTTTAAGATTTTCACTTTTGGTTGGTGAATGAGTGAACCTCCATAAATAAATTTTTATCATCTTGAGAAGAGTGACTTATGAGTGCCCACATTTTCCATTTATAAATTTGATCATGAAAAATTAATTGGTTTTGAAAAATTTTTTATGTAACAATTTGTGGTGAAATTCAATATGGATGAGTGAAATGTTCTAAACCTCCCTTGATTGGGTAAAACAAAATTTTATTATTTGTTGGTGAGTGATAATTATTTTGTTATGTTTTTATATTTATTTCACATGAGTACATGAACAAGAATAAGTGTGGCAGAGTTTATTTTATTCATTTATTCATAAATTTTTTTCTACCCCATTTAGTAATTTTCATTAAAAGTTTATAATTGGTGTGAAATATCCACGTGTTAATAGTAAATATAATTTTTGAGCATTATTTGAATTAATAAAATAAAGTCAGTTTACTATTTTAATTATAACTCTAATCCTACTTATATAAATTTTATGATTATTATTTTTCAGGATTCCTTATTCAATTTTCTACAAATCATTAAACTGTAGTTTGGGCCAATTCGGCTATTTGAAGGGTCATATGGTCCACATAAGAAGGCCTAAAGAATCTATGAGGAATCTGGACCGGCCATGATGATACAATTTCTAGGCTCAATCTAGAAGAATTTTTTTTATAAACTCATGAATATATTCATGAATATATAAAATAATCATTGATAAAAATTTGAAGTTACAACTCCACCAAAAAGGGGCCCAAATGATGCTTTGAAGTCCAACCCACCAATATATCTGGGAATTAAAATTAGAAAAAAATTCTTGAATTTTCTATTGATACAGACATCAAATGGATATGAGATTTTACAGTGTGAAATAAAAGATATATGAGGAAGACTTTTGAGAATAAATGTTTTATATTTGAGGGTATCTTCATATTCAAAAACCCATTCACATTTCAGCCTTCGAAAAGTCATGGATAGAAATGGATAGATTACTTTTTTTATTAAAACCACCATAACTTTGTCTCCTTATGTCCAATGGACTCCAAATTTTTAGGGTATAATTTAGACATTCATATATAAAACTTTTAAGAATAATATTTCTCCATATTTGGTTTTATGAATTATCAAATTAGCTAGCCAAGTGGAAGGGCATATTTGGAAAGAAAACATTCCACCACCTTGGGTTATAAATACATCCCACTCCTCTCCTTGCAAGGGGTTGAAATTTTAGAGAAAATAATGATTGTTTTTAAATACCAAGGATATTCCAAATTCTTGGGAGGATATTATATACTCAAGTTTTGACTTGATACACCATTACTACATGCTTCTTTTGATTTACTTTTTCATTTTTCTTCATCTGTAATCTCACAAGTGTTTATGTTTGTAATTTTGTTTTAATATATGTTTCTTTGTCATTATATATTATTATCATACACCCAATGTTTTTTAATATTAATTTTCTTAAAATTATTTAAATCAAGTTGAAAACTACTCCCTTATTTTTCTTTCTTATTTAATGGAAAGTATGTTTTTAAATCTCTTCACCATTCGTGTGTGTGTTCGACGCACTACTCTTTTCTTATCTTGTCATTTTAATTTTATTTTAACTTATCACCAAAAACTTATTAAAAAATAATAATAACCATATCAATGGATGAGTAAATATACTATTGGGATGAGTCATGATTTGAGGATATTAATTTAATGAGGTATTTTTCTTGTTGAGTATTCTTTAGGTTAATATTTTGTATGTTGAAGTTAAAATGTCATGGATTAATAAAATGTTTTGTTTAACATGTGAATTACATGGATTATTGGAACCATAAAAAAGTTAGGATTTATATTAGAACCCTAAGTTAATTTAAGTCTTGGACTAAAGCATCAACACTTATGAATTATGATCAAAATCATCTTGTGAAGTGAGTGTTAATTTAATGCAATATAAATAAAAGGTCAAGGAAATCATAAGCTTAACATCTCCAATAATGAACTAACCCTAATATTTATCAAATTTTTAAATAAAACATAATCCATTAATCAATTTAATTAATCTCTGAAAATAAACCCCCCATTAAAATGATAAACAAAAAAAAATAATCAACTATTAAAAAGTACTATCACTGAGGATTCGACCAGAGTTCCGCTATACACATTAGCAGAGAATTGAAACCTTGAACGATTGATAGGTGAAAATCTGCTATGATTTACTTTTTTTGTGGTACTTGGTTTTAATTTTATTTTAATATTAATGGTTTTCTTTGAGTTTCCTTTAATTTTCACCATGCATCATGTAGTGGTTTATTTGGTTATGGCATGTTTGGTTGGTTGTTTTATTTTCAAAGGGTAAATTGTACCCCATATATTAATGAAGCCATTAGAATTTATTCCCAGCCTTTTACAACTTAGGGATGTTGCCTAAGGCCAAGTAACATTCCACCGTCTTCTCAAGCCAATGATGAGGGGAGGGATGTTATATTGTACATGCATAATCAGTATGATCATGCTAAATACCTCTCATGAAAATATTGAAAAAGCATTCTAATTCCCTAGTTAATATATAGCAGAACCAACATGCACATATACCCAGTCAACTAACTCAACCTCACCAAGGATCTCTCATAAAATATCACACCCTAGTATAATAAAATAATATAAAAAAATAGCCAAAGGGTTTTACATACCACTTCCTCACCAGTTTGTCTCTCTCATGCCCTAAGGAAAAACTCTCTAGCTCTACCATCCCTTATGTATCATCAAAACCAAACCTGTACAACTTCATACCACATTACCACATCATAACTGCATAAACACATATCCACAACCACATATCACATATCCATAACTCAATTGCACATCAAATTCCCATAATTGTAGGGTATTGTGAACATGAATGACATTAAGTGCATGCCATTTTACTATCATGCATGACCCCCACTATATAACACATCATAATCACATTAATCACACTTTTGAATTATAGCCATCATAGCCCATGCATAATAACATCCAACCATCACAATCATTCCATGTACATAAGACGGAGTGGAAAAGATGGAATAGTCAATCATCTATTCCATCACCAGCCTATATGTTTGGGGAATATGCACAATACCATCATAAAGTGTTCTTATCAAACAACACTACCATAGCCTATAACCATCACTACACTTCCACAAACATTCTCTAATTACTGTTTCCACTTCTACAACATCAACCATCACCTTTAGTTCCCAAAAAATAGCCACAACCACAACCATAAAATCCCTTTAAAAATATTATTTAATCACTTCCATATTTACCATTTACCAACCATATTATGTTTATTATACCATTTATTAACCATATTTAATGAAAAAAAAATTCATTGGTCATCCCCCAATTTTTATTCAATTCTACCCCACTAACCATCTTTATATTAGTTATTTTCCACCATATTCCATCATGTTCCATACTACTAGGCATCTATAAACTCCAACCCACAACACAAAACTATCCACCATAATAATTTCCATGAAAATCATGCTAAAATATACCAAAATTTTCATAATTTGATCTATTCCCATACAAGAATTCTTACCATGATCACCACAACAACAATTACATCATCACATGCCCAAACCATTTCATTCCAGAATTTCTAGACTTTAGTTTTTAAATATTTACTCAAAATTCAGACTTTTCCCCTTATTTTTGATGAATATAGAGCTTGGAGTTAGGAAAAACTATATTATCATTATTTTTTCATTCCTCCAAATGTAAATTTATATTCAAGAGTCACTTTGAGTTTAGCTTTAAGATCAAATCTTCCCTCAATTACCACATATCCGTTATCATTGCATTCAACTTGTGAATTGTCTACAACAACCATCGTGAATTATTCTTTGAGGTATTTATAGTCCTAAACCTCCTCCACTTCCACTTAATTTGATCTATCATATTATTTAGATAATAGGTTCTTCTTCTTGAAGAATATTTTCTTTTTTTTCCTTTTTATATCTATACCTTTGAATTTTTTATTCACCGTTTCTTCTTCCTCATCATTATCTTGAAATTTATTAGGACACTTAGCAGTAAGATGACCCACTTTACCATACCATAAAAAATTAAGTGGAAGTTTTAAATTAAATTTCTATTTCCCATTTTTATATTAAAGGAAATAAAGGACATTATCTCATCAACTTCTAATTCTTGGTATCATCTCTAAATGAGAGTATCTTCATATCCTTGAATGCTATCACCTAAGAGTTTTCTTTTGGCACAAAATCAATATCATTATTCCTCATTTCATATTCTAGAGGACTATAGAGACTATAAAAAATCACCTCTTTTATATATTTATCGTCCAATATAGAAATTTTTACATTAAACCATAGTGGAAATAATCTCAGAATTCTCTTAAATTTTTTGGCATCATCAATGATCACTCCAAGTCTATGCATATCTTCCACAAGAATGTTCAATGCATCCATTGATTCATTTGGGTTCATCCTCAAATATTAATATTTATTCCATAGTACTCACAAATTTTATTCTTGGGATTTTGAATCACCTTCATAAGTATTAAGGATCTTCTATCACATAACATGATAGGTTTTACATGACATAATATTTGTGTAGATAACTTTTTCCAAAGATATCCCTGTTAAATTGATCACCTTGGAATCTATATCTAACTCCTTATGATATCTGTCTCATAGAGTTCCACTATTTATGATGGACATGATTACATAAATAGATTCAATATACACATACATCCCCAAAGACCAAAAAATAATGTTGCATTTTAGTTTTCCAACACTTTAAATTATTACCTTAAAAAATAGGGATTCCTTTATGGTTGACAATCACTAAAATATTTTCAGAGAGAGAACTACACCACTAACCTTCATCACTGATACCACTTATTATTCCCAAATAAGTATTATAACTTTGGGGGGGGGATCATGGTATGTGAAATTTTAGTTTTCCCCTTGATGATTATCATGTTTTGTAGTTATTGGTAACACTGCTCTCTTTATTAGTTTGATATGAAATAATGAAAGCAACGAAAGAGAGACAAAAATTATTTTACTTGGTTCACCCAAATAGTCTAATACAAGGAGCATGAATTTTAATGTATTAATGAACCTAAGTTATTAAATCTCACTTATTTTTTATTAAATTTTTTGGAGTAGCCACATTGGACCTTCTAGTTTACAACCACAAACAAAGGAAAGCTCAATGATCTTCTTATAGAATCGAGAACACTGCTCCTCCCATTACTATCTTATCCTCCATGAAATGAAAGTTTTTTTACATAAAAATATGGCATGTCTACATGATATACTTCTTATGTTAGAGGAAATCCACAAGAACTTTCAGTGAGAGAGTCTCCTAGATCACATTATTCTTCTTTCCAGTATGTGTATAGAATCCTTCAGTTCACAACTACTGAAAATACAACCCCAATTTTTCTATCCTTTCTTGTCATTAAAGTTGGAATTATACCAATACTCACTATACTATATATTTATATAACTTCTATCATATATATTTTTGATGAAATCTATGCACCTTTACTTATATTATTTTCTTTTTGTTTTTATAAATCTTTTTCTCTAAAATGTCACATACCTTTTTTAATGAAAAATTATTTTTAAAAGGGGCCGATTGGCTCAATGTTTTTCATGAAAGCCAAATCAATATTCTATGTTAGAAAAAATAATCCTTCCATGATGAAATATTCATCCAAAAATGAAATATCAAACCATATACCAACTGATGTATTTTAAAAATACACTCAAGTTAACGTTGTAGAACTTTTCATAATACCTCCTTCATTTTCAACAATGTGAAACATGGTCATTTTTGGTTCCAAAAAACCAGTCTCAATATCCCTTAAAATACTTGAAAACCCATAATTTGATTCTCCCTTGAAACTTAGTTTGATTATCTTCATCCTTGGTTTGCTGTAAGATTAAACATATTTTATGAGATATAAAATATACCTATAAAAACTGTTAAAAATCATTAGAAGCCTAGAGAACTCATGGTTAACCTTAATAAGTTTGTCCCAACCTTAAAATAATCTCAAAAAAACGTTATGAAGGTCCAAATAAACCATAAAAATTCACTTCTCAACCTTATGACCACTTCACACCAACCTTATGATTTCATGTCCCAAACTTATGAGGTAGCACCCTAGCCTTAAGAGGATGTGAAACAAACTTATGAGGAAATGAATTAACCTTATGAGGCCACACATAAAGCTTATAATTACTCACATATACCTTAAAAGATCTCATACCAAATTCTGTTTGGAATCCTAAGCCGATACAAACACCGGATGCTTGAACCTAAGTTCACCGGAAGTTCGTATCCACTGGTAGTTCAGTGTTACAGAATTACAACTACAAAAACTTATTTTCATGTCTTAGAACACCATAATTTGGAACAAGTTTTCTCCATAATCACTAATTTTAATATAAAATACAATCACACACTTCAAATCAAAATAAAGAAACATCAATAGAAAAAGTAAATTAGACACACAAGATTACATGGTTCAAACTTTCACCCTATGTCCATGGGAGAAAACTGAAAGCACTTATATTTATAGAAGAATAAAGAATTAAAAAATTGTATCTTAGGAGAAAATGTTACACTTTTATTTTATCATATAGATATAAATGATAAACTAACCCCACATCTCTTTTATAGAGATAATAAGCCTGTAAAATGGTTGCACCAACCTTTGAGAAACATGGTTAACCCTTCATTGGATTTATCTAATGATAGTATCCAACACCACCTCAACCATCACATCTGGTTGTTTGTTCATTTCCCCCATTTAGTAAATATAGACCAGTATAAACAAACATAAGAAGTTTACAATCTACCAATAAACCCATATGTATGCTGAAGGTTCCTACCATCGTTGCTTTGATAAGATCAAAATTAACTATTGGAGTCTAAACTTATAGTGAGTTAAATATGGTAAATTGAAGAATATTTAAAATCAAAAAATCTACCAATTTAATATTACTTCAAGTGATATCTTTGTAATACTTAAACACTTTGGGAAAACCAAATCCTCCTTCTATGTGTAAACATTTTCCTCCTTCCTCCTTTCATCTAGTCGAGTTCCACTAAGGCACAATCTTGCCTCAAGTTTTCTTAGACTAATAATTTCATGACCATATCAACCAGATTCTTCTTACATGAGATATTTCATATCCCTAAAAAATTTTCATCAAGAAAAATATAGATAAAATAAAATTTCACGTCAATGTGTTTTGTTCTTTCATGAAATGTTGGATTCTTGGAAAGGTGGGTAGCACTTTAGCTTTCACATAATAACATTCCTCCCTCTTATTCTTTTCTAAGTTCTCTTAGAAAGAAATTTAACCAGATTAACTCATTTCCTACTTATATAGCTACGAAATATTCTATTTCCTTCATAAATAAAGTAATCCATGGTTATAACCAAGACATAAAATTGATCATCATTCCACTAAATGTGAACAGAAAAACCGTTGTGCCTTTTCGAGTACCAAAATCATCAGAAAAATCCATATAAAAGAAACATGGTAGAAGATTATCTTCCCTAAAGAACAATTTTGTATATATATATCCCTTAAAGTATCATATTATCCACTTAAAATCTTCCTAACACTTTTTTTCGGGGTTAGATATAAACTGAATTACAACTTCCACACCAAAGGCAATATCAGGCCGTGTACATATCATCACATACATCAAGATTTTGTTTGCTGAAGCATATGACACATTATCCATGTACTAGAATCAATCTTCCATTAAAGGTGAATATTATTTAGATAACTTTAAGAGATCAATGAGATGGTTTATGATAGATTTATATTTGGTCACCCCAAATTTCTTGATGATCTCATGGATATATTATTTCTGGGATAACAATAGAGTATTGATTTTTCGATCCCTTTCAATCCTCATTACCAATATTTTCTTAGCATGAACAAGATCCTTCATTTCAAATATTTTGGATAACTTAATCTTAAACTCTTGAATCTTTTTAATTTTCATATTATCCAGAAACATGTAATCCACATAGAGTAAAATTAAAAGGTAAGTACCACCATTCCACAACTTCTGATAACATTAATGATTGGAGTTACTCCTCATAAAACCTACTTCATCCATGAAATAATTAAACTTCTGATTCCACTATCGAGGTGTTTGTTTCAATACATAGAGGATTCTATTCAATTTAAAAATAAGTCCCTCTTTATGATGGTATTTAAAACCCTTAGGCTGCTTCATGAATTCTCCTCCTCCAAATCTCTATGATGAAATGCAGTCTTAATATCAATTTGACCTAAGTGTAAACCATCATAAGTAATGATGCTTAGAACTATTTGTATATAAGTATGCTTAACTAACGATGAAAATATTTATGAAAAATTAATTCCTTCCTTTTGTTAGAATCCTTTCACCACCAACCATGCCTTATACCTTCTACTTTAGTCAGTATCTGATTTCAAACTATAGACCCATTTTTTCTCGAGTTATAATTTCCCTTCCAAAAGTTTAGTTGGCTCACAAGTTTTGTTGAACTTTAAGTATGTCATATCCTAGCCCGGTTCACTTAATGAACATTAAATCGACCAATTTTCCACATGGACTCAAGCATGGATCCCCATATGCTAGAGGCTTGTAACTAGCATTAAGGGACTATGTTGTAACTTTGGGGATACTATAACCTCATTTCAGAGTAAAAAAAATAGTTGAAATAACTAAAAATAATTTATAACAATAATTAATTAGAGTGAAGAAGTAATAAATATAAACAAAACTGAATAATAGATGAAATTAATTAAAGTCCTTAACAACCATATTATACATAGAGCGACCCATAATTTTCATACATAGATATTATATCTAAATAGATGAATATTATTTATATAACATAATGATCCATGCTAGAATCATATAGATCTAGGGACTTTGGAAAATTGGAAACATAAACAAATAGTTCATAAACCATCTACATCGTCTCCCACTTATCTCTTCATAACTATCACCCTTCTTAGAAATACCATGCTTAATACCTTTATTCATAACCTTGGGAAAGGAAACATAAGAAAGTGTGATCTTTGATGCTCAGTAAGGGTAAAAAAGGGATATATCAATGATCACATAAGCATAACATGAGTATAAGGTTATAAGAACATGATCTTAATGTTTGAAAACTATACCCTACATATAAAATATCAAAATTTTAATTCACGGAATAAATATTGGTAGTTCATAAGACACGAATCATAAGGGAATCAAATAACTTGAAAGATGAAAGTTTAACATGGGAATAAGAAATGGAATAGTGGCACACACATAAGCGTAAAATATATCATATCAAGTCTACCTTCTAAGACATTAATAACATGTTAGTCTTGGGATAACCACCCATGTATCTACTTAGGGCTTGGGATAACCTCCTTGAAACCTCTTTGGGGCTTGGGATAACCTCCCATGTACCATTTGAGCTCATGGATAATTAATTATTACCAAATGAATTGGATGGATATATAGGTCCCACCCATCACATAATGAAAATATTAGATATGTGTTTCATAAGATCATAAAACATTCATCACATCATAACCCATGAAAATAAATGGGTTTTAAAAACATTTCATTATAGCATAACCCATGGAAAAGAAATGGGTTTCATCAAAATTATGCTATCATATTCATAAACCATCCAAAGAAAGACTAAAGATGGTATTCTTGGGATTATATATTCAGTAAAGTATAATAAACATTAAAGTATTTTTTCTTTTATGAATGGAAATATCATTAAAAAAATCATTAAAAACATTATCGAGGAAAATAACCTTCCTATATTTGAAATAATTTATTTAAAATGAACTAAAAAATTATAAAAGAAAACATTTTATTTGAAAAGAACCTTGTAAAATTGTAAAGTAAGCTTAGAAGAAAAAATTAGTCATGACAATGGGAAAATCCATTCATGTAGTATAAGTTAAAAGAAAAATTCCTTCCATATTTTTTTGTAAAATTCACAAAGTACATAATTTGGAAAATGAAAAAAAGATTCCTTTCAAACTGATTTGTAAAAAGTCAAACATGGGTAAATATGAATTTAAATAATCGTAGAAGAATAGTAAAAACTTTTTTTTTGTTTTTTTGAAAACATGGAAATGAAAGAGAAATATTCCATAGTGGATACTTAAATATAAACAACCCTGAATAATTATGAGATTGTGAAATAGACCCTTACCACTTTGGTAAATTTTGAATCATAATCCTCATTAAATAAAGAACCATAGATTCATATATAAATCTCATAATTTTCATGAATATAACAATAAAATAAATTCATGGGTAGAGTATACACAACACCAAAGAAACCGGTGGTGTAAAAGGAACGTGTCCCATAGAAATAGAAGTGAGACAAAAATTCATTACCTTGATTTCCACCTTCTTTCAAAACATTCTAACCTACTGCATTATAAATTAAAATTTATTATACTTATATACTTGAATCATATACATGATTATTATATTATATATATTAATTATATACATATATTTATATTCATCCATAATGGTAGAGATAAAAAATGAATTACACCATTCATAGAGATGGTAGGTCTTACGCACGCATGAATGATATTTTCATTTTTCGACGGATGGAAAAAAAGAAAGTTAAATATTAATCCACCTTTCCAGGATCATTATTATATCATATATATCATATATATTTATCAAATTTACCCTCATTACCATCTAATTAAAATATAAATGAAAAAATAATTACATCGCTTCATGGAGGTGGTAGTCCACACGTACGCATGGATGATGTTATCATTTCCCAAAATATTGGATGATAAAAAGGTAGATGTGATATTATAATTTTAGAAGTATAATTATGTCATGAATATTGTATATAAACCTTAAACCCATCATAATACTATAAATTTCACAACCCTAGTAGCCCAAAGTAGGTGGTTACTTTATTACACTAGCATTAAATATAAATAATCACATCCCAAAGGACCAAATAGTTTAGTAGTCTTGGAAAACTAGATATACACTTAAATATTATAATATAATTAAAAATATAAAATACAACATAGTAATTCCTTTTAGAACATCATTATTATACTATATTATCCCTACATATTAATTATAATATACTAATTGGCATCTCGAGGAAAAATAAACATAAGAAAAAGAGTGATCTCAGATGATTAGTAAGGGTATTCATACAATGGAAACTAAATAAATAATGAATAATATGGCAATAAATCAATGGAAATATAATAATTCCATATAAACAATCATATGAGCTAAAAAGTATCCATGGATATCATAACTAATCAAATAATCACATGGAAATAAATAACTAATATCATAATGAGTGAAATGCATAATGGTATAAATCATAAAAATTAAGTTGAGGCCTCATGTTAAGGAATCTTACATAAATGGGTAAGGCCACAACTAATACCCAAGCTAACTTGTCTCATGAGACCTAACGATGTATCAAGGGGATATAGCGGCCCCCACCCATAAAAAACTAAGTCCAATGTATTACTCATATGAAAGGGGTGAAACATAAATAAAATGAAATTTTTTATTTAAACTAACATATGAAATGTTAATAATTACCCCAATCAATAAACATAATCACAACCCATCTAAAGTAATATTGAGAATGATAGTAAAATAGCATATCTCTAATAAAACAAATCATAAACCATCCAATAAAATATGGTATATGGTACCATAATATAATAAACTCAGTAAATCATAAAATTTAATAAATGATATTGACAAAGATGAAATTACTTTAAAAATATTATTGGAAAACTTTTGATGAAAATACCATTTTCACTTTGAAATCACTTATTTTTTAAAAAAATTGTGCAAATTTAAAAGAAAAAAATTTCTTTGAATTTTTTTTGTAAACTTATAAAAGAAACTTCAAAGAATATATTATTTATTATAATAGAAAAATACATTCATTCTGTATAAGTTAAAAAAACATTTTTTTTCATATTTTTGTAGGAAATTTTGAAAACACATCATTCAGAAAACAATAAGAGGATCCATTTTAAAAAGTTTTGTAAAATGTAAAACATGGATAAAAATGAATTTAAAAAAATCATAGGATAGTTGTAAAAACATTTTTGAAAACATTTTTAGAAAGAATTTATATGTAAGATAAATATTCCTCAGTGGAGACTTAAACATAAACAATCCTGAATAATGATAAACTTGTGAAATAAACCTTTACCTCATGTTCAAATTACTTTATACGTGTTCAAAACTCATGTATAATAAATATAAATTTATTATAAAAATATTACATAATAATAATAATATATATCACACCATTTCTGACATACTTATAAGCTTTTATCATCCATTTATTAGCAATTATTTGTTAAAAATCACTATTTTGGGTAATAACTGTTTCGTTTTTCATGTATGTTTTGGTTCAGTAGTTTTGGTATTTATACTTTGATAGGTTCCATATCTCTATAATGTTAATAGTCATATAAATATCATATATAAACATTAAAACTATCATAATTACTATCCATAAAATATAGTAATGAAAAATGAATTGTATCACTATGTAGAGATGATAAGTGGTACGTATGCACTGGTGATACTTTCACTTATCATTTGATGGGAAAGAGGGTGGGTAATGGTGGTTTCATAATCATAATAAAATTTAAGTATATTTATAATACTGAATTTATTATTTTATAATAACTTCCAAAGATTTAAAATATGTAGAAGAAGGAATAAATTGAAAGAGGTCAGGTAAGATAATTAACTCTTATTCGGGCGACCTTCTTTAGACCCTTTATTAAGGGACTTAATATTGGTATTTCAAGGAGATAAAAACCTATAGAAGTTTTGTAAGTATGTTTATAATATAAATGGATAGGTATTGGTCAATATAGATGTCTCAATGTGCTATGACGAAGTGAGGGAGGATGTTCCCTTTTATAATTGAGGCGAGAGGAAATTAATTTCTCAAAAGATTAAATTATAATAAATTCATTCTCAAACCGAAATACTAAAAATGGAAATGGATTAAAATATAAGGTATTATAGGATTTTAATACCATAAAATAATGAAATTAAACATTATAATTTAGACAAGTTTTTGTGTCATTTTAAACCATATCATTTTGATTAACAATTAGTTAATCAATTTTAATTTTAACTATGGTAACATTTTTTTTCCATATTAATGAGTTTTAATTTTTACTTATATGATTAAAATTGGCCCATAAATAGACAATTTATGGAATTATATATCATATCATATCCACCTTGTCTTATTTTAATATTTTACGATTTTAAAATAATTTAATAAAATATTATTCTGATAAAATATCATTTTTATCAATTTTGAAACTATTCATTTAATTGGACTTAAAATAAATAAAGAAAAAGTGGGAGTTAAAATATTTAAAACCTATCTAATATTTCATATATATCTATAACATTCATTGTATACATTAAATCATTCAAATTATATCAAGATTATTATTTTTAAAATCATTTATTTTATTTTTTTGTTAATTAAATAAATATTGTATTAGCATTGTAAAATCATTTAAGGTAATTATATAATTTATAAAAATTAAAAATAAATTTATATAATTAAAATAATTCCATTAATATCTAAATAGACATTTATTTTCTTTCATATCTTGATTTTTACATATATGGACACATAAAAGAAATTAAAAACAAAGAGCGTGACATTTTGTAACTATATTTGTTTTAAATAATATACAAGAAATTTTCCTAGAAAAGTGTCTATTAAAAAAATAAAATTTTATTCTAAGGTTATAAGGGTCAAATAATATTTATTCAATAATAATTACAATGAATAATTATGGTCTTATCACTTAATTTTAACTTAAATTAACTTAATTACCCTTTATCGAAGTGATAAATTTTACTGTGGTTACTATTTATTTTTACCAATTTTAAATTGGGACCAATTAAAAAAATTGAACACCCCAATTAAAAATATTTAATTAATCTTATCAAATTCAATACCTATAAGTGGCAGAAATTAATTTTAAAATAAGTGTGAAAAACACGACAAAAAGCACTTTTTAGAAAATGCAGTTTTTAAGAATAAAATTGGATTTATTCTTTTACCATGCATAATAAAAATATTATATGAAAGTTAATTTTTTTTATTGAATATATAATATTGAAAGTTATAATCATTCACCAATAGAGACTTATTCAATTTTTTATGATATAACTATATTGCGCACACAAAACAAAACAGTTTTTCAGAAAAGAACTTTTATTTTTTTTTAATTTTTATTTATGATAAATTTACAACCAATGAATTTATTCTATAGATGTATAAAACATTTTTTTTAAAAAATTTAGTTAGTCCCATTTATAGCTTCTAATTTAATGGCTAAGTTATAATGGCCTCATAATAATAGATTGCGGTCTGTTTAAACTCAGTGTTGCGTGAAATGCAGGCTATCGAAGAGATTTAATTTATTTAAAAAGTGACATGCCATAAAATATTGGGGTGTTACATTATTACCTCCTTTAAAAAATTTATTCCATTAAATTTCCAAAATGTCACCTCAAAAATATATTTGGGTAGTTTTTTATTATAATTTCCTCAGGTTCCCACACCGCCTCTTCAATCTTATGAATTCTCCAAAGTACCTTTACCAGTCAAGTAATATGATTCCTTAACACTTGTTATATGGTGTTTATAATCTAGATATAATCTTCATAGTAAGAAAAACTAGGTTCCAATTCTATTTCTTTAGAAGTGATAATATGTGTTGGGTTTGGCATGTGCTTCCTTAATAAAGTGATATAGAACAAATTGTGTTCTTTACAGAGGATAAGTGTCATTTCCAAATGGTAAGGAACATATCCAATTATTTCAAAGATTTAAAAAGGTATGATGTACCTAGGGCTCAGTTTCCCTTTCATACCAAATCTTATAACACCCTTCCATGGAGATACCTTCAAGAAAACATGATCTCCCACTTGAAATTACAAATATTTTCTTCAGTTATTGGCATATCTTTTTTACTAATTTGAGATGATTTAATATGGATTTGAATAATATTTAAATTTTCCATTGTTTCGTTCACATGGTCTAGTCCTACAAGCTTCCTTTCACCAAATTCATCCCAACAAGTTGGTGTATAGAATCTCTTTCTATATAACACTTCGTACGATGCCATTTGAATACTTAAATGGAAGCTATTATTATTAGTGAATTATAAAAAAGGTATATAATGATCCAACATAGCTTAAAATTCAAGTAATAAGGATCTAAACATGTCTTCTAAAGTGTGGATAGTCATTTCTGACTGCTCATCAGTTTGAGGGTGATAAGCAATGCTCAAACAAAGCTCTGTATCAAGAGACTTCTGAAGAATTTTCTAGAATTTCGATGTAAATCATGTATCATGATAAATTTTTTTTGAAAGAGGTTAACCATAAATTCTTAAAAAATCATTAATATAGAGTCATAGAGCTCTAGTGTCAAATCTTCTCTTATATAAAAAAATATGAATATTTAGTAATTAGATCAGCAATAACCCATATCACATCATTCTTTCTTGGAGTCTTTGGTAATCTAGTGATAAATTACATAGTAATGACATCCTATTTCCATGTAGGAATTGTTATAGGTTGCATTAATCATATAGGATGTTGTTTCTCAGCCCTCACTTATTGATAAACTAAACATCTTAACACATAATCAGTAATTTCACACTTTATATTATCCCACAAAAAATGATGCATCAAATCCCTATACATCTTGACATTACCAGGGTGTATAGAAAAATTTGATCTATGAGAATCATCTAATATTTAAATTTTTAGTTTAGGTATAGAGGTAACACAAAGCCTCTTTCCAAATTTTATAATTCCATTTTCATATATGAATTCTACCAATTTTCCATCATTCAAAGCTTTGATTTTATTTTGAAAATTCTCATCATCAGACTAAAAACCTTTTATCTTTTCCAATAATGATGGTTTTAAAATCACTTGAAAAAGGAGTGATGTTTCCACTTAATAATTATAATATCCATATTCACTAGACCCAAGAACACATGATCCCTACCAATCCTCATTTTTTAGAACTCCATGATCCTTCTTGATCAATGCATCTGATACTTTATTTTCCTTTTCTAGGTGGTAGTGTATTGAGAAATTATAATCCTTGAGTAGCTCAAGGCATTGAGTTTTCCTAATATTGAGTTATTTATATGATAAAATGTATTTAAAACTATTATGATCTGTATATATCTCACATATTTCACCATGTAGATAGTGTCTTTATATCTTCAGAGAAAATATTATGACTGATAACTCAAGATCATGAGTTTTATAGTTCTATTCATGATTTTTTAACTTCATGAATTCATAGGAAATAACTATATCATTTTTTATAAAGATACAACCAAGTACCTTCATCAATGCATCCTATATATAAAAAATACACCATTTCCTAATGTTAGAGTCAAGACCATATAATTTTCTAATACCCTCTTCAATTATTCAAAATATTCTTTACATTAATTTTTCTAAATAAACTTAACCCCTTTACGAGTAAGCTTGGTAAATGGGTTAGCTAATTTGGAATTTTTTTGAACAAATCACTGATAGTAACCTGCTAAATCAATAAAACCACTTACTTAGTTATGTTAATTAGTATATGCCATTCTAATATTACCTTTTTCTTCATAGGATCAACCAATATTCCATCCTCGGAGACAATATGACCATGAAAAGAAACTTTTTTAAATCCATATAACTCTTTTCTTCTAAGAGTATAAAAAATAATCCAAAATTAGTTCTCATGGTCCTAATAGTTCTTAGAATGAACCAAGATATCATCAATAAATACCAAAAAAATTTATCATGATATTCCTTGAATACTCTGTCCATTAGATCTATAAAAATAGAGGGTGTATTAGTCAATCCAAATAAAATTACTATAAACTCATAATGTCCATACCTCATTTGAAATTTTGTCTTTATAATATCTTCCTTATTTACTCACAATTAATGATATCCATAATGAAGGTCAATCTTTAAAAAATATTTATCTTTATAAAGTTAGATGAATACATCATCAATGTGAGGTAGATGATACTTTTTCTTTATCGTAATAGCATTGATTTTCCTATAACCAATGCACATACTCATATGCCCATATTTATTCTTAAAGAAAATAATAGGGGATCCCCAAGGTGAAACACCAGGGAGTATAAATACCTTACCACTCAAATATTCTAGTTGTTTCTTTAATTCCACTAACTCCACAATGGCCATTCTATATGGAGTCTTTGATATAGATCTTTCATCATGAATTAAATCAATGGAAGACTCAACTTCCTTCTCTGGTGGATATCTAAGAAATTCCTCAAGAAATACATCAATTTATTCCTATAAAATAGGGAAATATTAAATTTGAAGATTAAATTTTTCATTAGTAGGTTTTTCTGCACTTATTCTCCAAGAATCACATTTAGAAGAGCTATTGGAGGTGAATCTAGACATGAATCAGATGACGAAGCCTCCCCTATAAAGATAAGGAATTCTATATCTTTATCATGAATCATAATTACCTTATCTTTTAAATAAATATTTACATTATATTTTGAAATCTAGTAAATATCAAGGATTATATCAAAGTTAACCATATGTATGATAATAAAATCAGAAAATAGAGCACGTTTATGTGTTATTATTGGAACTGCTTGACACATCTTTGTTACAGTGAGGTTTCCACTAGAAGTTTTTAATGAAAAATACCATATTAAGGTGAATGAAAAATTTCTATTTTTTTAGAAAACTGAGAAGATATAAATAAATTAGATGATATGAAATCAAATAAAGAATCATATAAATTTGAGGATATGATTAAATTACATTTCACCATATCATTAGTAAATTCAGCCTCAACTATTGTGATCACATAATCTTGGCCTTTCTCCCTTAGGCTTTTATGGGGAAAGTTCCAGTGATGCCTAGTATAATCATTTGCATAGTTCTCCATCTTCTTATAGCTGAAGCATTAAAAATTTACAGATTCTTTCTTTCCCTTGCAATCATGGGTCTGGTGGCCTTTTTCTCTACACTTATAGAAAATACCATTCCCAATAGGCATGTTCCATGATGTTTCTTTCCAAATTTATATAAGTTCAAAATCCCACCCTTCCCTTATTCACCTTTTCTTAATTTGTTTTCTATAGTACTAAATAACCCTATTCTTATATTTCTTCCATTAGAAGCCATAAGACTTGAAGAATTATTTCTCTTTCTTGATAGCACATGATAATATATCCTCATATGATGATAATTTTTGTGAGATTAGTTCCCTTTGAAGAATTCTCTTAATCCCATAAAAATGTATAATCTTTCTCTTTGTATTATGTATGTAGTCCCAACATGCCTTGATAAACTTATAAAGTTGGATTCATACTTAGTAAAATTATTATCCTCTTTTTCCTTAGAATTAAGAAGTTCCTCTCCATCTCTGCTCACTATTCATGAGGAAAATATTTTTCCAAGAAAATTTCCTTAAAATATTTCCATTCTATGTTTTATATTTCCTTCTCCTCTTTAGTGTTTTGAATCAATGGCCATCATTGATCCACATCTCTTGAGAGATGATAAAATTCCATGAAAACCTTCTCCCTTTCATACTTCCCAAATAAATAAATATATTCTCTAAGAAACTTATTCATTACTCAGCAATAAATGGATTTTTAGTCCCATTGAATGATAAAGCTTGCTAATGCATGGAGCAGTCTAAAATTGTTACACTAAGTTATGGATTAGTAGGATGATCCATAAGGGTAAGATTATTACTCATAACTTGAGTCATCTATCCCAATATATTAATAATTTGTTCATCTATAGCTTCAATTCTAGTTCCAACATCATTATCTTTACTAGGAGGGAAATCCCTATATAGATTATGTGCATTGATACATTTTCCAATCCTTATGCTAGGAAATATTTCTAAACAATATCATATACTAGATTAGATTATGAATAATAATGTATATTTTCAAAAATAGTGAAAAACTTAATAAAAATTGAAAATTTATGTATAACAAATATCAAAATCATAATCTTGGTTTCTTTGGGAATATTTTTAAAGTCTGTTATAGGATTACATTTCCCTAATCTAGTTCCCAAGGTTTCTACTAAACTTACTATGATACCAACTATAAATACCCTAAACCCAGTAGCCTAAAGTCATTGGTTACTTTATTACATTATAATTAGATACAAATAGTCTCATCCCAAAGGACCTAATAGTTTTATAGTCTTGAAAAAATAGATACATACTTGAATCTTACATTACAATTGAAAACATAAAATAAAACATAATAATTCATTTGATAACATCATTATTATACAATATTATTCCTATATATCAATCATAATATACTTCTTATAATCTTGGGGAAATATAAATATAAGAAAAAGGGTGATCTCAGATTCACAATAATGGTATGTGTATAATAGAAACTAAATAAGTCATGAATAATATGGAATGGAATAAATGGAAATCTAATAATGCCATATAAATAATCACATGAGATAAAAAATATCAATGAATATCATAAATAATCAAATAATCACATGGAAATCAATAAATAATCTCATAACGAGGGAAATTCATAATGTCATACATCATAAAAATACCATCGTGGCCTCATTCCAAGACATTTTACATAAATGGGTAAGTCCTTATCCAATACCCATGTAGTTTGTAACATGAGACCTACCGATGCATCAAGGGGTTATAGTAGGGAACACCCATCACTTAATAAGTCCAATGCATTTATCATATGAAAGGGGTGAAACATAATCAACATAAACATTCATATTAAAACTAACATATAAAATGTTAATAATTACCCCAATCAATAAACATAATCATAACCCATCCAAAGTAATATTGCGAATGGAATTAAAATAACACATATCTAGTAAAATTAATAATAAACCATCCAATAAAATATAGTATATGTTAATATAATAGAATAACCTCAGTAATCATAAAATTTCACAAAGGATGTTGACATAGATAAAAAAACTTTAAAAAGATCATTGGAAAACTTTTGATAAAAATACCCTTTTTCACTTGAAAATCACTTATTTTTTTAAAAAAATGAGCACATATAAAATAAAAGATTTCCTTTGAAAATAAAAATTTAAAATTTTAAAGGAAGATTCAATGAATAGATTAGTCATGAAGGCAGGAAAATCCATTCATTATATATAAGTTAAAAAAACCCTCCATTCATATTTTTGTCAGAAAGGTTGAAAAGTACCTCATTCGGAAAATGAAAAGAAAATTCCTTTCAAACCATTTTTGTAAAAATGTATTTAAAAAATAATAGGATAATAGTAAAATAATTTTTGAAAATAATTTTAGAAAACATGGATATGGAAGAGGAATATTCCCTAGTGGAGACTTAAACATAAACAATCCTGAATAATGATGAGATTGTGAAATAAACCCTTATCTCGAGTTTGAATTCCTTCATACGTATTAAAAAATACTATATAATAAATATTTATTTATTGTAAATATATTTTAGAACTATAATAATATATATCATACCATTTATGACATAATTATAATCTTTTATCACTTGTTCTTGATAATTATTTGTTAAAAATCACTGTTTTGGGTAATAATTGCTTCATTTTTCATGTATGGTTTGGTTCAATAGTTTTGGTATTTATACTTTTATCAAGGTTATATCATCTAAAGAATGTTAATAATGATATAAATATCATATATAAACATTAAAACCATCATAATTCCCATCCATAAAAAATGGTAACAAAAAATGAATTGTATCACCACATGGAGATGGTAAGTCGTACGCACGCACAAACGATACTTTCACTTCTCATTTGATGGGAAAGAGGGTGGGTAATGGTGGTTTAATAATAATTATAACATTTCAGTATATTTAGGATAATGAAGTTATTATTTTATGATAACTTATAAATATTTAGAAGAGGTAAAAGAAGGAAGAAATTGAAAGAGGCCAGGTAAGACTATTACCTCTTATTCAAGATGCCTTCTTTATATCCTTTCTTAAGGGACTTAATAGTTGTATTTTAGCAAGAAAAACATCTCTAAATGTTGGATAAGTGTGTTGAGAAGATAAATTAAAATTTATTGGTTGAGTTAGATGAATCAATGTGGTGTGAATACTACTACAAAAGTGGCTTTTAAAATTTCTAGATAAAGCCTTTATCAGCGCTAAAAATGCACTGTTGATCTAAGCACCATTGAAAGTGGAAATATTTTATCAGTGATAGAAAAGCACTGATTTAGTATGATATGCTTCAGTGTGCTGTTAAAATTATAGCACATTGAAATAAGAAATACCAATATATATGGTAAATTCCTAATTTAATTAAAATAAAAATTACATCACAAATATAAGCAAAAAACACTATATTATACCCATTTCAAACATTATTTTATACAATTACATTAACAAGTACTATCACAAACATTAAAAGATATCAATGGTTTAATTTTATTTGGAATCTGAACCCCTTTAAAAAAATATTGATCATGGTATTAGTTGTTGAACAAACCACCATAACTCGAGAAAAAGAGACCACCTTTATAAGAAAACAATTCTTATGTCAGTAATACTATAAAGAATTAAATTAAACATAAATATGAAACAAAACATTAATAAAATGTTGATTTTAAATAAAAGTAAACACTTAGAGTCATACTAGCCACACCGTACATCATATTGATGTGAGAATGATTCATACTTATCAAAAATGACTTATGTACCATTTTCCTAAAGTATCATGAAAATATGAATGTTTTTTATCGATTTTTGGTATTTAACATATATTTTTAATAAAATTTTAATTTAAAATGAAATCATGTACTTTGAGTAATACTAGTCGCATCATGTATCAGTTTGACATGATAGTAATTCCTACACATAAAAAATGATTCATTAATCAATTTAGTAGATTATTAAGATAGTCTGAGTGTGTTTTCTCAGTTTTTACTAGGTGGCACATGTTTTGAACTAAATTTCCAATTTTAAACTGATAACATATACTTTGAGTCATACTAGTCACATAGTGTATTGAATTTAGGTGATTCTAATGCATAAAAGTCACAAATGACTTATGAATCATTTTACTTAAGTATCAAAACATTTTGAATGTTTTTTATGGTATACCTCTTAGAAGTTCATTTTCATTTTTATACATAAAAAAATCTACCGTGGTAAAAAAATTATTTATCCTAGTATAGGTAAAATAATGAAAAAGGTTAAAATTAAAAGGTAAAGGCTTAAAATACCTAAAAAATACAATATTAAATTGGTTTTTTTGGTATTAATCAACCCTAACCAGACTTTAAATCATTATTATCATCCAAATTTGTGGAAATTAATTCCACCTCAATGTGGTTGGCTTTAATTATAAAATAATCATTATTTAATCACTTACACCCACCTCTACTTAAGTATAAATACCACCTATCACCACCCCATTTCAACTCAAAAAACTTGATGCTATTCAAATATCAACCAAAACCTCTAGAATCACTCTACCTATTTACATGTTCTAATTTTCTCACAAAAAGACCAAATCCAAGGTCCTCAAAACACCTCTCTTATTTTCTTTTATTCTTCTAATTTCTATTCATCTCTTTTATCCATAAAGGAATAATAATTATAGAATCATGTAAATACTTAAATTTTATGTTACTAATATAATATATTATACCCACCCCATTTATTATCTCTTTTTATTCAAATAAACAAAACTGTTATCCAAATTATGCTGGTTAATTGTCTTCATGAATAATGAGTTTGTTCATTTTCCATTAAAGCCTTCATGGATGGTAATAAAACTATTTTTATGGTTAAATAATATCATAATAGGAATATTATAACCTATTTAATGTTATGTAACTGATATATACTCATAATTGTAAATAAAATTAAACTAGTATGTGATTTTTGAATAAACCTCCAAAATAAACAAATCATTTATCATTAACATTTTATCAAATGAATCATCCACATGTTAGAAAAAAATCATATATGGGAACATTTATAATAATTCAAGTTCATTAATACCATTTCATTCCACTTCTATAGTCTTATTATTATTTTACAAGAACATCGATAATTATACGCATGAGAACTGATCATGAAACGAACGCACCCAAAACCATGAAAATAATGAAATTTTATTGATGAAATGGGTCATAATATGTTATAAAATCATCACATTAGGTATTATAAATATTAATATAGTTATATAATGAGTTAATAACATTATTTAAAGCATTATATAGGATGTTAAAGTACACACCACTAAAGGGAAGCGTGAGGTAAGGGTTTCTCGGCCCACTTTTACTTCTGCGAGATATATGCCTTACTAACCACTTATTTCTTATGTTTGGTGTATATAAATTTCAATTTATCATATTATAAATTGAATATATTTATTTTACTGGTATTTAAATTTTATTTAAATTTTATTCTTTCATGGGGCATATGATTTGACTGATTACATAGTGGTAAGTGATTTTATCTCAATTTACATTCCATTGAGACTTATTTGTTATTATGCACAAATTCACTTCTATGTGGAATATATTATGTCACTTTGACATGTAATATCATTAATAATGAATTATTCATGGTATTTTAAGTTTTAATTTGAATTATTTCATCCAAGGAGATTTTAATTAAAAATTATGAAGTGGTAAAAGTTATTGAACAATCTCACTTTATTTTGTGACTGTTAAATTTCTCTTGAAACAATAACTTTATTGTAATTAATTTTCATTGGAAATTAAATTTATATTAAATATAAATATTATATTATTATGGATATTATTATTTCCTAAACCATATTAAAGTTTTACATACAATGTTTACTTTGAACTTTATTTTATTAACGGGGGAAATTTTGATAAATCCATATCTTTTTATTCAATATCAATATTTGATGATAGAGATTATTGTTCATGAATTAAATAAATTATTAAATATACGAGGAATGATTTAGAATAGTAGACATGGGTGGGTAATATTTATATATATCCCCTCAATTCATCAACAAGCCTCATGAGACAAATCAAATTTGTTTCTAAGAAGAATCAGTCAGGTTTTTAGCCACAAACTTAAACTATCTCGGGAATAGGTCTTGAAGGTATAGTGGTTCATGTGCTAGAAACATTAAATCCAATAATTAATCATTTCCTAAATTTATAATTTAGTTATTATTATCCAGAGTATTTCACTATGAAATATTGTATGGATGTATTTCATTCTCATTTTATTGATTAAATGACACGTGTGCTCAGTTATTTACCTTTCCATATTTTTTATTATTATTGATTTAAGTTAGATTTAATTTTATTGGAACATTACTGATAATTTTATATCCCCCTTATTTTTTTTACTTTCCCCAGTTCATGAAGAAGATAACTTTAAATGAGTTTTCAAGGATACAGTTTATTAACTTTTGTTATGTATTATGTTTTGTTTTTTATTCCCAATGTAAAATGGGTATCAGGTATGTAATGTAGTTTACTAAGACTAATAAACTATTCCGTCCTTTGGGATGTGATTTATTATATATTTTTCCAATGGAATAAATTAAGACACTAGATCTGTGCTACTTGAGTCTGGGTCATTATAGTTGGTATCAGAGCATGTTTAATAGAAACCTTGGGAACTAGATTTAGGAAATAACAGATTAGAAAACATAACCATATAAACTAATTTGAGGATAAGTCTAAGTATATGATAACATCCTATAGATTTGGTAATGACCACGAGTAACCTATGTTAAACCTAAGGATTTATAGATTGATAAAGTGTCATTATTTAGACATCCTATAAATGATTCTTCATCACTATGTGATTTATCACTATGATTAGTGTTTCCCACACTATGTTTTTGGTTTTAGTAAATGGATGGAACTAGAAGTAACTGGGTTAAAAATTAATGTGATATAAAATATTCTGAGAATATGAGAAGAAACAACCAATTTAATGTCTTATTGGAATAGGAAGATGTTTGATAGTGGAAAGAAGTATATAAAGCAAGTAATTCTTGAGTAAAAATGGAAATTTTGGAATAATGGCCTCCCTAAGGTATTATCGATGGTTGAATGTTTTAAATATGGAAAGTATGATCATTATAAAAATCTATATACTAGGAGAGAAAATCATGAAGGGAATCAGTAAGGTTATATGAGTAATAGTTTCACTGCTGATGGAGAAGAGAATACAAATGATATATAAAATAAAGGAGGTATTAAGAAAGTTAACGGTTTAAGAATGAAGTGGAATTATTAAAGTGCCTATGTATTTGGATTCAAGAATTATGTTGAAAAATTATTTTATTTGGTTATAAGAATCATGGGATTTATAGGGATTGTATTGTAGTACTTATTCTTTAAGGATTTGAATTCATGTGAGGAATATTACCAATAACCAACAGAAGTGATCTTGTTTCAATTTTATCTTTTTTAAAACACATTATTGAGGGAAGATAACCCTTAATATGTGTTTGATGTTGATATATTAATGATAAAGAGATATTTATGGGATAATATTGGTGAAAATGAAAGTGGTTAGTGATTTTATGTTTTATGCTTTGTTTAATACATGTTTGGATTTAAGGAATATATCTAACAACCTGAGAAATTATTTTTGTAAGAATGATTGTTTTTTATTAAGGTTTAAAGGTGATAAAGTTATTCTCATATTTTTATGTTACAATAAGATCTATATTATGTTATTAGGAATATCTTATGTTAAGTTTATTTTATAAATTTAACGACCTTATAAATTTTTGGTCTTTGAATTTCGACATACATATTTTGGATAAGTCTTAAGATTAACTAATTATAAAATGGATTAAGTTGAACTCTAGATATTATTTCTTGAGGCTAAAGTATGATTTTTTATATTGGATAACACATGATAACCAATTTTATTTTAGTAAATATTTTAATATCAAAAGATTGAATTATGGATCTTTTGATAAAAGTGCTATAGGCATAAAAATTTATTTTGAATATCAATTTCTTGGAATAGGAGATGAATTGGAAATAGATTAAAGCACAATTGAAGGATAATATTTTTCTTATGACATGGAATGAAATTAGGTAATTTTACTTTTTTAAAGTGCTTATCTAGATAGTAAAATAATACCTAAACCCTAAGAAAAGGATTTTAGAATAAAAATGTTATACATTTACTTTTCTTACTAAGAAATCAATGGTCTTTAACTGATCACAATATTTATGGGTTTGTGATGGTTAAATTTCTAATGACCATGTCCTATATAATTATCCATTAGAACTTGATGGTTATATTTATCTTCCATGTCCCATTTTCAATTTAAAATAATGTTATCCTATTCAAAATTCTAATTTTGTGTTAACCTTCACATTTCCATTTCCCTCTTATTAAGGGGATGTTTTATCAACCCTATTTACGATGTGTGTTTTCCAAAATGGTATTTTAAAGTATCAAAATTTGATTTTAGAAGTAAAATTTCAAATTGTGAGGATTAAATTTATTGAAGGAGGATATAATGTAACACCATAAGATTTTATAGTATGTATCTTCTAAAATAAATTCAATTTCATCAATAGGTTATGTTATATAGACCACCTAAATTAAATAAATGATTAAATATTATTATTTAATTGTGATAGTTATCACCAAGATGTTGGAATGGAGGGAGTGAATGAGATCAAATAAATTATGAAAATATAGTTTACACATGTTTATCAAATTAATTCATTGGTTACCAATTAATTATAAATGAAAATAAAAACCAATTGAACATAAAGGATGTGTTTTTTTTATAAAAAAACTATTTTATGACCACAATGGATTTTTATCTTAATAAATTAAATTAATCACAATTATTTAGATTCATTAATTAAATTTATATGTTATATATTCAATAATTTTTTAAACTCATATAATAAGTTCTATAGTCTTAAGATAAGAATAAATCCAATTTTAAGCATAAAAAACTATATTTTTCTAAAAGGCAATTTTTGAAACCTTTTAATTGAGAACTTGTTTAAAAACTAAATTTTGACACTTTTATAAATTTAATTTGAAAAAATTAAACTTAATTTTATAAATTTAATAATATCAAAATTATCTTAGGGTGATGTTTTTGTATTTTTCTGATAAGTTTCGTTTTTTGATAAAAAGTGAAAAATATTGCATTTTAATTGAAAACTGACTTTTTTTTATAAATAATTTATAATGTTAAATTATATTTTAATTTTTTAAGCATAATTAGTTCAATAATACATAAATAAATCTGATTTAGTTCATTGGAATAAATTTTACATTGAAATTGGATATAAAAACATTTTAATCTTTTGAATTTTTTACTTAAAAAGCTCGTTTTCCCGTTGTGTTTGTGAGAGTAATTTTAAATCTAAATTTTCCAATTATGTAAATTGAATTTGTTAAAATGGATTAAATATTTTTAATAATAAGGTCAAATTTAGTTCATATGGTCATTTTTATTTTTATACATAAAAAATCTACCCTGGTAAAAAAATTTATTTACCATCGTATAAGTAAAATAATGAAAAGGGTTAAAGTTAAAAGGTAACATATTAAAATACCTAAAAACTAAAAAATTAAATTAATTTTGAGGTATTTATAGAACATAACCATAATTTAAAATATAAATTATCATCTAAATTCATGGAAATTAATGTCTCCTAAATGTGGCTGGATTTAATTATAAAATAATCATTATTTATCACTTAAACCAACCTCTCCTTAAGTATAAATACCACCCTCACCACCCCATTTAATCTAAAAATCCTTGAATATCATAAAATATCTACCAAAACATATTATAATCACTCTAAAAATGTAAAATTTCTTATATACTCACCAAAATACCAAATCCAAGGTCCTCAAGGTGTCCTCCAAGGAGGTGATATTCAAGAGGTAATTTTATTAAAATACCTCTCTTATTTTCTTTTTTTCTCCTAATTTCTCCTCATATATTTCATCCATCTAGGAATAATAATTACAGAACCATGTATATACTTAAATTTCATATTAATAATGCAATATCTTATTTCCAAACTTTTATTACCTCATATTATTCAAAGAAACGAAATTATTGTCCAAATTATGCCTGTTAATCATCTCTGTGAATAATGATTTTGTTTGTTTTCCATTACTACCTTAATGGATGGTAGTAAAAATATTGTTCTAGTTAAATAATATTTTAATATTTATATAATAACTTATTTCATGTTTGGGAACAAATATATACTCATAATATTAAATAAGATGAAACTAGTTCGTGATGTTCGGAAAAACCACCAAAATAAACAAATCATTTATCATTAACATTTTATCAAATGAATCATCTGAATGTTAGAAAAAAAATGATATATGAGACCATTAAAAATATTTTAAGTTCATTAATACCATTTAATTCCAATTCTATATTCTTATTCCCATTTTATATGAACATCGATAATTATACTCATGAGAACCGATCATGAAACCATGAAATGAACGTTCCTGAAACCATAAAAATAATGAAATATTATTGATTAAATGGGTCACAAGATGTTATAAAATCATAAAATAAGGTATTATAAATATTAATATAGTTCTATAATGAGTTAATAACATTATTTAAACCATTACATAGGATGTTAAAGTACACACCGCCAATGGGAAGTGTGAGGTAAGGGTTTTATCTTCTCACTTTTACTTATGTGAGATATATGCCTTATTTGCCACATATTTATTTTGTGTGGTGTATATATAGTTTAATTTGTCATATTATATCATGAATATATTTATTTTCATTCTATTTAAAGTTTTTTTAAATGTTACTCCTTCATGAGCAATATTATTTAACTAATTACACGGTGGTAAGTGATTTCATCTCAATTTACATTCCATTGAGACTTATTTGTTATTATGAACCAATTCACATATATGTGGTGTATATTATATACCTTTGACATGTAATATCATTATTAATTCATTATTAATGGTATTTTAAGTTTCACATTGAATTATTTCATCTAATGGGATTTAACTTGAAAATTAAGAAGTGGTAAAAGTTATCGAACAAACTCACTTTATTTTGTGATTTTTAAATTTATCTTAAAACATAACTTTATTATAATAAATTTTCATTTGAAATTATATTTATTTTAAATATATATTATATTATAATGGATATTATTATTTCCTAAATTTTATTACATTTTTACATACAATGTTTATTTTTAAAGTTATTTTATTATTAGGGAAATTTTGATAAATCCATATCTTTTATTAAATATGGATATTTTATAATAAGTAAAATTGTTCATGATTTAAATATACTATTTGATATATGAGTAATTATTTTTAATGGAAGAAACAGGTGGATACTAGTTATAAATATCCCCTTAATGCATCAACAAGCCTTATGAGACAAATCAGTTAGCGACAAACCCTTCACATTTGTTTCCCAGCAGAATCAGAAGGGTTTCTACCCACATAATTAAATTTTCTTGAGAATAGGTCTTGATGGTATAGTGGTTAATGTTACAAATACATGACCTCCAATAATTAAACATTGCCATCATTCAAAATTTAGTTATTATTATCCATAGTATTTTCACTATGAAAAAATCTATGGATGTATTTACTTGTTAGTTTATTGATTAAATGACATGTGTGATTAGTTATTTAACTTAACATATTATTTATTATTATTGATTCAAGTTAGGTTACACTTTATTTAACCATTAATTATCATTTTATCTCATCCTTATTTTGTTTCCTTTCCCTAGGTTATGAAGAATATAACTTTAAATGAGTCTTCAATGATTTAGTTTATTAACTTTTGTTATGTATTATGTTTTATTTTATATTCCCAATGAAAAATGGGTATCATGTATGTGATATAGTTTACCAATAATACTAAACTATCTTGTCCTTTGGGGTGAAATTTCTTGTATCTTATTCTAATGTAATAAATTAAGACACTAGATCTGGGCTATTGAAGTTTGGGTCATTACAGTCATACCAGCCACACCATCTACTATATTGATGTGTATTTGATTATAAAATGTCAAAAATGACATAAGGATTGTTTTCATAAAGTATCAAAATAATTCTAATTCATTTTCTCTATTTTTTGTATATAATGTGTCATTTTTACTAAAATGTCAATGTAGACTGAAAAAACACACTTTGAGTCATACCAGTCACATCATGTGTTAGTTTGATATGAGGATGATTCATATATATAAAAAATGACTTATGAATCATTTTACTAAAGTATCAAGAAAACCCAAGCATATTTATTAGTTTTTAGTGAGTGACACATGTTTTGAACTAAATTGTCAATTTTAAACTGATAATAGAAACTTTGAGTCATACTAGGCACAATGTGTATTATATTGAGGTGCGACTAATTCCTACATGTAAAAAATTACTTATGGATAATTTTACTAAAGTATAAAAATAAAACATATGAGTTTTATTGGTTTTGAGCATGTGACATGTGTTTTGAACTAAAAGTTCAATTTTAAATAAAAGGACACACTTGGAGCCATATCAATCACACCATGCATTGGATTGATGTGAGGTTGATTAATACATGTAAAAAATGAATTTAGGATCCCTTTCATAAATTATAAAAACAATAAGAATGTGTTTTCTCAATTTTGAGTATGTCATATTTAATTTTTACTAAAATTTCAATTTAAACTGAAAACACACACTTCGAGTCATACCGGTAACATCATGTGTTGGTTTGACATGATATCGATTCTTACATATAAAAAATTATTTATGAATAATTTCCCTAAATTATTAAGAAAACTTTTAATGGACCAGACCTCTACGGTCTATTCCTTTTGCTGAAATCTAGTGTCTAAGGTGTTCTGGGAGGTCAAGGTGACTTATCCCCAACTCTTTTCCAAATTTATAGTTCTATGAATAGTTTTTCTAGAATCAGTAGGTGTACAGTGTTTCCAGAATCATTAGGTGTACAATGTTTCCAATATTAGTAGGTGTATAGTGTTTCCAGCATCGGTAGGTGTACAATGTTTCCAACATCAATGGGTGTACAATGTTTCCAGCATCAGTTGGTGTACAATGTTTCCAACATCAGTATGTGTACAGTGTTTCTAGCATCAGTAGGTGTACAATGTTTCCAGCATCGATAGGTGTACACTATTTCCAGCATCGGTAGGTGTATAGTGTTTCCAATATCGGTAGGTGTATAATGTTTCCAGCATCGGTAGGTGTACAATGTTTCCAGCTTCTTATAATTTCACCCCTTTGAAGTTTTATTTGACATAAAATGCATTCAAGGCCTTGTTTTAAGGTATTTAAGACCTATTTAAAGCCCATAACTCCTATATTAATTTTCTTAAGGATTAGGATGCCTTTACTTAGTCAAAACCCATGGTTTAATATGATCTGATTTTAATGGAAAATCCAGCGTATCTTAAACCCCTAATCCAAAAATCTTCTAAAGGGATGAGATATCTTCATCCATTTTTCTTCCTTCTTGTTCCCTAGTGAGAGACACTCGAGCCTTTCCTTCTTACCATAAGATCAGTGTAATCAAACCTTAATCTTTGGATCATTTCCCCTTGAAGTTTATTTCTTCTACATGTTCACCCCCTGTTTTGGTGCAAGCAATATGTGTCGATCTGTCATCGATAGAAGGTATGATCTACCTCCGTTCTTGTTTTTTCTTCGATCCTTTTCCACCCATTTTCTCCTTTCCATGTTATGGAATGTTATATCAATGCTTATAATGGAGTTTTCTTGGGTGTTAGTTGGTGCATTCATGATGTGGCATCCTCAAGTGGATGTAGTTATCATGGGGGATGTGATCGTTATCTATTGTGTGGATCATTCTGATATAAAGAATGTTAAGAACCTTTTTGAGGTACGGGATTCATTGATTCTCTATTATTTTACATGAAATTGTAGTGTTAGCATGATTTATCCACTATACCAAAATAGAATTGACATAATAAATATTTTAACTGGATAAATAAATTGGTATCGATCGTATGTTATTGCATATTATTTTGTTAGATAGTGTGATATCTATGTTTTCCTTGTTTATAATGTTGTTCTTGATAGAAATTGGTAATGAATGTAAACTGAGATTAATTGTAATTATTTTTTCAAAGATAAAGAGGCATGAAAATTAATCCGGTTGTTGTTGTTGTAATTTGATGTTAATCAAATTGGTGTTGTAAGCATGTATAAATTTGTGATAGCTATGATAGCCTTCTGTTTATTTTTCCACTAGTTGGACCCTACTATTAATAAACCAATTAATTCAAGATGGATTAAAGAACTAGTTGTTTGATAAAAGATAATTCCTTGTAGGGTTGTGAGTTACCCTCTTGCTTGTAAAGTCCAATAGCCTTATGCTTGGAGCTGTGAGAGGTCATTGCGTGTGAAGGAAGAATGCCATGTTTATGGGCCAAGAGCCCAGTTGATATGATGTTTGTTTTCTGCTGCTTATTTTTTGATGTGAGCCTCTATGGCTGTGTGATGTGTGGGGGCAGGGAGGCCCATTGGTTGTGGCATCAGTTGATTCCTAGGGTGGAGAAATGAATCAGTTTATGAATGTGGGTGTTGGGGAGGACACCAAAGATGATGAAATGGGTTGTATATGAATGATTGGATGTTTGGTGAATCTTGTTGGTTGTTTATCTATATTCCTTTCCCCACTGCTCAAGGTAGATGGTCTTGCTCACCCTTCTTCAAAAAGGGGCGAAGACGCATGGGGTATGCCACATGATTTCTGTGTTTAGATTCTTAAGGGAGGATGGGTCTACGCTCTTGCTATAGGTGGAAAAGACTTGATGGGTAGTTCAACTACCCACCATGTTGAGACCCCTTGTGTTTAATAGAATAGAATGTTTTTCAATAACTCCTGGTAATATGGGAAAGTAATAATGCTATTAATAAATTATTGAATAAATGATGTTAACCCATGGGTTTGAGCTTGCTGGGATGCCATGCTGAGGAAATATTTCTAAGAATCTATAGACTTGGTTTGGTTATGCCTACAGGGCATGAAACTTTGGTGTGATTCTAATGAAATATAATTTGGAATTTTTAATTGTTAATTAATGTTTAAATAATTGATTAATATAAAGTGAAACTAATAAAAAGGGAATAAATTATTATAATAAATCTCTTTAATTGGTTTTGTGCTTATAGGGTACATAGTCTTAGCACTGGTAGTTGGGAGTCTGAGAGACGTTAGCTGTAGTTGATTCTAAGACTAGGTTATTCCCATAGTGTGGTTGTGATCTATATTATATTTTTTACTTTTTGTGTTTCTATATAATACTCCACAGTGTCAGTTAGGGAAACTGAAACCCCAACGATTCTAAGCCCTGGGGGGGGGGGGGGTGTTTTCCCCAACATTCCAAAGGGTGGATGGATGGCTGACTATCCACTTTGGCCCATTTATTCTCTTGGTAGTTACTTGTGCTGGTAGGCATAGTGGTTAGTTTTATCCATATTTGTGTGTAGAGGGTTTAATAGCTTGTGGTTATTCACAAACATATATTCTAGATATAGTTTCCTATGGACTATTGTAGGTGTAACATGTATAGGCTGTGATATCTTGAGGATCCTTACTCAGTGTATGAGCTATAATGGCTTGAGGTTTAATACCTGATGTATGATGCACGTTATGAGAGCTGTGGTGGATCCCAGAAACTACCTAATTAATTTGGTTACATGGACATGGTGGTTGTGCTGCATGAGGTGCATGCTATTGTGCTTTGCCCAGGTATCTGCGGGAAAGACTTTTTGAAGAGAGATGACTTAAGATGTGTGACATTGGGGCAAAGTGAAAAACTAGTGGGGAAGTAGTAGTAGGCTATTATTTATTATATGTTATACTCTTGTATGCGATACTTGGTGAGAGTATCCATGGTGAGGCTGGGAACATAGTATACCTATTTAGGTGACGAGTTAGTTTCACTTTTTGTTCACTGTGATTTAGCATGCTTTATTTACTTTTGCATGAGAGTATTCGGGGAGGATCCTAGTAAGTATATTGTTATACTCACCCTATGTATATATAAACTATTTTTCAGGTCACTTGGTGTAGGTTGGAGATCAGGCTTGTTACTACTAGCTTGGGGTTGCAGGAGCTGTTCGGGCTTCGTGGTTGCTAATGTTTTTACACTCCTTTGGTATTTGTAGTTTTCCCTTTCAGTTTTAGTAGTTCTTGCATGAAATTAAATATGTTTACTTGGGATTTATTTTATATTTTATTCTAAGTTGGAGTTTGTTGGTGTCTATCTTATCTCCCTTTCTCATGTGTTCTCTTAGAGGGCAATACCTCTCATTTGTGTGTTTATTATACCCTCAGTACTAGTCTCCAACCCTGTTCCTATTGAAGGTGGGACTCATGGGTCATTATCTCCCTTCTCACATTACTGGACCATGAGGGGTACACCTTGGAGGAGAGAGTGGTATCAGAGGTCTGGTTGAGGGATATGATGGAGTTTGGAGTTATCATAGGTGAGGTTTCATGGGTTAGGAGGGAAAAAATGCCATTCAAGTTTAGTAGGTTATGTAAACACTAAAGACCAGCTGAGACACAGGTATTTAGGGCCCCCTGTGATCTGATGAATAAACCTTTAAGTTTATAGTGACTACTAAACTAGGAGATACTAGTTTTAGGGTAGAGACCTAAGAAATGATCATGCATCATTCTTCTTTGTGCCTATGTTTGAATGGGTATAACCTAGGATAAGTTAACATAAAATGAATAAAATAAAACAATTAATTAATGTTGTGTCTTTCATATTCCAAGATTAGGGGTTCTAATTATTTGTCTCTTTTTTAGGTATGGCTTCAGGTCGATGTCCTCATTAGGTTCGTGTAGAATATGTCCAGCAGGCTATTCCAGTATATTTCCACATGGTAGAGGTTGATGATGACGACACTTGGAGGAGGACACTCAATGAGTTTCAATTCCAGAGTTTACAGAAGTATGAGGACTCCATTTCAGATGCAATCACAGAAGACTAATTGGAAGAGGTTGAAATAGTGTTCATTTTGATCTGTGCTCATAAGGAGCACTGGGTGTCTTTGGTTGTGAAGATGCTGTGTGGAGTAGTGAGCCTGTGGTGGTACTTATTCCTTAGTGATTGCGAGGAGTCAGAGATCTCATGGGAGCAGTTTCGAGACAAGTTTAGAGTTTAGTTTCTTTCTTCGACTGGAAAGGCATCCAGTTGCCAGGAGCATGTTACCATTCAGCATGAGATCTTCAGTGTGCGAGAGTTTAGAATCCATTTCAAGAACCTTTTACGATATTCTTAGGACCTATTTCCAGATGAGGAGGCTAGGGTGGGGCATTTTGAGGAGGCTTTGTGTCTAGAGATCTAGCTATAGGTCACCCCGTTTTTGCTGAAGACATATCTTGAGGTGCTGTAAATGGAATAGGTTATCCAGAGTACATTGAATAGAACCATACCTTCACATGATGGGAGTCGTCATGATTCCTCACGAAGTAGAGATGTAGTTCGGGGTTCCTGATTTTTAGTGCAGAAGAGTTTCTGTTCGGTCGGGGGTAAGTCCCACCCCTCAGCATCTTGTTTCTTTGGGGGCAGAGGCTCTCAGGACTATGCCAAGGGACTGGGTGATTGTTTTTCTTTTGGAGTATGAGGTCATCAATAGTGAGAGTTCCCAGCCTTTCAGAGTAGTTGGTATGTGTCAGGTGTTCTGCTTCAGGTCCCTCTATTGAGGTAGTTCCAACTGAGGAAGCAGCAGCAGGTTGCACCAGATTTGGATCAGAAGAGAGTAGATAGGGTAGACATAGGAAAAACCCAATACACTCCCCGTCCTTAGAGAGTAGATTGCGGCCGTGGTGGGGGTATTCATCAGTGTCATAGAAGATATAGAGTAGGTTGTGGTCAGCTTTATGCTTTAGCATTTCCAGAGCCAGGAAAGCGAGACGTTGTTCAAGGTACCCCTTGCTTGTTTTCTACTTGGGTGTATACCCTGTTTGATTCAGGAGAAATGCAATCCTTCATATCACCTTCACTTTTCTATGCTTTGGGACTTGAGGTAGAGAGTCTTCCAGTGCCCTTGGCATTGACTACACTAGTTGGAGGTCGAGCTGACTTGTTTGAAGTATGTAGAGACCGTAAGCTAGTGTTGGGGTAGCACCACTCTTGGGGAGATTTCCTATGTTTATGGATAAAACCATATGATTTCATCCTTGGAATAGATTGGTTTTATTTTGTGTAAGGTATCATAGATTTATTCTGGTGGTAGGTGGAGTTCTTTGATGCTGATGAAGATCCATCCATGTTTTTTGGCGAGTGAGACCCTTGGATGGGTCAGAGTCATGTTCTTTCCTTGTCATCCTTAATGGATGAGTTGACGTTGAGTTCATCAGTCGTTTAGTGGTTAGCGTTCTCTAGTTTTGTGGAATAATACCCTAATGTATTTCCAGAAGAGGTTATAGCATTACCACCTCGACGAGAGATCGAGCTATAGCCGGACATGTCTCCTATCTTGATGTATCTGTATAGGATAGTGCCTTATGAGTTATGGGAGCTGCATATATAGCTCGATAGTCTATTACAGTGTGGTTTTGTTCATACAAGTTTGTCCCCATGGGGTGAACCAGTTTTTTTCATAAAGAAGGTTGAAAATATTTTGTGGCTGTGTATCAATTATCATTGCTTGAACAAAGTGATAGTGAAGAACCACTATCCTCTTCCGCAGATTGATGATTTGTTCGATAAACTAAAGGGTGAAAGTTGTTTATAGAAGATATACTTGAATTCAAGATATCATCAGATGTGTGTGAAGGATGAGGATATCATGAAGAATGATTTATGTTGTTGTCATGGGCATTATGATTTCTCAGTGATGTCATTTGGTGTGAAAAATGCTCCAACAGTGTCCATGGGGTTGATAAACATTGTGTTCCATGAGTGTAATGACCCAAAAATTCATTAATGAAAATTTCTCTTGGTCTATTTAAATGTATTCTTATGGTTATATAAAACGTATTCAGTTATTTGGTTTTTTGTTTTGGATTTTAAAATACCATTAAGAATTTTGACCGTTGCTAAAATATCCGTTGAACAGTGATCACATGATTAGTATAAATATAGGGCTTTAAAAAATCCAATTTACTCAGACAAAGGAATCGATTTCCTCATCCAATAGAATTTTCCTATACAAATACCATTTATTGGAGCTCTAAAAGGAGGTGGCGTCATTGGGCTTCCCTCTTGACCAAGCCCAAGTCGATCTTGAACATGTTAAGCTTGAGCGGAACCGACTACATGAGAAGTGGAAGTTAATAGAGATTACCACTCGATAAATTTTATCTGAGCCACCCCAAGAGTTTGTCACCATCGCACACCTTACTCTTCATTATTATGCGGGTGTTATAAGGGGTTATGTAATAAGACCCTAGCACTATGACTATGTATATTATTTTTGTATAAATAATGTGCATTCATTTTATTATTGTTACTTTGTAAATATTTTTTAAAGAAAAAATAGTATTTTTAGTTAATATTCAACTAAGAAATCTATTTTGATGAATTAATAGATTTTTGAATTAAATAATATTTTAATAAAATATTATTATTATTAAATTAATTTTTATTAAAAATAAATTATCATATAATTTTATGAATGTAATTGTAATTTTTATTAAGGTTTGAAAGCAGTTTTTCTCAAAACCCATGAATTTTTGATAAATGTCGGTTTTTATTTTAAGGTTTGAAAGTAGTTTTTGTCAAAACCCATGTCTCTATCAGGGGTATTCAACTTTATACAAATATACATATTTAATGGAAGTTTCATGTATTTATTCCAAATTATTTAATCATGGAATAACTTATGACGTTGATTAATTCCATGTTATATGATCCATGTGGCACACTTATGCATGAAATGAAATGCTTAAGAAGGGTGCACCCTCATAGCACTCCAATGAATTGGGTAAAGTATAGTATCATGATACATCATGTGAAATGGGTGTTGACTCATGATAATTCAAGTGCAATGAGGTTTTACTCATGCTTCATGTGCAATGAGGGTTTAATCATGCTCCATGTGCAATGAGCCTTGGCTCATGCTAATTCCATGTTAAGTGTTGTTGCCACATTTCCATGTTATGATTATCATGATTTATCATGCCTTTATGTTCATGTTTCTCTTGTGCTCCATTGATATGCCTATTGTCTAACATGTATTGTATTCCTCATGTTATTCCTTGTTTATTCCCTTACTGGGCTTTATAGCTCACCCTTTTCTTATGAATGTCCTCAGGTTATCCCATGAAATGATAAGTATGAGGGAATGTAGTGGTCGTGTAAAGGAAGTTTTCAATAAAGATGTTGTGTTTCATGTTTTAAGTTGTTATGTAATTTTCCTAATCCCCAAAGACACTAGACCTCTCTATCTTCCTTGTTGTATCAAGTGAAGGTTTTATGTGATAAATCATGTTTAAATATATAATAAAGAGCAGGGTTATCATAGTGAGTTCCTGGATAAGTTCATGGTGGTTTTCATCGACGACATCCTAGTATAATTGGCATCTGAGGAAGAGCATGCAAAGAATCTGTGTACTGTTTTGGGAGTTCTTTGTTGATAACAGCTATTTGGGAAATTTTCGAAGTGTGAGTTATAGGCTCTAGAAGATCATTTCTTTGGGAATGTGGTATCCCAACAAGGAGTAGATGTGGATCCATTAATGATAGAAGTAGTTTTATATTGGGTATCCCCTAAGATAGTGGCAGAGGTGTGAAGTTTCCTTGGTCTCGTAGGCTACTACAGGAGGTTCGTAGCCAGTTTCTCTCGAGTTGCGACTCTACTGACAACATTGACCAGGAAGGATCAGGCATTCATGTGGACCAATAAGTTTCAAGAGTCTTTTGAGTATCTAAATAAGAATTTGGTAAGTGATCCAGTTCTTTGTCTACCAGTAGAGGGAGTTCAGTTTGATGTTTTCTGCGATGCCTCGCATCCGGGGTTTGGCTGTGTTCTGATGCAGCAGAGATCGGTCATTTCTTATGAGTCTCGACAGTTGCGTCCCAATGAGAGTAACTATACCACCCATGATATTGAGTTGGAAGTCGTGGCGTTTTATTTGAAGTTTTGGACACATTTCCTCATTGGTGAGTGCTTTGTGGTTTTCACTGATCATAAGATCCTGAGGTATGTTTTCTCCCAGCATGACTTGAATTTACAGAAACGTCGGTGGGTGGAGTTCTTACAGGAATACAACTTCAAAATACCATATACACCTGGAAAGTGGAATTTTGTAGTTGATGCGTTGAGTATGAAGTCATGAAGTGATGCATTTCGTGAATCTGGTGATTCCTAGAGAGTGATGGAAGAAATTTCATCATTACATTTAGATATGGGAGAAGCTGGGAGAATAGGTTATTTTTTTTTTCAGATGAAAATGCAGTCATATCTAATGCAATAGGTGGAAGATTCATAGTTGTGGGATCTAGAGGTGGAGGTATTGAGAGACAAAGTTGTTTGTGGTGAGGCCCCTGATGGTTGGGATGAGGACGAACAACACCGAGTGTTGTATCAAGGGAGGATTTTTTTCCTTTGGAAATGTATGAGAAGGTCCTCAGAGAGTTCCATAGTTCACCTTTAGCGGTACATACTAGCATGAAAAAGATGTACCAAGATTTGAGGAGTCAGTTTTGGTGGCCTGGGCAGAAGCATGTAGTTGCAGAGTTTGTGTCTCCATGTTTGATCTTCCAGAAGGTGAAGGCCGAGCACCATGTCCCTGACAGTTTTCTCCAGCCATTAGATGTTCCTCAGTGGAAGTGGGAGGACATCTCAATGGACTTTGTTATTGGTTTTCCTCGAGCTCAGGGAGGACATGAAGCTATTTTTTTGGTATTGGATCATTTAAGGAAATTATCCCACTTTATAGCGATCAAAGATTCGATCTTAGTAGAAGTTTTGTCAAGACAGTATATGGAGGAGGTCGTGAGACTCCACGGAGTCCCAAGGATGATAATTTCCAATCAAGATCCTCATTTTACCTCTAGGGTGTGGAGAGGTATCAATCATGATTTTGGTTCTCAGTTATGCCTTAGCACTACTTTTCATCCACAGATGGACGGTCAGATAGAGCGGACCATCCATACTCTTGAATAAATGTTATGCTCTTGTGTCCTGGATTTTGGAGGTTTGTGGATGAGGCACTCGCCCTTGGAGAAGTTCACTTAAAACAATAGTTTTTACTCCAATATCTATATGGCACCGCTTGAATCCTTGTATGGACAACATTTCCATTCTCCATTATGTTGGACTGGTGTCAGAGAGTCAACAATTCTCAGACCAGAACTAGTGCATAATATGATAGAGATGGTTCAGGTGATTCGTGAGAGGATGAAGGTAGGGAATGAACATTAGAAATAATATGCCGATCAAAGGAGGAGACCTTTATAGTTTGATTTTGGGGATCATGTGTTTCTAAAGGTGACTCCCCGTCATGGAAAATGAAGGTTTTTCCATGGGAGTAAGATTTATCCCCGGTTTTTTGGGCCTTTAGAGGTGTTGGATCATGTTGGAGCCATGGTGTATCGAGTAGAACTTCTCCTACAGATGATCTGGATACACAATGTTTTTCATGTGTCATAGCTCCATTGTTGTCATCATGATGACTATCACATCATCGATTGGGGAGAGATCGATGTTGATGAGGATGCTACGTTTGAGGATCTTCCAGTGGAGATCCAAGACTGCAAAGAGAAGGTGTTGCGCGGGTGTTCTATCCCCTTGGTTAGTGTTTTATGGAGACATGGTGGCATGGAGGAGAGTACCTGGGAATATGAATCACAAACACATGATCAGTACCAAGAGTTGTTTGATTTTTAACTCTTTTCATGTAAATATGTTCGCTTTGTGGTTATAGAGATTTCATGTTTATGAGATGGATTTCTTCTATTTCTTCTTGTGGCTTGCTCTCTTTTGATAGGTATCTCGATGGGTGGTTGTTTAGTCCCATTTTCTATTTCCTTTTAGCTTTGTTTTAAATTCTTGAGGACAAGAATGTTTTGATAGGTATCTGATTTAATGGCATGAACCTCTTCGGTCCATTCCTTTACTGAAATCTAGTGTCTGAGGTGTTCTGGGAGGTCAAGGTAACTTATCCCCAACACTTCCAAATTTCTAGTTCTTTGAACAATGTTTCTAGAATCGATAGGTGTACAATGTTTCCAGCATCGGTAGGTGTGAAGTGTTTCCAACATCATTAGATGTATAGTGTTTCCAGCATCGGTAGGTGTACAATGTTTCTAGAATCGGTATATGTACAGTGTTTCCAACATCGGTAGGTGTATAGTGCTTCCAACATCGGTAGGTGTATAGTGTTTTCAGCATCCGTAGGTGTACAATGTTTCTAGCTTACTACATTTTCTCCCCTTTAATTTTTTGTTTGACGTAAAATGAATTCAAGGCCTTATTTTAAGGGATTTAATACCAATTCAAAGCCCATAACTCCTATATTAATTTTCCCAAGGCTCAAGATGAATTTACTCAGTCAAACCGCATGGTTTAATATGATCCACTTTTAAGGGAAAATCCAGTGTATCTTAAACCCCTGCTCCAAAAATATTCTAAAGGGACAAGATATCTTCCTCCCTTGTTCTACCTTCTTTTTCCTGGTGTGAGATGCTTGAACCTTTCCTTCTTCCCATAGGAGTAGTGTGATCAAACTTTAATCCTTGGATTGTTTCCCATTGAAGTTTCTTCCTACTACATACACACCCCCTATTTTGGTACAAGAATCTAGTATCAATCCGTCATCGATAGAAGGTATGATCTACCTCCGTTATTGTGTTTTCTTTGATCCCGTTTCCATCGTTTTCTCCTTTAAATGTTATGGTATGTGACCTCCTTGCATCTAATGAAGTTTTCTTGGATGTCGGTTGGTGCGGTCGTGTCGCGAAGTCCTCGAGTGGATGCAGTTGTCACGAGGGAGGCAATCATAATCCATAGTGTGTATCATTATCATATAAAGAAAATCAAGAACATTTTTGAGGTAGGGTATTCATTGTTTCTATATTATTTTATGTGAAACTGTAGAGTCATCATGATTTATCCACTGGACCAAAATGGAATTGACATAATAAATATTTGAACTGGATAAATAAATTGGTATTGATCGTATAATATTGCCTCTTGTTTTTCTATATAGTGTGATATCTATGTTTTCCTTGTTTGGAGTGTCTTTATTGATGAAAATCGGTAATGAACATAAATTGGGATTAATTGTAATTATTTTTTTCAAAGATAAAGAGGCATGTAAATGAATGTGATTGTTGTTGTTATAATTTTATGTTAATAAAATTCGTGCAGAAAGCATGTATAAATTTGTGATAGCTATGATAAATTTCTGTTTATGTTTCCCATAGTTAGAACCTAATATTAATGAACTATTTAATTCAAGAGGGATTAAATAAGTGATCGTTTGATAAAATATAATTCCTCTTAGGGATCTGATTTACCCTATTTCTTTCAAAGGCCATGAGCCTTATGCTTAGAGCTGTGAGAGCTCATTGTGTGTGAAGAAAGAATGCCTTGTTTAAGGGCCCATATCTTAGTTGATATGATGTTTGTTTCTTGATTCTTGTGTTGTGATGTGTGCCTGGATGGCTATTATAATTTTTGGGGGAAGGGAGACCCACTGGTTGTGGTAGAAGTTGACACCTAGGGTGGAGAAATGCATCGGTTTATGAATATGGGTGTTAGGGAGGACATTGAAGATGATGAAATAGGTTGGATGTGAATGATTGGATGTTTGGTGAATCTTGTTGGTTGTTTATCTTTATTACTTTCCCCAATTCTCAAGGATGTTGTTATTTCTTACCCTCATTCTAAAAGGGGTGAAGATACATGGGGTATGCCACATGATTTTCATATTTAGCTTCTCGAGGGAGGATGGGTCTATGATCTTGCTATAGGTGGAAAATACTTGGCATGTAGTTCAACTACCCATCATGTTGAGCCCCCTTGTGTTTAATAGCTTAGAATGTTTTTCTAGAATGACTAGGAATATTGGAAATTAATAATTCTATTAATAAATGATTGAATAAATGATGTTAACCCATGGGGTTTGAGATTACTGGGATGCCATGCTGAAGTAATATTTTTGAGAAGCTGTAGAATTGGTTTGGTTATGCCTAGAGGGCATGAAACTTTGGTGTGATGCTAATGAAATATAATTTGGGATTGTTAATGGTTAATTAATGTTTAAAAAATTGATTAACATAAATTGAAACTAATAAAAAGGGAATAAAGTGATATAATAAATCTCTTTAAATGGTTTTGTGCTTATAGGATACCTAGTCTTAGCAGTGGTAGCTGGGAGTCCGAGAGACATTAGCTACAGTTGAGTCTAATACTAGGTTATTACCATAGTGTGGTTGTGAGCTATAGTATATTCTATACTTTTTTTGTTTCTATATGCTACTCCACCCCATTAGTTAGGGAAACCGACACCTTGGGTATTCTGAGGCCTGGGGGGGGGGGTGTTTTCCCCAACATTCTGGTGGGAGGATGGATGACTGACTAACCACTTTGGCCCCGCTCTCTTCTATTGGTATTTACTTGTTCTAGTAGGAACAATAGTTATTTTTCACCATATATGTGTGTTGATAGATGTAATAGCCTATGGTTATTCACACACATATATTCTGGATATATTTTCCTATGGAATACTATAGGTGTAACATGTATAGGCTGTGATGTCTTGAGGATCCTTACTCAGTGTATGAGCTATAATGGCTTGAGGTTTAATACCCAACACATGATACATGTTATGAGATCCGTGGTGGCTTCCAGAAACTACCTGATTACTTTGGTTACGTGGATGTGGTGGTTATGCAGCATGAGGTGCATGTTGTGGTGCTTCACCCTGGTGTCTGCGGGCACGCCTTTTTGGAGATAGATATCTTAGGACATGCGATGTTGGGGCAAAGTGGAAAAACAGTGGGAAAGTTTTAGTGGGGTACCCTTAATATTATTTATTATATTGTATACTCTTATATGCAATAATTGGTGAGAGTATACATGGTGAGGCTGGGAACATAGTATACCTGATTAGGTAATGAGTTAGTTTCACTTTTTGTTCACTGTGCTTTAACATGATTTCTTTACTTTTGCATGATAGAATATATGGAGGATCCTACCGAGTATACTATTATACTCACCCTATGTATATATAAACTGTTTTCAGGTCACTTGAAGCAGGTTGGAGATCTGGCTAGTTAATACTAGCTTGGGGTTGTAGGAGCTATTTAGGCTTTGTGGTTGCTGCTATTTTTTTACATTCCTTTGGTACTTGTAGGTTTACCTTTCAGTTATAGTAGTTCTTGCATGAAATTACATATGTGCACTTGAGATTTATTTTATATTTCAGTCTGAGTTGGAGTTGGTTGATGTCTATCTTATCTCTTTTTCTCATGTGTTCTCTTAGAGGGTAATGCCTCCCATTTGTATGTTTAAAATACCCTCAGTGCTAGTCGTCAACCCGAGGCCTACTGGAGGTGGGACTCAGGGGTCACTATCTCCGTTATCACATTTTCAGCCCAAGAGGGTACACCTTATGGGGAGGGGTTTGTGACAAAATTGATCATGTTTTCTTGGGTTTTATTGAGTGACACATGTTTTGAACTAAATTTTTAATTTTAAACTGATAATTGATACTTTGAGACATACTGGGAACAAAGTGTATCATATTTAGGTGTGTATGATTCCTACACATTAAAAACGACTTCTGTATTGTTTTACTAAAGTTTCAAAACAATATTAATGTGTTTTATTGGTTTTGAGTATGTGACGTGAGTTTTAAACTAAAATGTAAATTTTAAATAAAAGTTCACACTTGGAGTCATACCGATCACACCATGAATTGAATTGATGCGTGGTTGGTTTTTACATATTAAAAATGACGTAAGGATAATTTTCATAAAGTATCAAAACAATCCAAAAGTTTTTTCTCTATTTTGAGTATGTCATATTTTATTTTTACTAAAATGTCAATTTAGTCTGAAAACACACAATTTGAGTCAAACTGGTCACATCATGCATCATTTTGATGTGAGAATAATTCCGACTCATCAAAAATGACATATGAATAATTTTTAAAAAGTTTCAAGACAATATGATCATGTTTTATTGGTTTTTAATGAGTGACACATGTTTTGAACAAAATTGTCAATTTTAAACTGATAAGAGATACTTTGAGTCATACCGGAAACACCGTGTATTTGATTGAGATGTGGATAATTCCTACACCTAAAAAATGATTTATATATTGTTTTTAGTCAAGTATAAAAACAATAAGAATGATTTTTATTAGTTTTGAGTATGTGATGTGTGTTTTGAACTAAAATGTCAATTTTAAATAAAGGGACACACTTGGAGTCATACCGGTCACACCATGCATCTGATTGACATGAAGTTGATTCTTAAATGTAAAAAAATAATTAAGTATTATCTTCCTATATTATAAAAAAAATCTAATTTTTTCTCAGTTTTGAGTATGTCATGTGTATGTTTTGCTAAAATGTCAATTTAGACTAAAAACTCACACTTTGATTCATAAAAATCACATCATGTGTCAATTTAATGTAAGAATAATTACTAAAAGTCAAAAATGTCTTATTAATTGTTTTTCCTAAAGTATCAAGACAATATGAGTGCGTTTTCTTAGTTTTTCAATGAGTGATACATGTTTTGAACTAAATTTTCAATTTTAAACCGATTACTGACACTTTGAGACATATTGGGAACACCATGTATTATATTGTGGTGAGACTGATTCCAAAATATAAAAAATGAATTATATATTGTTTTATTAAAGTATCAAAACAATCAAAATTCATTTTCTTAGTGTTGAGTATGTGACGTGTGTTTTAAACTAAAATGTCAATTTTAAATAAAAAGACATACATGGAGTCATACCAGTCACAATATGAATCAAATTGATCTGAGGTTGATTCTTACATATCAAAAATTACTTATAGATAATTTTATTAAAGTATCAAAACAATATGACTGCATTTCATTGGTTTTGAGTAAGTCATCTGTCATTTTTACTAAAATGTCAATTTAGATTGAAAACACACAATTTGAGTCATACTAGCCACATCGTGTGTTGGTTTGACCTGAGACTAATTTCTACACCTAAAAAATGACTTATTAAACATTTTCTTAAATTTCTAAGAAAATTCCAACACATTTTCTTGGTTTTCAGTGAGTGAAACATGTTTTGAACTAAAATTTTCAATTTTAATCTGATAATGAACACTATGAGTCCTACCGGGCACACCGTATGTCATATTGAGGTGAAGATGATTCCTACATGTCAAAAATGACTTATGGTTCATTTTTCTAAAGTATTAAAACAATCTAAATAAGTTTTCTTGGTTTTGAGTATGCGATGTGTGTTTTGAACTAAAATTTCAATTTTAAAAAAAGAAACACTTGGAGTCATACTGGTCACATTGTGTGTCAGAATGATGTGTTGTTGATTCCTACATGTCAAAAATGACTGAAGGATTGTTTTAATAAAGTATAAAAACGATCTAAATGTATTATCTCAAATTTTAGTATGCCATGTGTCATTTTTACTAACATGTTAATTTAGACTGAAAACATGAACTTTGAGTCATATTGGTCACATAGTATGTCAGTTTGATGTATGAATAATTACTACATGTCAAAAATTAATTATGAGAAATTTTACATGTTTTCTTGGTTTTTAGCGAGTGACACATTTTTTCAAAAATTGATAATTTTAAACTAATAACAGACACTTCGATTCATACTGGACATACCGTGTATCAGATTGAGGTGAAACATATTACTACACATAAAAAATGATTATGTATCATTATAATAAAGCATAAAAATAATTGTAATGTTTTTTATTGATTTTTGAGTATTTGACATGTGTTCTGAACTAAAATATCAATTTTAAATAAAAAGACACACTTAGAGTCATACCGGTCACGCTATGCGTTAGATTGATGTGGATATGATTGCTACACATCAAAAATGACATAAGTATCATTTTAATAATGTATCAAGACAATCCAAATTGATTTTATTTGTTTTGAGTACGTCACATGTATTTTTTACTAAAATGTCAATTGAATCTAAAAACACACACTTTGAGTCATAACTATCACATTGTGTGTTGGTTTGATGTGAGACTGACTCCTACACATAAAAAATGAATTATGATTAATTTTACTAAAGTATAAAGAAAACTAAATCATGTTTTCTCTATTTCCAGTGAGTGACACAAATTTTGAACTAAATTAATAATTTTAAATTGATAACGAACACTTTTGAGTCATACAAGGTGAACCGTGCATCAGATTGAGTCATGGATTATTCATACACATCACAAATGAATTATGGATCATTTTACCAAATTATCAAAACAATACAAAGGCCTTTGAATTTTTTTGAGTATGTGATGTATTTTTTTAACTAAAATTTCAATTTTAAATAAAAAGAAACACTTCGAGTCATACTGGTCACACCATACATCAGATTGAGGTATGAATGAATAACCTATTGGATCAAATATGTTGATGTATATGTATATTAGATGGAACAATACAAGAGGGGGGGGGGGGGAATTGTATGTTTAAAAACTTTGTGTTTGAACACAAGAAATTAGATTAAAATGATCTTAAACTAATACAATTCACAACAAAAACTAACAACCACAATTGTATTGAATATAAAGGTATGATATGATGTAATACTATAAGAAAATTAAATTAATTGTATTCAAGATGAATACAATAATCAGAGTAATAAAATAGTGAAGGATTCTACCATAAAGCATATAGAATCAATCGATACAATATGTAATAGTATGATTATAATTGAAACAATTACAAAAGAATATGAAATGAAGAAAGGAAACAATACAATTACCTTTCTAAAACAAACAGCAGTGGAAATGTAAAAGTATTACAATTCTTTTAACCCAAAGAGAAGGGTTATCCTTTCACCTAGGATAAGAGGTCTGTCTTACCACCACCTTGGTAAGCTCTCGATACGATGATCGGTACGTCTGTCTTGCTATCCCCGCAATACCTCGATACGATGATTGGTATGTCTGTCTTGCTATCCCCACAAGCCCTCAATTTTTAAGGTAATCGGTACCTCTGTCTTTCTATCACTTGAAAGCCCTCGATACGATGATCGGTAACACCTTCTGCCTATCCCCGACAGCCCTAGATCGTTATCACTTGATCGGTCACACAAAGAAAAACAAAGCACTTATAGAAATACAAAAACTAAGAACGAACCGTTCACGTTTTGTAATCTCAAGGCTTTCATACAAAGCATGATAGAATTCACAGCGTCTCTCTCTAGAACTTGATATAAGAAGTCTCACACATATGTATCTTCTTAGCTTCAAATGACCTCCTATTTATAGGCCTCAGGTTCCAATGGTCATATTTCCTCCAACAGTTATATTTCTCTAGAAAACTCGGAGGGACTTGGACACCTGGAATTATAACGGTCATATTGAAACAGAAAACAAGACATCGTTTTGATTAGTTTATAACTAACTCCACGACATCATTTTGGTTAAAACAATAGATATATGAAAATTATAAACATGAGTATGATTAATATGAAACATGTGTTTTTGATAAAGGACCAAAACAAGAAAATGATGAAAGTAAAGTATGAGTACTATAAGTTTTAATTAGTATGATTAACAGGATCAATACGATTGCTAGATTTAGTACGATAATTTTAGTCAGTATGATAAACATGGTCAGTATGATCAGCAGGGTCAGTATGATCAACAGGGTCAGTATGATCAGCATGGTTAGTACGATCAGTATGGTTAGTACGATCAACATGGTCAGTACGATCAGCATGTTCAGTAAGATTAGCATGATCAGTATAATAAACATGGTCAGTATGATCAACAGGCTCATTACAATCAGTAGGGTCAGTACGATCAGTATGGTCAGTACGATCAGTATGATCAGTACGATCAACATGGTCAGTATGATTAGCATGGTCAATACGATTAGCATGATCAGTATGATAAACATGGTCAGTATGATAAGTATGGTAAAATAAATTTTTTATTTCTAAAACAAGATATAAAAGTCAAAAGATAACTTTTGACTCAACATAACCTAAAATGTTGAATATATTGTAGAATAAAAGAAAACTGCATCATCTTGAGTGCATCATCACCATTGAGTGCATAATCATAGAACATGAGTGCATCACGAGCGCATCATCATTTTTTATTACCTCTATGAAAATTATCAATATAAGTACCATATAAAATTGATAAGGAAATTAACTAAAAAAAGTGGATAAAATGATGAGAAAATTCACTAAATAAATAGTATAAAGTGACCTCTTCATGATTTTTGTATAAAATCTAACACCATGTGTTCTTCCCATTAATTTCTAAAAAAATATATTTCCTTTTATGAATATGAGGATTTTTGAAAATCTTGGTTGTATTAGAAAAATATAAATAAATAAAATATTAGTAAATATTTTAAATGAAATTGTAATTTTCATAAAAAATACCTCTTTAGGGATGCTGTTTTGTTGATGTAATATGATATATTTCATAAAATTTCAAACATAATAACCACAATCTTTTCCATTAGTTTATTCTTTCCACTGAAAACACATTGATATAAATGATTAATTTGTTTTAATATATATTTTTACATAGTAATGTTATTATATATACCCTAATACTTTTCCATTTGTAGAAGTTGATAGGATTTTTGTGCTCATGGACTATCCTCATGCCATGATTTTGATGATATTTAAACACTACCATATCATAACATAATTTTCATTAAAACATAATATAAAAATGTATTACTTGAAGTTTATTTGTAAAATGTTGCATGCAATGTATTAAAAATTGATAAATTTTATCACATATAGTCGGTTTGTTGGGTATCCATACATTAAATCCATAAAATAAATATTTGGAGTATCAAAATTGACTACAATGAGTAACCAATACTTCCTAAAAAAGGAATAAGTAATGAAATGAATGAAAATATATTTGATAAGATTAGATTATAGAGTTTTACCCTTGCATCATGAGTATTAAGAAGAGTATGTTGTCTTTAAGTTTGGTTTCAAACATTTTTCCCAATGTTTCTACTATTTCTTAATATTTCTTTTGTTCAAATGAAAAATTTATGTAGAAGTGATGTGAGGAATAATGAGTAAAAATTTCAAGTCATAGGATTTTCCTTTCAATTAGTATTGATATATAAAACTGAGAAAAATTACGAATAGTATTCAGTCATAAGTTACATAGTAAATCAACTATTGGACAAAAAAATCATGAAAACACACCTCATGTATAAATTTACAAATGAGGATCCTATATATTCATGCATGAGTATTTCATTTACATTATCAAGACTAATATAGTATGTTATATCCTCTTCATACATATGTTATTCAGAATCAATTACGGTTGTATCACCACTTTCTAACGTTGTATCCGCATGAACCTTTAATTTTAATAAATGTAGAAGTTGAATGGGAAGGGTTAAGGTTCTTTGTGAATATAATTTAATTTTTTTGGTTGATCCTTTAGATCATTTTGATTTAACCTTTTATTTCACCCCTTCCCTTTGTATATCTGTAATAACATTCATTGATTTAGGCCTTTTTTATTAATTTTTAAAGGTTTTTCATGAAAAATAAATATATAAATGAATACCTAATTTTCAACATGTATTGTTATAATATAAAATGACCATGATATATAATTTCAAATAGATTGCTCTACTGTATGAATATCCACATCATCTAGTGAATATGTAGCTCGATACTTAGCTCATGAGCTATGTGAATCACCACACTCACATAACCTATCAAAAGTTGTTTATTGTACAGAATATCTTCTCAGATATTGCATATGATACCCCTCGAAACAAGGTGATGGGTGGGTGCTAATAGATATAAATCACAATCATTTCACCCTATATAGTATTAGTATAGGAAATGTGTCAGTGTTTGTATAATTCAAATTTCATAGAAACAATTATGAATAGACTAATTACCTCTTCTAAGACAACTCCTTGAGGGGGAGTGGCTCGCCTCAAAGATGGTGGGGGTGGGGATCTTTACATATTGGTTTTTCTTGTGTTTTTATTCTATTTAATTTCTTCACATAACTTTTTTAACAACTTTGACTTCCAATTATGTTTTTCTGTAGAAAATTTAAAAAATTTTATTTAAAAAAACACCTTTGAGGGGAAGTGAGAACCCCAAAAGATAACATGAAACACCATGTTTCAGAAAAAATAAGAAATTCATAAAAAAATTCTAGAAAATCATTGAAAGGTTAGAATCAATCACCTTATGTAAAATCTATGTTATAGAGGTTGACTTCATGTTTGGATCATCTTTGATGAGATCCTTGAAGTGGTGGGCCATCTTGTCCTAGGTTTGAATATATTTCTCGAGGTTTATTTTCCCCTCATTGATTATATGTGATAATATCCAATCTTGTTTGTTGATCCAATTAGTTTTCTCTTTATTGAGATCATCTTTAATAAATCTCTCATACACTCTATCAGTATCAACCTTTGAAACATTAATATTTAAATATTATTCCAATATCTATTCCTTAGAATGCTAAAGAAGCTTTAGGTCGACATCCTCCTTACTTTCATCCTTATGAACACCATAAAATTATTCAATTTCAAAAACTGGTTATGATCTTATAACTTAACAACTTTAGTCTCCTCAACCTTATCAATAGCAACCTCTACCTCATCCCCAGGAGGTTTTTCTGACACCCCTTGAATTCCACATTCCTAAAACTCCACTAGATCTAGCCTTGCCTCAACCTCATTTTTATTCTAGAAAAAATAATCATGCCTACAACTCTTCCATTTTCATATCATTATTCCCATGTTTATTTATTTTCTCAAAATATGTTCAGGGAAACACTCCAAAACCCACACCTCCGACGTGGACATACAGTTCTGGCTATTTCAAGTCTATTGATAGCATCTGTTCATCGAGTGCAGCTGATAATGATTCTTACGTCTAAGTCAGATAAAGAATATAGTAAAATAAGTAATCATTATTATGTGATAACAATTTAAAGAAAAATAATTTTTATTATTTCATACTTACACATGTTTCACATAATTTTTGGGTGTTTTCATCTATTAGTATCCCATCTTTATTTACTCGTTCCTCCTTTCATGGCACATGACATGGGATGAAAGTGAATTTTTGGATTTTTATTCATAAATATACATATAAAAAAGGAACATAATTATGTTTTTGTTTCATGTCACATAAAATTATTATGGTAGATTTAAAATATATACCATTTTTTCAAGGGAAGCATACCTCATCCTTGCTTTTCAATAGGGGCACGTTGGTTTTACTACACGTTTCTTATTTTCAGCACTTTATTGATGTTTCATAAATTAATAATTCTTAATCAAAGTTGTTAATACATGTATTTTCAAGAAATGTATTACCAGTCACAATATACATGAAAATATGTCTCCTCACGAAAACTAATAAATGTATCCCACCGTTGTTGGTTTATCAGGTGTGTATACATATGTAGTGGGTGCAGGTTTATTTTCCCTTCAGAATATTTGAGATGATACTTTGTAATAATGGTTCAAAAGACTCTATAAAACTTTTTGGTAAGCATTAATACAAAATTCATTCAAGATTCATCTATTATAAATACGATCTTCAAGGGATAATGAAGATTAAATCAATATTTTATCATTTTTTAGTAAAATAAAGAAATTATATCATAATGTTACCTTATTATCTTCCAAAATTAGTTTCTTAAGCATGGGAAAAATATTGTTCCATGAATCTATATTAATCAACACATGCATTTGAGTGGTGAGTCTAATGTAAATACTGAACATAAAATTTTTGGGGTTAATAAGCTGGCCACATACATTCCTTTCAACCTCTAATTTTATTCCTTTATTTATTTCCTTAATAATTCTTACTAACAAAATCACGCTACGATTATCTTGTTTTTTCTAGGACACAAGTTGGTCACTGTCTACCATTTCTCTAGTTTCAACATCAACAATATGTAGTTCCTCTATATTGGTAGAATTGAAATGTGAAGAAGTTTTTTGTTCCTATGCATTGGCAGCACCAGTATGTTGAGAAACATGTTTTTCCTCTGGATTGGGAGCATCGACTTGTGTAGAAGTCATTATCTACAAAAGTAGTTGAACATTTAATTTTTATTATATAAATTCAGTAGAGAAAAGATAATAATACGAGGTAATGAAATATATATTACAAAAAATATAACCTGATTATTAAACTCTCTTTTTTAAAGGTAGAAGGGATTTAACCCCTCCATCGAGTATTTAAATACCTTCATTATGGTCTCCTATAAAATAAAAGATCTCATAAACATTAGGACCATTGAAAAATGATTTTGATTTCCAAATTAAAGGGTCATCCTTAGTTGAAATGACATCTAAACCTTCAATGGTTTTGGCTAATAATAGAACAATTGACCACTTTCAGTTTACTGGATCTAGAACATACAATTATTTTACTACCTATTATTCTATTACAAATGATTCCTATTTGTACCGTTCCTTACCAAAATTCACATTCAAGGATCCAAATTCATCTATTTTAACTATACTCCTCTTATCAATCCACTTGCATTGAAAAATCAGCACTTGGAATATTGTATAATCAAACTCCCATATTTGTTTGATGATGCCAAAGTATAAAATATTTTCATAAATTGGATTTCTATCCTTGGTACTATATACATTCATCACTAGCCACAAGTGTGACTACACTATTTTTTATGGTACTACATTCATCATGTTCATTTTTATAGAAAACATAACCATTAATTACATAACCATTATAAGATAATACATATATACTTCTGTCTCTAGATATCCATCAAAATTATTATAGAATTTAATCCAAATTTTTAGTTGACTCCTTGAAAATATGGTCTTGAAACCATCCTATAAACAGTTGATTATCTATATTTTATATCCATATTTCAACCCTTCATGGATTCAAATACCTAAGAATTACTTTGTGGGTTTCAATATATGGTAAAACCTCTAAACTATTATTCCTTCAATGGCCTAAAGGCTTTAATTTTTTTATTGATTTTTGATAATCCACCTTCCAAGGGGTGAGGTGGAACCCTTACAAGGCCTACAGGTGTAAGTATTATATGGCCCATAGGCCTTGTAGGAATTCATTTCCTGTAGGCTTCAAACGTTACATAAAACCCAAAATAACTACTTGGAACTACTCCGCCCCAACATCTTCATCATGAAATCAACTCTCCACCTTTTCATGGATGTTCGAATAGGCTTTCTCGTGCATACACAGGCTTTTCCCGATGGCAGGTTCTATACCCTCTCATTCTTGCAATCCGTTTAGCTTTAGCTATGGTGAAAGCTCCTTATTCCTCCTCCTTCTAAAGCTTGTTCCTTGTAGGTTGTATGGTTTTTATCTGCACTTAAGGTGGCCTAAAGGCCTTGAGGTGGCCCAAAGGCCCAAACAGGGGCATATTCCTGGCTGCTACAGTGCCAAACAGTGCCTACTACAGTCCCGCTACAATACCTGCTATAGTCTTCATAGTTCTTGCTACAGTTCCTACTATAGTACCCGCTACAGTACTACTACAGTCCCTGCTACAGTACTACTACAATACCTGCTATAGTACTACTACAGTGCTACTACAGTACCTAGAAATTATCCCCCACCTGGATTTGATCCCAGTTCTCTTGGATGCACTTAAGGATTCCTCACCAACTGGGATGAGGCTCATGTGCCTAAACTATTATTAAAAATGTAAAGGTGAGACTTCTCTTGATCTGTAATAGTAATTGTGACAACATATATTCTAGAGATTCCTTTACCCATAAGTCACCCAGTGTGATGTGATTTTGGTTGACCAATGCTTTCTAAAATGAAAAGGTAGTCAGTACAGAATTCAACGACTTCCTTAAAAACATATCACTCTAAAATACAACCTTTTGGATAACTTTTATTTTTGACATAACCTTTCAAAATATTCATATACCATTCAATGGGGTACATCCATCTATAATGTACAAGACCACATAGTCAAATCTCTCTTACCAAGTGAACCATCAAGTGAACCATCATATCAAATAATGCTAGTGGGAAGAATATCTCCAATTCACATAACATAACAAAAATTTCCTTTTCCACAGTTTTCAATTTTGCTGGGTCTATAAATTTATTGTATATATATTTGAAAAATAAATATATCTTGGTTAATGTATGATGGATATTCCTAAGAAAAATCCAACATAAAGCTACAAGCATTAGATCTTTCATCAAAACATGACAGTCATGTGATTCCAGACCCTTTAAATTCAAATAAATCAATGAAATGATATTATTTGTATTATATAAATAACCCTATGTAACCTTTATATCATTCAAGAAGTTAAAAAACTGATATCTCTCTAGTCTGGAAAGAGTGTAAACAACTGGAGGAAGAAAAGTCTATTTTTTACTCTTCACTAGCACCAACTCTTCTTGTATTCTCATGTTAATCATCTCCAACCTAGAATTAATTACATCCTTTGTTTTTTTGGGTTCATTTAGTAATATTTCAATGATACTGTCACTTAAAATTTTTTCAACATGAATAATATCAAGAAAATTCTTGACGTATAAACAATTTCTGTATGGTAATTCAGAAAAACTTGATCTCGTTTTCCAATCGGTTTTTATAAGATTTTTCAAAAAAATTGTACACAAAATAATGTCCATATCTTTTACTTTATCAACTATTTTATCACCTATTATTGATGATAGTGATATACATTTTTCTAAACTCCCATCAAATGATGTTATCCAAGATCAGTACTTATGTCGCTGGGGTAGAAATCTACGATTTCCTAGAAACAAAATCTTTGATAAATATTTCAACCTAATTGACTATGTACCTTGTTCATAAATGGTAAATTCTTGAGTTTCTTTAATTCTATATCTTAAAAAAATTATATAAGGAAGAAAGTAATTTATCATCCCATACAACATGGGCCTTAACATGAAATATTCATTTATGTAAGCACTATAGAATGTAATAGCTAAAGCCCACAATAATTTTAAATATTTGATATATGGATCAAAATAAATATAAATATCATTACTTGGTTATTTTGGTCATGATATAAGAAGTTATAACATAATTTATTTTCAGTTTATGCATAACCATGGTGTAAAGTTGTAATTTACCAAAATAACTAGCCATGTACTACAAGTGCTGCTTTTAAAACTAAATGTATTTACTCCATCTATTGATAGTGCAAGATGAAGGTTTCTTGGCTCGTTTCCAAATTCAGGATACTTGTGATTAATTCTCTTCCACTAAGGAGAGTCTTCTGGGTGAAAAGTTTCCCATATTTACTTCTTATATCAGTGTGCCATGCCAATTGTCTTATAGTATCATCACTTCCATATAGGAACATATACCTTGGAATGATCAGAAGATACTATAAAACATTAGTAGAACCCAATTCATATTTCTTATATTGATAAGAACCACACTTTTCAAAAATTTTAATTTATTTTTGGTTCTTGATAAATAGTATACAACCATTTGGATAGACCTTTATTATTTTAGAGATCATACCCATTGAACTTAGCATTAATTTAACATCATATGTTCGTAAAGGAAGCTCATTATCTTATGGGAGAATATCATTTAAGAGATCAAGTAGTTTAGTAAAACTAGATTCACTCCATTTATTTTCAACTTTTAAATTATATAGCTTGAATATGGATGACAATGATGTATATTTAGTAAAACCAATATAAAATGACATCTTTGAAAAACTATTTAACTTATAAAACAATTTTGGATAATCATGAAGTTTATATTAAACTATAATTGTCATTTCATAAATAAAATCTTTATGATTTTTCACAGCTATAATAACATCCTTGATATAATCTTCATCATTTTCCACACTTGTAATTATGTCAGATGATCCATAAAATGCTGTCTTATCCCAATCACTTACTACATTCAGTTTTCCCTATATTTAGTCCAAAATTTATAACTTTGATTTATTCTATAACATATCAAGTGTTCTTTCAACTCATCTGGACTAATTAATATTGAATAAAAATAGTTTAAACATAGAAAAAGGATTTGAGAAGGGTCATATGCATGATATTTTTCAAACTTGACGAACTCTTTTATCCAATTAACATACTATTTTTGATACGATTGGTATCCATCCATTTTCAATTCATATCCATACTATTAAATTTAGTAATATTAATATCTAATAAAATAAATAAATAAATATAAATTCTAATATTGGAACCCATAGAATGTTATTCTTAAATAATCATTTAAATCACATGAATTCATTGTTATAAGATAATAAAATTCGAATGATGGGTATTAAGATTTTTTTTGCAGTAGTGAAAATCATTGAAGGAATGAAATGTGTGATATCTATTATATTACAAAGAATATAATTAAATTTATATCTATTATAAAACAAAAATATCTCACATAGGATTAATTTAATTATATCTCATATGATTAAATAGACAGATAATATCAAGAAAAAGAAGCAATAAATTGAAATCAACAAGAGGAAGGAGTTAGTGTTTATTAATTTTTTCACTTGGTTTGTGGAGGACCAAGTGGTGTTTCAATTAAAATATTCTTATAAGTTGAAGTTAATCTTCTGTAAGAAGATGAAAACATTGATAGGGCCTAATCATGTCTTTTTGAGAACCTAATGTTTGAAGAAACTCTTGAATTTAAATCAAATGAACTAGAAGTCTTGATCTGGGGTTCCCATGTTCCATTATAATTTTAGACAGTTCAAATTTTATCAAAGGGGCCTTTAAACAACCCATTCCAATAAATTCAATCCATTAAACACAACATACCACTTTAAAACCTTACATTTATTAAACCAACATAAAAATTTTAAACCCAAGAGGCATAAAAAACCATCACTATCACCATAAAAAGTATTTAAAAAATTAAATTACCTTTTGTAAAACATGGAATGAAATTAAAACAATACAACTAGGTCATTTTAATTTTAAAGGAATACCAAATTTTAAAAATACCATTTTGATAATCCCATTTTTAAGAATAAAATTTAAAAAACAAGTTCAAGATATAGAATTTGAGTTCGTAAACCACCCTTTGTCCTTACACATATATGGATTTATATATATGCCACTCATCCCATTGCTTATATTCACACATAATTGTGTGAATATATGGGATAATGTATCTATATTTATATCTATGTATTATTCATTTAATTCATTCATTAACAAGAAATGAAAAAAACTTTTCTTCTCTGGCTTGGTAAAGCACTGTATAAATCAACTATCATTTTCATGAACAAAAAAAATTCTTTAAGCATACATCAAAATACTTTAAAAGACTTCAAGTATAATTAATTTTTAGAGAATTAAGAACAATATCAGGAAGATAAACCAGTGTTAAATAATCAGCATGTAGTATAGCGGGTTGGAGTTCAAAAAATAGCGGAGTCGAGCATCACAATTCTCAATGTGTTGGATTGATTTTGTTAGCTACATTAGTGTTGGATAAATGAAATGTCTTGTATTAACATAAATATACTTCATTGGTTGTAATGTAATATGTGTTGGGTTGTGATGTAATATAAAACTCAAATGGCATATAAGAAATTTATGCCACCCATGTTTCAGATATATCATAACATCAAGTTCTACCATACATGATAGTTTATTCTGAATCCACAATCCATGTGCATAACCCATGTGTTCATTCCATATCACATGTGTAAAATATATAAATAATCATTATACATAAAAAATATATAATATTAATCTTAAAAAATATTAAAAAATATTAAAAAATTGGTAATTATATAATAAGATAAAATTATTAAGAACTAACTTATAACAAAAAAAATAAAGAATATAAATATAGAGTATGTTTTATAAGAACCAAAAGTATCATGAAATTTTTTTATAAAGAACTATAAATATAAAAAATTAGAAAAAATCATAAAAAATAAATTAAAATCATCTCATAATTCTTATAAAAATTATAAATAAATTAGGAGATATTAAAATTATTGAGGTCCTTCTTCCTGTCGAGGGAATGAAATTGTGTAGAATTTTTTGATTTTAATCCATGGGAGTAGGAGGTATACTTAGAAATTGGATCCGATTACCATATGTTCACCAAAAAACTCTATCTACTTATCATTTGACATAACCACCTTACATGATAAGTGGGCAAGGTTTTTATGGTGCACAACTAGGATCTCCATGTAATTAGAGTGAGAAATAATGATGAATGAGTGAAATGAACATGAATGAGAGGGATAGGGTGAACCAACAATGGCTTGAGGCAAGGAAGATTGGGTGGATAATCAATGAGGAAGATATATCACAATAAGATCACTACACACGCTGTGCTAACACAGAAATCAGGCTAAGAGTAGGAAAAAAACATGGTCCAAATAAAAAAACAAAAGCAGGTAGCCCAATGAGAATATTACAACATTTATGTCAAATAAAAAATTGCATAAAAGAAATAGTATTTAATTTTCAAAATAAAACACAGTAAATAAAATTCACAATCCTAAATACAATTTATCATATGAGTATATCATGCATGTAAATAAGTGAAAATGTGTGTGGTGAAGGATGAGATCATGATAGTCTTATTGATTTGTATATTGAGTGACTTTATGTGTGAAATTGTATTGTTGGGATCAAATGGATATATAGAATTAGATCAGTCTTGTGTAAATGGTACAAGGTGTCTCGGTGAAGCATTGGTTTACATGTGACACAATACTAATCTACATAGAAGCTATGAACTTCCCATACATGGAAAATGGCATGGAGATGGGTATAAAAAACAGTAGTATTAGAGACATTTAGAGGTGGGATATATTGGGCATGGTGATCGAGATGTACGGGCATGCTATGGTCATTTTCATGTTAGAAAGAACCATTTTTAGGCATGATAGATATTTGGGAAAGTTAAAAACAAACCAAGATGTTCGAGGGGGAGCAAAAAATCACAATTAATCACATACCTTGTCCTTGAAAGGTGTCAATTTGTCCAAAATGATTGAGGGAGGGTGACAATAGAGATTCGGTTCCATGAGAGCTTTAATGGTGCAAGTGATGAGAACTCAATTAGGGTTATATTTAAAAGATCATGAAGGATTTTAAAAGTGCTAAAAAAGCGATGATAAAGAGGGGTTTTAATAGATCTAAAATAATAATCGCTGATTAAATTGATCTTTATCAGTGCTAAAAAAGGACCTATAAAACATATCTTTATCAGTGATGAAATTCTAGCACTGATAAAGTTATAATTTTAATAATATCATTAATATAATTGAAAAACTTAAATGTACATAATTATAAAAAAATATAATTTTATATAATTATAAATAAATATTTAAATAATTGTAAATATGTATTTATAAATATAATTATAAATAAATATAAATAAATAAATAAATATATATATATATAATTATAAATAAATAATTATTTATATAAATATTATACATTTATATAAATAGATAAATAAATAAATAAATAAATAAATATATTTATTAATATATAAATATATATAATTATAAATATAATACATATATTTATTATTTAAATATATTTATTATAATTTTATAATTATTTAAATATATATATATATATATATATTTATAATTATATTTATATAATTGTATAATGAAAAAGGTCCAAGTAGAATCTAAATCTCCTGACCATTTATTAAAGGTGAAAGAAAAAGTTAACAAGCAAGCAAGAAAATAGATGGGGTCATATAAAGAGACATTACCTCATCGAGATAAGAAAACTATGAATCAAGAAAATGAGGATCATTTCCACAATCATAATTAGAATCATCATCATTATCAGTTGTTTCCCACTTCAACTGTGAATTTCTTTGATTAAAGATCCTAAGGATCCGCTCCTTAGACCTTTCCTACTTCGGAGTGACATGGATCTTTGATGCCTTGAAAGATGAACTGGTAGACACATTCTTGGGAAGATTTTGAATAATCCTTCCGCGACTTTATTTTTGGAGGAATCATGGAAAACCCTTCACTACAGACCATATTTCTATTTCCATTTAAAACAACATACTTAAAAGAGATAGGATCACCACTACCCATAGATAAGAGATGAGTGATGTCCAACAGAACCATCCTCTTTTCCTTGTCACTTCCATTATCCAAAAAATCACCCCATTTACCAGACATTCCTAAAGAATTAAAGAAAATTTGAATTTATTGAGGATAATACAGGCTCTTTTGAACATCAAATTTCTCAGTGCCATCTTCTTATAGAACATGCGTTGAAAATTATGCATCCAATAGATGCACAATACAACCTTTCTCATAAGTTGGTAAAGGAGAACACCCAGGTATAACACCAATAACCTCTTTTATAGACTATTACACCTCACTAGTGTGCATATAATCCTAACCAGTGAATTGCATGACAATTGAATTAGAGCTTCCAACCTGCTGAATAGGTTCTGATGGAAAATCATTGCACCTATAATCTGGTTCCTCATTTCCAGCAGCATATTCACTGATAAAATTGTCAATGTAAGTATGCTTCATCTCAGTTCCTACAATGGCCATTGAAGACCCATTCCTTTTCCCATACCTTTGTTTAGGCATGTAAAATGAACTAGTTGCATCTAATGAAGTTCCTGCCTACTCTCGATTAACCACCAGAGATTTATTCTTGTATGCTGCAACCCCTTGATTTCGATACTGTTTATTGAGATATTCTACCGGCTAATTCCTAGGATTCCTAGATATTGACTACCTATATGACCTAGATGAATTAATTTTACCATTACCATCACAGTCTTAGTTCTTGAGGATTTTCCATCAATGTTGTCGAATTATTCAAAGAAAAACTCCATGCTATTGGTTATATTTAAAATGTCAAGTAGACTAAGTGGTGATCCCTTACCTTCAGTTGATCCTGGATCAAGGGAGACTAATTGGAAGGATTTACATTCACAGCTGAAGCATCCAGCTTCCCCAAAAATGAGACTGTACCAGCTCCATTATCTATATTTCTAGGTTGCGAACCCTTAACATTGGTGTGAGAACCCTTTATAGTGCTCTTGGAAGCTGCAAGATCCCCACTAGCACTAGTTCTTTATGTGTGATTGATAATCCTCATATAGAAATCCATTTTCTTTGATGTAGGACTCACACATTCTTTGGGTATCATGTTATTTCCAAGTGAAGCTTCCTCAATATGAAAATGAGAAGCATATCCTCTACCTCTTTTAGATTGGACAACAACAACATCAAAAGACTGAGGATCCTCCATGGATGAAACTTTAGCAGTAGGTATGTCCATTGTTTGGGGATTATTCATTATCTTAGTAGTATTAGGTTCCTTTAAAAAACCAATATATGAGTTTTATGCTACTGAATAAACTCCAACCAGATTCAATGAAGAGCTCATTCCCTTCTTGAATTTTCCAAGAGAAGCAACAATGACTTTCTCCTTGCCTTTATTTTTATAAGAAATCAATCTATGATCATAATAAATATCCAAATCAACCTATAATTGAGAAGTTTATTCATAACCAGTTTGATTGTAAAATTAGCCATCATCTAACATCTCTATCACTACACCCTTAATTAGATCATCTTTAAAAGATAATTGTTCCTTGGGAAATCAGCCATCATCCTCCACTTAATCAAAAATTTCAGCCTAATAAATTCCATGCCTATCGAGGTGAGATGATGTAAGGCTTGATTGAAATTGAGAATTCATCACTAATGCATCCCCATGACCTTGAACACCATAAGAATTATCTTCAAATCTTGGATCTTATTTGACAGGTAGAGGGCCTCCATGTGTATAATATTATAAAACAATAGTTGGTAGTAGGTTTTAGTCATGTGGTTTAGACTAACCATCAGTCTTCCCCAGATGATACCCCTTACCTTGGTAGTTTTGGAAATTATCTTACCCTTCAAGAGATAGTTCTCCTATTCATGTCCATAATGGGATTAGGAAGCACAAACGAGACTCCTTTAATAGTTGGATCTTTTGTGTCCAATCATCTTGAAATCAAAACAAAAGTTAGGGATATTTTCATACATAATTATCAAAGAAAATTCACCTTTAGGTGTGGAAATGAACACTTTATCATCTAAGGTAGATTGAACATCAGCTTCTACCAATAAGCGAGTATAGTGACTAAACCTGATAATCTCAGTCTCCCTATCCATTTTAATTGGGACTCCAATAGCTGGAGTAATATCATATAAAATTTTTGGATGCTAGATTATCTAATTAAGGTTATACAATCTAATACAAACCAGTGAAGATGAGTTCTTATCCTAAAGAGGGTTAAAGTTGGGATCCCATTTTTTTAAAATGCAAAAACCTAGGCTTGAGGGATATAGAACCAAATCCCCAAGCTCTTATTTTTAGTTCCTCTGAAGGGAATAACACGTGGTATTATCCCTAACCGAGCAACACACATCTCCATGGTTTAATTTTTTTTACATATTTATAAATATATTTATATAATTATATATAATTATATAATTATATATATTTATTAATACATCAATATATATAATTATAAATATAATAAATATATCTATTATTTAAATATAATTATTATAATTTTATAATTATTTAAATATATATAATTATAATTTAATAAATACTTTTTAAAAAAAATTTATATTTATAATTTAATAATAAACTAATTAACTTACAAAATTATTAAAAAATTCATTTGAATATATTAATTATATAAATTTAAAACATATTTTAAATGTTAAAACTTAATAAACAAAAAATGAATAAATATTATTCATGTGCATTAAAAACATATTGAAAATATTACATGTATAGTAAATAAATATATGAATAAATAAATATTAAAAAATAATTAAATTCTAGTAAATAAAAATCAATAAATATTAAAAACGAATAAATATTTTTTTTAAAATGTTGTGGTCGAAGCCTATTTTTTATTATGAAAGCAAATAACTCTTTCAATCTTGGTATATGGAGACTCATTACATAGCTTATAGTCTCAAGGCCAAGTGGCCCATGAACATGACCCGAAGGCTCAATGCAGCGTCATACTCCATCATCCTATCCGCATCATGCTTGCATCACCACCTACGTACAAAACTATTTTAAAAAAATTTATTCATATAATATTAACTACATGAATTTTAAACACATACAGAAATGACGGAAATATTAAATTATGCATTTAAATAATATAATTATATAAATTTCAAACATTTTAAAAATATTACAACTTCATAAATAAAACTGAATAAATACCAATCATATAAATTAAAAATATATTAAAAATAATACTTAGTAAAATAAAAATATGTATAAAAATGATAAAATTCAAAAAATATTATATCAAAAATGAAAAAATATACATCAAATGTGAAATAATTAGGTTATATACATACACATGTACACATGTCATATATATATGTACATCCCACATACATGTGCACATATATACATACACATACATACTACTGTACACATACGACATCTATATATACACATACACAAAACACACACACACAAAACATAATTCATATACATATATTCACATACACATTAATATAAATATATAAGTTCAAATATTACATATTAACAAAACATCATTTATATTTATATAATTGTTTTAATTATTAATATATATATTAATATATCATATTTATATTAATTATATACATGTATTTTGTAATTATTATACATAAATAAAAATTAATTTTTGAATATAAATTTGATAATTATATATATATTATTAATATTTTTTATTAAATATTTTTATCAATGCTAGGGAAAGTGATGATAAAGATTCACCTTTATCAATGCTTAAAAATGTGTTGATAAAGGGTATACTTTTATCAACCCTTTTAGCCAATGCAGATAAATGATCCCCATTTATTAATGCTTTATGTTTATTATTGATAAATATAGTTCTATATAAAGCACAATATGTGGTAGTGGAAGAAGTAAGGGAGGAGGTTCCCTTTTATAATTGAGGTGAGTGGCACTTTTGGAATTTCTCAAAATATTAAAGTACAATAAATTCATTCTCATGCCAAATTCCCCCAAATGGTAAGGAATTTTAATATAATGTATGATATATTTGTAATCCCATAAACTAATAGAATTTAGACAAGTTTTGATGTTATTTTAAACCTTATCATTTTGATTAACCCTCAGTTAATCAATTTTAATTTTAACTATGATAACAACATTTTCCATATTAAAGAGTTGTAATTTTTTACTTATAAGGTTAAAATTATCCCATAAATGGACAAGTAGTTACATTATCGACTATATCATATTCACCATTTATTATTTTATGATTTTATGTTTTTTAAATAATCTAATAAAATGTAACGCCCTGACCCCAGCTACCCAGAGTCGGTGCATTACTTCGTAACATTGGCATGATCACAAGAAAGATCAAATCTCGAAAGACCGATTGGTTTAGTAGCCTTGGAAACACTAGATATATTCATAAGTTTTACATTACATCATAAAATGAAAAACTACTACAACAACATAATGTCTCCATAATCCACACTACTATCCCCTCATAATATCCCTGCAGGTCATTCATAATTTACTTCTTCACATCCTGGGAAAAATAAAACATAGAAAAGGGGTGAGCTCAAATGCCCAGTAAGGATAACAATATAGCGGAAACTTTCATCAATAAGAATAAACATTTAAGGCAATGTATAACTAAAACAAAATCCTTTTAAACATGAACTTTCAACATGGTATGGCATAAATAAAATGAAATAATGCCATTTACTTATTCACATGGATATTCCACTAATCGAATAATCACATGCAAAAATAAATAACCACTTTCATAATGTTGGAATGCATAATGCTAAACGTTAATTTCTTTGTCTAGGCCTCATCCCAAGACCTAGGGGTTACTTCTAACCGGAACCCAACCCGGAGTGCCTCTAATAACCGGACACCAACCCGGAGTGCCTCTAATAACCGGACACCAACCCGGAGTGCCTCTAATAACCGGACACCAACCCGGAGGGCATACTTTTACCAGTCCCTAACCTGGAGGGCTTACTTTAACCAGTCCCCAACCTGGAGGGCTTACTTTTACCAGTCCCCAACCTGGAGGGCTTACTTTTACCGGTCCCCAACCCGGAACATACTTGTTTAGCACATTCATCTGAAGAAAAGTTTGAAATATAACATAAACATTCGGATTAAAACTAGCATACGAAATGTCAATAATTTCACCATAAACTATGAATGGTATAAAAATAGCACATCCACAGTCAAACATATCACAAAACCTTCAATTCAATATAGAATTTTTGTATCTTAATAAATCAACTTCAAATAATCTTAAAATCCATCAAAGGATGTTGACATAGATGAAATCAAAATTCTTTTTAAAGAAGTATCTCCTTTTATTTTGAAATCATTTAAGATCCATATAAAATAAAACATTTTCTTTGAAAATATTCTTATAAGCTTGTATGTAAAGCTTCGACGATTTTATAACGGCGGAAAATAACCGCACCCGCCGTATAAGTTAAAAAAAAACATTCTTACCTCAATTCTGTCGAAAAGGTTAAAAAGAACATTGTTTTGAAAACGACGGAAAGATTCCTTTATAAACCTCTTATAAAAAGTCAAACAAGGGTATAAATGACTTTAACCCATATTCTTGTAAATAGTAAAAATGTTTTGAAATACATTTCGAAGAAACATGGATGTGGATGATAACGAGATCCCAGTAGATTATTACGTATAAACAACCTCGGATAATGAAGAGATTGTGAAATAACCCTTACCTTGTACTTTTTACTTGGTTGGGGTAGGTTAACCTCCTGTATAATGGTGAAATAATTGTTATTAAATTATACAAGAATCATATACATTAATATGATATCATATATGATCTTTTAATATTGATTTGATAATAATATCTTAGTATTATCGTTGTTTCGGGTGTTAACTTACTTGTTTTCTTTCATATGTTTTGTTACGTAAGACATGTTTGTAAAGGATAGGTTGTATATTATTCATATCCAGAATGATATCAAGTCCTTAAACATCATTTTTAAATCATAAAATGATAATTACGCTTTAATGGTTACGATGGAGAATGAATCTCATCGCGTTCGTGGAGACGGTAGTCCGTACGTACGCACGAGCGACAATATCATTCTTTTGATATTAAAATAATATATAAATGGATGGTATATAATATATACAGAATCATTAACATGTTATATTTATTATTTACATGAGTTACACATCATTATTATACCCATCCAAATAATATTATATTGAATAACAATTACACCACGACGTGGAGACGGTAAGCCGTACGTACGCACGTATGGTGACATGTTATTCAAAGGGTGGATAGAATACTGAATATGATTGTACCATATTTATAATAACATCACAGTATATGTGAGATACTGGAGTTATTATTTCAGAATGGTAAGAACAAAGGAAGAAGAAGTGGAAGAAGAAATGAACTTAGATAAGGGTGGTGAAATCATTACCTCTTCTTCGGGTTCTTCCTTTTGATTTGATCAAAAGGGCTCCTTAGGTTGGCTTTCTGATCAAACTAAGGCCTCTAGGTTGTATTGAGGGATGTTGGGAGAGTATTTGGGCAGAGTTTGGCCGAACCAAAAGGCTTTGAAGGTGTGAAGAAATGAGAAGGAGGAGTGCCCTTTTATAAGAGGGGTGAGGGGCACCTTTGGAAAAGCTAGAAATATTAATTTATAATAAATTCATATTCGGTTTCTAAAGGCTCCAAAGTTGACTATTCAAATGATGAGGTGGGGATAGGTCGAAAGAAACTCATCCAATAGAATTTAGACAGGTTTGGGTACTTATATTAACCTTATCTTTAAGTATTAACTCTAAGTTAATTAGTTTCACTTTTACAATGTCTCTTTGTATTTTATATATTATGGTTAATAAACTTACTATATACATCCAAGAGACCCCCAAGTGGTCCATTAATGATTAACCTATCATGATATAAGTCTCTTGGCCGAACCTTAGATTTTTAGGAATTTAATATCAATTAATAATATAATATTTGTTTTAAGAATTCTTTTATGTCAATTTTGACACTATTCATTAGTTGATTTTTTTGAAACTCATAACAGATTTATTACTTCGAACAAAGTCAATTAAATCAATCCTAATATATCATATTATCCTAGAAAATTAGTTTAATTCATTAAAAGTTTCATATTATATTTATTTGGGTATTTATAATATCACTTATTTTAATGTTTCACTATTATAGTAATTACTGCATCATCATTGTGTCATAAATAAGATAAATTATTTAATGTCTAAAAATTATAAGTAAAATATAATTATGTAGGAAATCTTTTTATCTTTCTAATGAATATTTATAATCGAAAATCCAACATGTATAACCCTATGTAAAAATTGTTCTTCTAAAAGATGTAAGCTTATGCCATTTTTATTTTTATTTTAACTTTATTAATATAATGTGTCATTATCACTTACAAGTGGATCCATGGGGTCCCAAAATAGACCCAAAGATTCCCATGGTCGACCATGTATCAACCAATAGGGTTAAGACACGTTTTAGGGTAATTTAGTATTATTATAATATTATTTTTTTAACCCTTATTTACCGGATTTACCCTTAACCATGGTAAATAAAATATTTACCGCAGTAATTATTCAAAATGTCTAAAAATAAAAATTACCTATTTACACAATTTGAACATCCTGATTCAAAATATGGAATCCATTTTTCTAAATTCAAAACACAGAAGTGGCAGAAATTAATTTAAAATTAATTCCCGCTGTCAAAACAAAAAGCGTGTTTTTAAGAGATAATAACTATCAAAAGATTGACACTTGTTTATGTTCGGTTTAATTGTAAAATTATGTCTAATGACCAACATTATATTAAATTGTAAAAATATATTCTGAATATACTTTAAAACCACTCAAATTCATAATTTATCACTATTAATTATTTTGATTAAAAAAGTTGTTTTTAATTAAAATTTAGTAATTTTCACTATTCATCAAAATATGAAAGTTATCCGAAAAGTACCAAAATTTCACCTTAGGCTAAATTCGATATTCTGAATCCAAAAATGAAGTCCATTTCAAAATATAAAATATATATAATTTCAAAATTTAGGTATTACTATTCATAACGGCTAGTTTGATCGGTTGTGGTGTGTGTTAAAACTCGACGTTGCGTACAACACACGCTACTGTTTTATTCAAAGGAAAGAGTACCGTGGAAGCTTGGGATGTTTCATTCTAAATTTTTGATGTCCCCATTTAGTCAAAAAGTTTAAAATATTGTATTTAAAAAGGGTTCACTATTAAAAGTTGATAAATGTGCAATACTGAAAATGAATTTGTTCTTGCATTATATCTAAGAAACTCATAATATGGATTCTAAAATTATAAGGATTATATAAAGTTTAAAATTTAGATAATACTATTCATAACCTCTTTTGAATGGCTTTTTTTTTTGTAAGTCATGGTGTGATTGAACTCAGTGTTGCGTGTAGTGCAAGTTATTGAATTATTTTGAAGAAATAACACACTATGAAATCTTGGGGTGTTACATTCTCCCCTCCTTCAATAAATTGCGTCCTCGCAATTTGAAATTGTTCTTCGAAAATAAAAGGTTGAAAATAGAAAATATCTTTGTGGGAAAACCCACATCGGAAATTGGGTTACTAAAATTTAGTCTTAATACGAGGAAAAGAGAAATGAAAGGATCACCACCAAATTATGATCTCTATTAGGAGAACATTGGTGGCAATTATAGACATATAATTGGAGGAAAAACGTAAATATTTATAGGTAGTGATTGAGGTCATCAATCACAAACAAGTATAAAATTGAGGTCCTTAAACTCATCAATCTATGATGATTTGAAGTACCATCAGTTCAACAAAATATAGGGTATTGGGATAACACATTTTTGACGTTTCAAAATATCTTAGTTGAAATCCCACATCGAAAAATGAATTAATGGTGCCTCTATTTAAAATAAAGAGTGGAAAGTATGAAGATTACCGAAAATAACACATACTAGGGTTCCATGTAGGAAAATATGGATATGGAGGAGAAATCTAACCATCAAATATCTGATGGAGAGTGGTAGAGAACATGGCTATGAAAAGGCCAACAATCCCAAAGCCATAAATTAGTGATGATTTAAGGTACCATCTAGGAAAACATTTTTGTTCTAAGTTCCTTTTATTAATGTTGAGGAATTTATTTATGAGATTGGCTAAGATCATAAGGAGATATACTTACTTTATAATTAGAGTTTTATCCATTAATAAGTTTCTACCACAAACTCATCTATCACTCTAAAAGATAATAGAATGTAAAAAAAATTCTATTTACACTATTCGTATAGGGTTCCAAAATAAACGAATTTATAATTCATCTACATGATCTTTTAATAAAAACTACATTATTTAATCCAAGACATCTCATGGGCCAGTGGTAGGTGATACACCCTTGTCGCCCTTCGGTTGCAGGTTCAAGTCTCGCAGCCTTGCCGGACGCGACGGGTTGCCGCCCGACCTCTGGGTTGTCCTTTTATGGTAATCCAAAATAATCCAAACTAGAACTATCCAAAATACTTCTGTCTAAACTCACAGTCCAACATTTATAAGGAAGGTAAACATAATGTAGATTCTTTTTACCCCGTAATAGCATATGAATACCTTCATCATGTATTCTTTTAATACACTGAAACATCCTGAATTTCCATATTCCTTATTGATTACATTCATGCTCCCTTATTCCATATAGAATGCTGGATATACTTCCTTAATCCAAAAATGTTTTAAACCCCAACAATTATGGAATATACAAATCAATAATCAGTTCCAAGGTAGTCAAGAATATCCAATATAATTTATCCAAAACAATCATGTATTATTCCAAAATCACTACCTCGGTATCAGAACTATATTATGGTTTATCATTCTCTCAACCATATATTTTCCAAAAATTTATCCTTCTATTGAGTCACTTTTCTTTGTTCCACAAAATCTCAAGTCCTTAATGAAATAGTACTGCAGTACAATCCTTATATACTCCATAAATATTATAACAAGTACATTGTTGATACAACAGTCAATTGACATAATCAACATAAGAACTCTAATCATTCCTCTTCATCTGTGGTAGTATCATAACTTGATTATTATCCAATAGCATCATTTGCGGCATAGTCTGATGACTGGGACATAGGTTCGTGTAGTGTCCAAACTCCTTGCAAATGAAGCATTGTACATTTGAAACGATTTTCTTACCCTTGCAGTCACGTACCTTGTGCCCTTTTCCTCCGCACTTATAACAAACTCCCATTCCTTTCAGGCAAGTTCCAGGGTGTTTCTTTCCACAGTTACCACATATGGGAAAATTCTTCTTTTCCCTCATCCCTTTATCCATCTTTCTCTCTTCCATCCTTTTCTTCTCTTGCTTCCCTTCAAATCCACATGACTCAGTAAACTCTTTACTTATCTTATCAACACATGATATTATTTCTTCACATGATGATAATACATGGGAGACTATTCCTCTTATAAATTCTAGCTTAAGACCATGAAAGATATGATCCTTCCTTCTCTTTGGATCATGTGCATTTCTGGAGTTCTCATTTCTTCTACTGGGCGCCATTTCTAAACAATGGCATACAGTAGATCAGTTTATGAATCAAAATACATAATCCCATACTAATAAAACACTTAACATAAATTGAACTATTTATGGATATAATCCATAATCATAAAAATGTCTCATTTGAGGATGTATATACTCATAAACCCTTCATAATGGTTTGTAAAGAAAGTGAGAGTTATCCTAAGCATATCCCCCGGGAGTGTCGTAACCAAGAGTGCAGCAAGGCCCGTTGTCGTGCACCAGTTCCCGTTCGAGTCTAGCTCAAAGCGGTGTTTTCGGGTTTTACCCCTAGGTACATCTGTGCCAGAGCCGCCTCTACCTGCTCGTATCCAGACAGGGATGTATTGCTCGGAAAACTCACAAAATCTCTACAATACCAAAATTCTAGGAAGTTCTTCTATACTAATCCTCAAAGTTCATCTTAGGTCTACGTGCTCTAATCAGAGTTTATCTAAATCTAGTTTCCAAGGTTTGTACTAAACTTCCTCTGATACCAACTGTAACGCCCCGACCCCAGCTACCCAGAGTCGGTGCATTACTTCGTAACATTGTCATGATCACAAGAAAGATCAAATCTCGAAAGACCGATTGGTTTAGTAGCCTTGGAAACACTAGATATATTCATAAGTTTTACATTACATCATAAAATGAAAAACTACTACAACAACATAATGTCTCCATAATCCACACTACTATCCCCTCATAATATCCCTGCAGGTCATTCATAATTTACTTCTTCACATCCTGGGAAAAATAAAACATAGAAAAGGGGTGAGCTCAAATGCCCAGTAAGGATAACAATATAGCGGAAACTTTCATCAATAAGAATAAACATTTAAGGCAATGTATAACTAAAACAAAAGCCTTTTAAACATGAACTTTCAACATGGTATGGCATAAATAAAATGAAATAATGCAATTTACTTATTCACATGGATATTCCACTAATCGAATAATCACATGCAAAAATAAATAACCACTTTCATAATGTTAGAATGCATAATGCTAAACGTTAATTTCTTTGTCTAGGCCTCATCCCAAGACCTAGGGGTTACTTCTAACCGGAACCCAACCCGGAGTGCCTCTAATAACCGGACACCAACCCGGAGTGCCTCTAATAACCGGACACCAACCCGGAGTGCCTCTAATAACCGGACACCAACCCGGAGGGCATACTTTTACCAGTCCCTAACCTGGAGGGCTTACTTTAACCAGTCCCCAACCTGGAGGGCTTACTTTTACCAGTCCCCAACCTGGAGGGCTTACTTTTACCGGTCCCCAACCCGGAACATACTTGTTTAGCACATTCATCTGAAGAAAAGTTTGAAATATAACATAAACATTCGGATTAAAACTAGCATACGAAATGTCAATAATTTCACCATAAACTATGAATGGTATAAAAATAGCACATCCACAGTCAAACATATCACAAAACCTTCAATTCAATATAGAATTTTTGTATCTTAATAAATCAACTTCAAATAATCTTAAAATCCATCAAAGGATGTTGACATAGATGAAATCAAAATTCTTTTTAAAGAAGTATCTCCTTTTATTTTGAAATCATTTAAGATCCATATAAAATAAAACATTTTCTTTGAAAATATTCTTATAAGCTTGTATGTAAAGCTTCGACGATTTTATAACGGCGGAAAATAACCGCACCCGCCGTATAAGTTAAAAAAAAACATTCTTACCTCAATTCTGTCGAAAAGGTTAAAAAGAACATTGTTTTGAAAACGACGGAAAGATTCCTTTATAAACCTCTTATAAAAAGTCAAACAAGGGTATAAATGACTTTAACCCATATTCTTGTAAATAGTAAAAATGTTTTGAAATACATTTCGAAGAAACATGGATGTGGATGATAACGAGATCCCAGTAGATTATTACGTATAAACAACCTCGGATAATGAAGAGATTGTGAAATAACCCTTACCTTGTACTTTTTCCTTGGTTGGGGTAGGTTAACCTCCTGTATAATGGTGAAATAATTGTTATTAAATTATACAAGAATCATATACATTAATATGATATCATATATGATCTTTTAATATTGATTTGATAATAATATCTTAGTATTATCGTTGTTTCGGGTGTTAACTTACTTGTTTTATTTCATATGTTTTGTTACATAAGACATGTTTGTAAAGGATAGGTTGTATATTATTCATATCCAGAATGATATCAAGTCCTTAAACATCATTTTTAAATCATAAAATGATAATTACGCTTTAATGGTTACGATGGAGAATGAATCTCATCGCGTTCGTGGAGACGGTAGTCCGTACGTACGCACGAGCGACAATATCATTCTTTTGATATTAAAATAATATATAAATGGATGGTATATCATATATACAGAATCATTAACATGTTATATTTATTATTTACATGAGTTACACATCATTATTATACCCATCCAAATAATATTATATTGAATAACAATTACACCACGACGTGGAGACGGTAAGCCGTACGTACGCACGTATGGTGACATGTTATTCAAAGGGTGGATAGAATACTGAATATGATTGTACCATATTTATAATAACATCACAGTATATGTGAGATACTGGAGTTATTATTTCAGAATGGTAAGAACAAAGGAAGAAGAAGTGGAAGAAGAAATGAACTTAGAAAAGGGTGGTGAAATCATTACCTCTTCTTCGGGTTCTTCCTTTTGATTTGATCAAAAGGGCTCCTTAGGTTGGCTTTCTGATCAAACTATGGCCTCTAGGTTGTATTGAGGGATGTTGGGAGAGTATTTGGGCAGCGTTTGGCCGAACCAAAAGGCTTTGAAGGTGTGAAGAAATGAGAAGGAGGAGTGCCCTTTTATAAGAGGGGTGAGGGGCACCTTTGGAAAAGCTAGAAATATTAATTTATAATAAATTCATATTCGGTTTCTAAAGGCTCCAAAGTTGACTATTCAAATGATGAGGTGGGGATAGGTCGAAAGAAACTCATCCAATAGAATTTAGACAGGTTTGGGTACTTATATTAACCTTATCTTTAAGTATTAACTCTAAGTTAATTAGTTTCACTTTTACAATGTCTCTTTGTATTTTATATATTATGGTTAATAAACTTACTATATACATCCAAGAGACCCCCAAGTGGTCCATTAATGATTAACCTATCATGATATAAGTCTCTTGGCCGAACCTTAGATTTTTAGGAATTTAATATCAATTAATAATATAATATTTGTTTTAAGAATTCTTTTATGTCAATTTTGACACTATTCATTAGTTGATTTTTTTGAAACTCATAACAGATTTATTACTTCGAACAAAGTCAATTAAATCAATACTAATATATCATATTATCCTAGAAAATTAGTTTAATTCATTAAAAGTTTCATATTATATTTATTTGGGTATTTATAATATCACTTATTTTAATGTTTCACTATTATAGTAATTACTGCATCATCATTGTGTCATAAATAAGATAAATTATTTAATGTCTAAAAATTATAAGTAAAATATAATTATGTAGGAAATCTTTTTAGCTTTCTAATGAATATTTATAATCGAAAATCCAACATGTATAACCCTATGTAAAAATTGTTCTTCTAAAAGATGTAAGCTTATGCCATTTTTATTTTTATTTTAACTTTATTAATATAATGTGTCATTATCACTTACAAGTGGATCCATGGGGTCCCAAAATAGACCCAAAGATTCCCATGGTCGACCATGTATCAACCAATAGGGTTAAGACACGTTTTAGGGTAATTTAGTATTATTATAATATTATTTTTTTAACCCTTATTTACCGGATTTACCCTTAACCATGGTAAATAAAATATTTACCGCAGTAATTATTCAAAATGTCTAAAAATAAAAATTACCTATTTACACAATTTGAACATCCTGATTCAAAATATGGAATCCATTTTTCTAAATTCAAAACACAGAAGTGGCAGAAATTAATTTAAAATTAATTCCCGCTGTCAAAACAAAAAGCGTGTTTTTAAGAGATAATAACTATCAAAAGATTGACCCTTGTTTATGTTCGGTTTAATTGTAAAATTATGTCTAATGACCAACATTATATTAAATTGTAAAAATATATTCTGAATATACTTTAAAACCACTCAAATTCATAATTTATCACTATTAATTATTTTGATTAAAAAAGTTGTTTTTAATTAAAATTTAGTAATTTTCACTATTCATCAAAATATGAAAGTTATCCGAAAAGTACCAAAATTTCACCTTAGGCTAAATTCGATATTCTGAATCCAAAAATGAAGTCCATTTCAAAATATAAAATATATATAATTTCAAAATTTAGGTATTACTATTCATAACGGCTAGTTTGATCGGTTGTGGTGTGTGTTAAAACTCGACGTTGCGTACAACACACGCTACTGTTTTATTCAAAGGAAAGCGTACCGTGGAAGCTTGGGATGTTTCATTCTAAATTTTTGATGTCCCCATTTAGTCAAAAAGTTTAAAATATTGTATTTAAAAAGGGTTCACTATTAAAAGTTGATAAATGTGCAATACTGAAAATGAATTTGTTCTTGCATTATATCTAAGAAACTCATAATATGGATTCTAAAATTATAAGGATTATATAAAGTTTAAAATTTAGATAATACTATTCATAACCTCTTTTGAATGGCTTTTTTTTTTGTAAGTCATGGTGTGATTGAACTCAGTGTTGCGTGTAGTGCAAGTTATTGAATTATTTTGAAGAAATAACACACTATGAAATCTTGGGGTGTTACATAAAATATCAAATTTTTTAAATTTTGATACTATTCATTTAATTTGACTTTACATACATCAAGAAAAACAGTGAATTATAATATAATGATTTCAAACCTCTATAATATGTCATATAGATCTATAAAATCCAGGAAGAGGTAGAATTTTCTGGGTTACTGTAGTAGTACTGTAGCAGGTACTATAGAGGGAACTGTGCAGTACTGCAGTAGGTACTATAGCGGGAACTGTAGCAGGCACTGTTTGACACTGTAACAGTCAGGAATATGCCCTTGTTTGGCCCTTCTGGCCACCGATTTGGTCCCTGAGCCCTGTAAGGCCTTCGGTCCACCCAGGCCTTCGGGTCAGTGAGGCCTTTGGGCCACCTCAAGGCCTTCAGGCCACCATAGTTCAGATGAAAACCAGACAACCTACAAGGAACAAGCTCTACAAGTAGGATGAGCAAGGAGCTTTCACCATAGCTGAAGCTAAACAGATTGCAAGAACGAGAGGGTATGACACCTTCCATCGGGACAAGCTTGTGCATGCATGAGAATGCCTATCCAAATAGCCATACGAAGGTGGATAGCTGATTTCACGATAAAGATGTTGGGGAGGAGCAGTTCCAAGTAGTTAGTCTGGGTTGTATGTAATGTTTGAAGCCTACGGGCAATGAATTCCTATAAGGCCTACGAGCCATGTAATACTTACGCCTACGGGCCTTTTAGGGGTTCCACCTCACCCCTTTAAAGGTAGATTATCAAAAATCAATAAAAAATGAAGGCCTTCGGGCCATTGGAGGATCTATAAAATTCATTGTAAACATTTAAAAAATAATATTATATCAAAATTAAAATTTTTAAAACCACTTATTTTATTTCTTTGTTAATTAAATATATATTGTATTAGTGTTGCACAAAAAATTATGTTAATTATATAATTTATAAAAATTAAAAATAAATTTCTATAATTAAAATAATTTCATTAATCTCAAAATAGACATTTTGGTTCATTTATATCTTGCTTTTTTTCCCTATGTGTACACATAAAAGATATTTTTAAAAAAGAGAGTGAAATTTTGTAACCATATTTGATTTAAATAATATATAATTCATTTTCACAGGCAAGTGTTCATTAAACAACTCAAATTAGAGCCTAAGGTGATAAGGGTCGAATCCTCTTCATCCAATAAGTTTTAGGGTAACATCCTGATATTTTATAAAATAAATTCTTTCAAATTTATTTAAATTCTTTGATAGAATGAGTTAAAAACAATGCATAGTTTATATTTCATTATTAACAACACCATGTTTATATTTTATTACACATAACATTGAGTTTTTTTTGATAACTTGTGTTACACTCAAGTCCAAGTCTTACCGAAAAATAATATAATGTTGATATAATTATTTAATATTGAAGTAATCGGCTGACCATTATATTGGAGCATTTGAATATGACTAACTATATAATGTTTACATAAGTTTATAGAATGTTTTTAAATTTATCAAATAAATTTAATGGGCATAATATAATAATAAATCTAGTATTACGCTTAAAACTATATTTTTCTTAAAAGAAGTTTTATTGTATTTTAATGGCACACCTATTTTAAAACTAAATTTTTACATGTTTATAATCTTTATATGAAAAAATAAACCTCATTTTTGAAATAATAATATCAAAATTTACTTTGGTTAATTTTTGGTATTTTTTTACGAAGTGTCATGTTTTGATGAATAGTAAAAAATATTAAATTTTAATTAAAAACTGTATTTTTTTCTAATTTATTTATATAGTTAAATTATGTTTGAATTGGTTTTAAAGTATAATTAGTTAAATTTTAGAACAATAAATACAATTTAGGTCATTTGAATCAATTTTACATTGAGATTTGATATAAAAACATGTTAAACTTTTGAACTTTCTCTTTAGAAACCTGTTGTCTCATCCCGTATCTGGGATTAATTTTAAATTAATTTTACCACTTTTGTAATTAGAATTTGAAAAAATGGATTCCATATTTAGAATTAGTTTAATTTATACTTTATAATAATTTCAACTTAGTTTTTGACCAAAAATATTAGTGAAAGTAATTAAAATTAATTATAGGGATTTAGGTAAAAATGTGTTTTCTTAGTGGTTAAACTTTAATCTTAATTAGACAAATGACCTAGACACATGTCCAAAAACCATTGGATAGAAATATTTTTACCCTATCAACCTTTGGATCTATTTTCATGAGTTATTAGTATAATATTACATGAAAGTAACTTATACAATAAGTTAAGTAACGAAAAAGACAAAAAAGGAACCTTCCTTGCCTTTAACACTTATAAAGATTTGGAGTAGAGAAGAAGCTACATAAGCTTGATTATAAATATTATTTTTGAATATAAATGAGTTATTTTTATAATAATAATTTATATTTATTTTTAATATATTACATAATTACATTAAATTCTTAAGAAATGCCAACACATAGATTATTTAGTTAATAATTAAATAAAATAAATGAAATTTTATTAAATAATTTAAAATTGCTAAAAATATTATCTTATTAAAATTGATTTTTTTTTGTTTTAATAAATAAAAAATATGGCCTATTTATGGTCCAATTTATCCTTTATAATGAACAAAATTAACCCATAAATAATAAAAACCTTATTAGCACAGTTAGGGTTAAAAGAGTATTTTTTCACGTTATATGAGTTTCTGTTAAAATTCATTTCCAACATATATGATATTTTTATTTTATAAATTAGATTTAATTTTTTATAATAATTGGGTCTAAATTTTGTAATAATTATAACTTTAATTTAGTCTTAATGGATGGATTACATATGTTAGAAAACTAGTTACCTAAATGAAAAACCAAAATGAAAAAATAAGAAAACTTAAATATTAAGGAAAAATGATAAAAAAAGATTTTATTTTTATGTGGTGTGAGTGTGGATCGACCATAATTCCCATTTAATCCATTATTTTTTGTTTTTAAGTGCATTAGATAAGGGATACCTCCCAACAGTGTTTACCTTTTGGCATTTACAAGAATGCCACTCCTCCTCCACTATGAAAAAGAATTTATCTTATCCTCTCTTAAAACATATCAAGCCTTTTGGATAAAACAAAACGTACCCAAATATAGTAAAAAAATCCATCCTCTTATCTTAGGATCCTAAATTTGGGCCTAAATCCAACCAAGTAATCCATTTGGTGCTAACCAAAAGGAGTTACCTGAAAAAGAGGTAACATCAACGATCACTTTTTTTTTATTTCTTTATAAAACCATTCAATTATTCTTATTTAATTTTCATATAATAAAATTAGTATCCTAAATATAATGAGTTGTATTTATGTTAATATTTTTACCTATATATACACAAACTTCCGTCAAATGGGTAACAAAATTACCATTAGTGTATACGATGAACTATCACCACAGGAAACAACATCATTCTTTTTTTCCTTAACCACCTATCATGGTTAGAAATTATGATGAACATAATATTTTTATATGATATTTATGTTGCCTCATTACTTATTTAATTGTTATATTACATATACCTTCATGATTTCAATTTTGTAAAAATATGTTAACATCATTTGTGGACGTATGGACTACAACCTCCTCAAAGAGACGTGATATGTTCACACATTACATGGAATGTATTAAGGATGAGTTTAATTAAACATACATTAAATACATGAAATACATATTATATTCATAGAATAATTATATTTCTGGAAATATAATATATCATTTTCTTTATTATCTTTTCACACATAGAAAAAGTGATAACGTTGTTCATAGATGTATGGACTACCGCCTCCTCGAAGCGATGTGATTTCTTTTACATCACAAGAATTTTATATATAAGTATATATTATTAAATAAAATTTTATATATTATTTAATTATCATTATTAAAAGATAAATTTTACTTACCTTTTTTCCACAATGATCATTGAAAAATGGGAATGTTACTCATGCGTAAGTATGAACTACTGTCTCCAAGATTTTAATGTTTGTTCATTTTTATGACCATCTTTCATGATTGGTTTTAAAATTATAATCGATGTATAAATGTTATAATTATTACATGATTATTATTCTCTATATCTTTATATAATGACCTACTTGACCATAGATAACAAACCTTAGTCATTTTGAAACATAATGTAAAGACCCGTAAATTTCTAGGAATTTTTTTTTCTTAAATTCTTTGGGATTTTACGAGTATTCATTTTCTGAAGACACCTGATTCCGAGGCCCAGTGTGCCCAGAATCAATTTCCGAAGTTTAGCTCGGATACGTTCAGTGAACGAATGAGCGGGTTTTTCTATCTTTTTAACCAGTGCTCGAAATTGAAATATGAGGCCACCGATGAAACCGCAGTGCTAATAATTTCTTAGGAGAGCCTTTACCGAAGATGCGTTTTCTTGGGAAGAGTTGTTTAAAAAAAGTGGTTTAAATAAAAGTGAATAAAATTGTGGTACAATTATATTTATAATTATAAGGTGGTTTTATCCTACATGGGGGAGTTAGGGTGGGACCCACTAACATCCTAACTACCCATGTGAGGATAAATGTAAGGTGGGGCCCACACGATCCCCAACCTTTTCACTTTCCATAACCCCATAACCCCTTAAAACCCCCCATTAAACCCCTTGTATTTAATTGGGTAACTCCTACTCTCCCCACTCTTCCACATTAATTCATGCCAACACACATTTAATCAATTAATTGATTTAAGTGTTTAAATTTTGTAAATTTTAATGCGTGGCAAGGTAAAATAAAATAAGGGGAAGCTTATTTTATTTTGGTTAGCTGGTTATGTTGAGAATTGGAGGACAGAGCTCTAGTCCCTTATGAAGAACTTCATCTTCAATGAAGAATGCCAACTCTTAAACGAAGAACATCGACCCGACGACCCTGGTTTCTCCGTCCTCTTCTTCCTCTGTGACAAGGGAGGAGACACCGACGCGGGAACTCACCAACGACGCCACTTCATTCTCGGACACTCTCTGTCGACGTCTACGAACCCTCATCCCGCGATGCCAATGCTCGTCATCTTTTGTTGAGTTAGGGGTGTGTTTTAGATTGAGAAATATTGGTTTTACTTCCATTTTTTCATTCCTCGTAAACCTCTTGTTATCGGACTAATGCGTAAGGGACCGAACCAAACTAACATGGTCCGATTCCGTCGCCGTTCTTGTGAATAAGTGGAGTCCTTAAACTGTTCTTGAGTGGTGAATCAAGTTATGTTTTCAGAGCCGATCGGAGGCCTGAAAACAATTTAAATGGCCTCAGAACGTCGGGGCGACCTAGAAGCGGAAGTTTCGTAGAAATCGGATCAACGGAACGAAGAATGAACGCCTCGAGAGGCATTCTGGCCAGAGGCATCATTTCTAAAAAATTCCAGAATACACGACATGTATTCCAGAAGCACATTCCATGTAGTAAAAGCATACTGTGGTTTCTGTTTTGGATGTTAGAAAAGTAACACATGCAGTGTGACTCTAGACACACGGCGTGTACTCTCCACACAGTTTGACAGAGGATACATAGATGGTCATGGCGTGTAATCTGGGAGATACACAGACATGGGCAGAACCACACGTCCAAGAGGCATAGAATGTACTTCCTTCACCATGGAAGAAAAGGCTTCTTGATGACTCAGCATGTAATCTGAGAGATAAACAGACATGGGAAGAATCACACCGCCAAGAGGCACGGTGTGTACTTCCTTCACCATGGTAGAAGCGGCTTCGTGATGACTCAACATGAAATTCAGGAGATACATAGACATGGGCAGAACCACACAGCCAAGAGGCATGGCGTGTACTTCCTTCACCATGGCAGAAGCGGCTTTGTGATGACTCGGCATGTATTTCGAGAATACACAGACATGAGGTGGAGTACACGAGAATGTACTCCACCACATAGCCAGGCATGGCCAACGCACATGGACCTGACCTTAGAGGTTTGGACACAACATGTAACCATACCACACGCCATGTACTTACTTATTTACACGACCAACCCCATGACATGGGCCGCTTACACGGGAAGTACCTGGTGTTTGATAACACGACATGTACCTTTTACCTAAACGCCATGTACTTTTAGGGAAATGACTTGGCCATCTTATTCTCTGTGTCTTGGACATGTTTTTCTTGGTTTTTCCCCTATGGCATGGGACGGAATGTTGGGATACATCATCTCTGGTCTTCGTGATGGTTGATGTATCCACTCCTTTGACTCGAGGAGAGGACCCTCCCAAAATTGAGTATGGTTTGTGCGGGAACCCTAGAGATGGATGCAACTGCGATGACTACCGCACTGGGATCCTCCATGGGTTCGATGATGATGACGACTGTACTTGGATCCTACGTGGGTTCGGCAGTGAGGACGACTGTACTTTGATCCTATGTGGGTTCGGCAGTAATGGTTACTGCACTAGGATCCTACGTGGGTTCAGCAGTGACAACTTATGTACTTGGATCCTACGTGGGTTCGGCAGGGGAGATGATTCAAAGGCTACATCTATCATCTCCACCCCTCTTCGTGAGTAGTATACTTGTGTGAGATGAGTCTTGACTTTCAATCATTATCTTCGTTATGATTGTCTTACTTTCCTATGTGGATTGGGTTATGCTCTCCTGTGTGGACTAGGTTGTACTTGGGCTTGTGAGTTGGAGCAGAACTGGAATTGATGACTTAGGTATATGTATGGGTATATACCTAAGTAGAATTGGTTGATACTTCATATTTTTATTTTTCCATTGTGGTTTATCCTTTGTAGATTTGTGAGACCTTTAGGGGTCCTGGGGTCCCTACTGAGTATCGTATACTCACCCCTGCACGGGCAATGCCTGCACTACGTTGTGTTGGATGCAGATGACGGACAACATTGATCGTGGTTGAGACTTGTGGAGTGGGTCAGTACCTGGAGGTGGACCACTTGGTGGGACATACACAGAGCGGACGACCAGACCCGAGGAGATGAGGAGACCATCTGTACCCACCCCTCAGATGGGATAGCCGGAGGATGACTCAGTGGTTGCTGATTACTTTACTGCTATTGTACTTTCTTTTCAGTTGTACTGTATTTTCAGTTGGGTTTTTATTCTGGCCCATTTACTTTCCAGCACTTACTTTTGTAATCAGTTTACTTAGTGTTTACTTCATATTGCATACTCTGTTGTGTTTGTTTACTTATATAAAGGCAATGACTTCCCTTTTATCAGGATTTATGACTTTGGTGCTAGTCGCCATCCCCTGGCCTATGGAAGACATGCTTGGGGTAGTCACGTCACGGGCCCTGAGGACGGGTCATGACAAATTGGTATCAGAGGAGTTGGTTCTACCACAGAACTTAGGACTCTGATAATTACTTTCATTGAAACAATAGCGTTAAGTGTATTGAGTGTGTTTATTAGTCCAGGGAGTCCAGTGTTGGTGCGGCGACTGATGTATCCATACACCAGGACCCTGAATTATGATTTCCGACTCAGTTCACGAAAGCATTGATTGCATGTGTGTTTTAAAAGTTTTCGTTGTGATTACCTTTTTTCAGCTCACCAGGTATACTGTATTAACCGTGGCACACCTATTTATTTTTAGGATGGCCCCACGATGGCAGCCAGCTATGGTTCCGAGCTTTGTGAGAGATGGCAGCCCACCGAGCGATGAGGCCTCAGTTGTCACGACCCGCCCTCGGGGCCCGTGCCGTGACTACCCCCAGCCCGCCTTCCATAGGCCAGGGGCTGGCGACTAGCACCAAGGCGTAAATCCCAACAAAAAGGGAAGGCATTGCCTTTGAAAAGTAAACGACCACCACAGAGTAAGAAAGCGGAAAAGTAAACACTAAGTAAGAACAGAGTACAACTGAAGTGCGGAAAAGTAAATGGGCCAGTATACAAACCCAAACTGAAAGTAAAGTACAACTCGAAAGGGAAAACAACAACTGTAAAGTAAAAGCCTCTACACCGAGCTGTCCACTGGAAATCCCACCTGAAGGGTGGGTACAGATAGCTCCACTGCTCCTCGGGTCCTGCCGTCCGCTCCGAACAAGTCCCGCCCAGTGGTCCACCTCCAGGTACCGTCCTGCTCTGCAAGCCTCATCCAAGATCAACGTTGTCCGTCGTCTGCAACCAACACAACGTAGTGCGGGAATAGCCCGTACAGGGGTGAGTATAAGCTACTCAGTAGGGACCCCGAGACCCCTGAAGGTCTCTCAAAATCCACAAAGGATAAACCACAAAGAAAGGTACACTCATGAAGTAACAACCGACACTGCTTAGGTATATGCCCATACATATACCTAAGTCATCAATTCCAATACGCTCCAACCTCCGAGCCCAAGTACAACTCAGTCCACACAGGAAAGTAACGTATTCCACACAGGAAGCAAAACGAAATCCACATAGGATAGCACAACTCAATCCACACAGGAAAGCAATAGGATTCAGCTCACACAGGTATACTTCTTCGAAAGACGATAAAGATGATCTGTGATCCATCTAAGTCATCGGACCCACGAAGGATCGATAGGTAACTAACCCCCGCAAAAGACCCACACAGGATCGGGCCCACACAGGACCTGTAGGTGCTGGTTCACACAGGACCGCTGAGCGCAAAGACCCACACAGGATCGGACCCACACAGAATCGGGCCCGCACATGACCTGTAGCACTGATCCACGTAGGATCGCTGAGTGCTGTAGTCGTCGTCGTCGAATCCACACAGGATCTCTGTACTGTCGTCGTCGCAGTCACAGTAGCAGTAGCAGTAGCAGTAGTAGTCAGAGTCGCAGCCAGCACTAAGGTTCCCGCACACAGCAAGCTCGTTCGGAGGGTCCGCTCCACGAGCCGAGAGGCTAATACATCAATTGTCACAAAGTCCAGAGTTGATGTATCCAAAAGTTCCGTAATGACAACAGGAACTCAACGCAACAGACGGCGCGTCGATCAGACACCCGGTCTGAGAGTAATTGGCTTTTTCATCCCAGGGGCCCGGTTGGTTTCTAAGGCAAAACCAACCCAACAGTACTCCACCTACGTCCAAACCTTGGGCGGAGTATGCCAAAAGATCCGTCTCACTAAGAGGAACACAACAAAGCTGACGGCACGTCAATCGGACGTCCGTAGCTCAAGATATGAGCGTTTCCGCTCCGAAGGCCCGGTTGGTTTCGTGTACGAACCAACCCTGCCGAACTCAAAGTGTTCCGAAACCCTGAGTGTAATATACCGAAACGACCGTCTCGATCCAAGGATCGCGTTGCGGTAGACGGTTCGTCAATCGGAGGTCCGTAGCTCAAGTTATGAGCAAAAGAACGAAGTCGTCTCGAAAACGGGGGGTCCGGGTCCGGGCCGACCCGGCCCGACCCCCCCTGGGTCGGCCCGAACAGGGTCGACCCGACCCGGTCCAGCCGGCGGCGCGGCGGCGCGGCCTGGCGCCGCTGGTGCCACGCGCGGGGGGGGGGGGGGGGGGGGGGCATGGCCCCCGCTTCCCAACAGGTGGCGCGGCTTAAGCCGCGCCTTTTTGGAGAACCGGCCCCCTTCGTGGGGGCCTGCTTGAGGAAAACCGGGGGGGTCGCCTGCCCCCCTTAATGAAACCGGCCCCCCCACATAAAGGGGGGGGGGGGAAGCCTGGCCGGGGGAATTTAATTCCCCCGGTCTTTGACCTTCCGGCCGGCCACCTGGCCGGCCGGTTTTTCTTCAACGGGACCGGCAAACCGGTCCCCTTTCCGGATTCCGACGCCGGCGGACCGGCGAGCCGCCGGTCTTCTCGTCTCGCCGCGGCCCGGAACCGACCGCGGTGTTCGTCGTCCGGCGCGGTGCGACGGCACCACACCCTTCCGCCGCGGCCCCGCTCCGGCCGCGGTGCCTTCGATTCCCTTCGACGCGGCGCGATGGCGTCGCGTTCATGATAAACTTTCCGTGGCGAGGCACGACGGCGCCGCGCGATTATAGGCTTGCGATTCCCGCGTGGTGCGACGGCACCACGCCATCTCGTACATCCGCAAGGAAAATAATATTCAAGAACAGAGGAGGGGGAGTTCGGCCGTGTTTGTGCGGTCCGGCCCCCCTCTCGTTAGTCAATAACACTTAACGATAAACCTCAAAATTGTCAAGCTAGAACCAAGAACGAGAATAAATAATTAACCAACAACAACCCCTACCTTGGTTTCAAGATCGATGATCGTCAACGACCCGCGGAAGACAACGTCGCGGAGGTCGGGCGTCGCGGTAATAGTTCGTCAAACCGTTGACGAAGAGGTACATCCGAAGTGGCACGTCGTTGGCGAATCTTCGTAAGCCGACGAAGGAAGTCCGAGGTGGAAGCGGCGTTCCCTTTCGTTGACATGGAAGGCGTCGTTGATCTTCGGAGACAACCGGCTACGAAGAAGAGAGGAGCGACGTTCTTCGTCGGAGCTCGAAGGTTCTTCGCGTTCTTCGTCAAGCTTGAAGAAGAAGAAGAAGAAGAAGAAGAAGGCTTCAAAACTCTCAAGAGGCTAGAGAATTCTAACCAAATAAAATAAGCTAAGAGCTTATTTTATTTACTCAACCAAATATTTTAAAAATCAAAGGTTTGAAAAAGATTAAACAACTCAACCCAATTAATAAGCTAAGTTGTCAAATTCATTTAAAAAGGGGAGTTAAGGGAGTTTTGAGAGGATATGAAAAGTTGGGGTTCGTGTGGGACCCACCACACTTAATCCTCTCAAGGGAGGTTAAGTGGGTGTGGGTCCCACCCCTAACTTCCTTTGAAAGGAATTAACAAACAAGTAAGAAAAATAAAAAGTGTTCCACATTTTTATTTAACTTCTTATAATTTCTCCCAAATCTAACTTTCATCCCGCAATAAACACAACCTCGGAAAAGGTCCCCTTAAGCGAATATCGACGCTGCGAGTTCATCGGTGTCCTCAGATTTCAATTCCGAGCACCGGATCAAAAGTTATAAATTCCCGCTCGTTCGTTCACTGAACGTACCCGAGCCAAACTTCGGAAATTGATTCCGGGCACTCCGGGCCTCAGAATCAAGTGCCGTCAGAAACCGCGCTCCGGTAAAATTCCAAAGAAAATTAAGAAAAAATTTCCCTTGAATTTTACGGGTATTTACATTACTCCCACCTCAGGGATTTACGTCCCCGTAATGATACATCAAAACTAGGGAAACAAATGAGGGTACTGAGCACGCATCTGAGCTTCCCGCTCCCATGTGCTCTCCTGGAGGTTCCCGTGCTGCCAACTGATGCGCACAAGAGGAATCGATCGCCCACGTAGGACCTGCTCCTGTCGATCGTCTATCTCACCGGGACCTCCGTAAAAGTCGCCCCATCGTCAACGTCAAGCTCCCCATGGTCAATGATGTGCGTCGAGTTGTGCACGTACCTCCTCAGCTGAGATACGTGGAAGACGTCGTGCACCCGGTGCAACTGAGGTGGTAGAGCTAGGCGATAAGCCACCTCGCCAGTCCTGCTGAGGATCTGGAAGGGTCCGATGAAGCGCGGAGATAACTTGCCGCCTCGGCCAAATCTCCGAATACCACGTCGAGGTGAGACCCGCAAGAAGACGTGGTCGCCATCCTCGAACTCCAGTGGCCTCTGCCTCCTGTCAGCGTATGACTTCTGCCAGCTCTGAGCTGTCCTCATCCGCTCCTGGATGACCTGGACCTTCTCCGGTCCCACAAGTGCTGACTCCCCAGGGTCTGTCCAGCACAAAGGAGATCTACAAGGTCAGCCGTACAACGCCTCGTACGGTGCCATCCCGATGGTGGAGTGGTATCTGTTGTTGTACGCAAACTCCACCAAGGGTAAGTGGTCCTCCCAGCTATGACCAAAGTTGAGGACACATGCACAGAGCATGTCCTCGAGAGTCTGAATGATCCTCTCCGTCCGACCATCTGTCTGAGGGTGAAAGGATGTGCTCAGACGTAGCTGCGTCCCGAACGCCTCCTGTAACCCCTTTCAAAGCCGGGAAGTAAAGCGAGCATCTCGATCAGAGACGATAGATGATGGCACGCCGTGGAGCCGCATAATCTCCTGAATGTAGAGACGTCCCAAGCTCTCCACTGAGCCTTGTTCTCTGATGGGTAAGAAGTGTGCCGACTTGGTGAGTCGGTCAAAAATCACCCAGATGGAGTCGTGACCTCTGGAAGTGCGTGGAAGTCCAGTCACGAAGTCCATAGATATGCCGTCCCACTTCCACTCCGGGACCACCAAGGGCTGTACCAAGCCTACTGGTACCTGATGCTCTGCCTTCACCTGCTGGCAGGTGAGGCATCGAGAAATGAACTCTGCTACTGCCTTCTTCATGCCCGACCACCAGTGCTGTCGTCTGAGATCCTGGTACATCTTTGCCACTCCAGGATGTACCGCCAAAGGAGAAGTGTGAAACTGTCTCAGCACTTCCTCTCGCAAGGCGACTGGTACCATGGTACGTCCTCTGAAAAGGATGTCGTGCTCTGCTCCAAGGGAGAAACCATCAGGTGCCTGTCCCGAGGATAACTGTACACGTTGTGTCTCACAGTCAGCGTTCTCACGCTGTGCCTCCCTGACCCACTGCAGTAGTGGAGGGGTGAATGTGAGAGACTGGAGGAAGGCTGCTCCATCTCTATCCACGAAGGATATCTTCAAAGAGGATAGCTGCTCCATCGCCTCCTCAAGTAGCTGAATGCCCGTCCTCCTGCTGAGGGAATCAGCTACCACGTTCCCCTTCCCAGGAGTATAGACTATCTCAAAGTCATAGTCCTGGAGGAACTCGAGCCATCGCCGCTGTCTCAGGTTCATGTCCTTCTGCGAGAAGATATACCTGAGACTCTGATGATCGGAAAAGACTATAAAGCGCTCGCCCATCAGGTAGTGTCGCCATGTCTTCAGAGCGAAGACCACTGCTGCTAAATCCAGGTCATGGGTAGCGTAGTTCTGCTCATGCGGCCTCAACTGACGTGATCCATAGGCGATCACTACCCTCTACTACATCAGAACACATCCGAGTCCGGTCCCTGATGCATCGCAGTAAACTACGTACCCTACTCCCTCCTCAGGCAACCTCAAGATAGGTGTGCTGGTTAATCTCTGTCTCAGCTCCTGGAAGCTCTGTTGACATCTGTCTGACCACACGAAGGTTTTACCCTTCCTCCTTAACGTACGGCGAAGCTGTAAAGATTTCTCCTTTGCCGAAAAGTGAAATCCGGTCTCATCCCCTGGATGAACCACGTTCCTTACCTAATACAGTCAATCCCGTCATGATTAGTTAATTCATGGCATGGATGATGTCGTAAGGCCTCGACGCTGCTACCAAGAGATCCAACCGTTACTCTCGCCTCCAAGGGTTGAGTCACACTGTTGGCATCAGTGTGTGATCACTGGGTTTCCTCCAGTAAGAATCTCGCAAGTGAGGGTCAAGTCAACAGTTTTTAACCGGCACCTCTTAGTAAAAACAAACAAAAGACAAGAAAACAAAAGTCACCAAGGCAAGTATCTTTTATTACTTCAACTTAAAGTACAACGACACGAGGCAAAACAATCAATGAAGCTAGAGGCATTATGGGCAAAGGCCTCTATGCCTGGAGCTAGTCCCGCACTAGTCCACCTGCTTCCGGAGCTCCATGATCGTAAGCTTCAGCTGCCTGAACCTGTGCTCTCCCCTGAGGTCGGGGTGGACCTCCTGGTGGTGGTGGTGGTAGAGCCTCAAAGAGTCGCCCACCACCTGCCGCTCGGCCAGCTCCTCTGCCTCGTCCTCCTGCTCCCTGCGGACCGCCACGGTCGAACCTCTGCCTCTGCCTAGGTGGTTCCTCAAGCGTCTGCTACTCCTCTGCATGGCTGGTTGGGCAGTCACGAGCCATGTGGCCTTGCCCGCCGCATGCATAGCACTGTCTTCCACCCGAAAGACTGGCTCCACGCTGTGTTCCCCGCACTGCTGAGCCAGTGTCCTGAGGTCGTCTGCCTGAAGGTCTGGTCTGCCTGGACCCCTGAGTCATCCGTCGACTGCCTGCTGCAGATGAATCTGCCACGTGCCGCCCTACGGTGGGTCTCGGCGCTGGTGTAGACTCAGCAAGGAAGCTCTCGATCAAAAGGGCCCGCTCCAGTACTCCTGTCTGAGTCGGTATGCTGAGGGAGATCATCGATGCCCTGATCTCGTGTCTCAAACCCTGCTTGAAGGTCCGGGCCCGGAAGAATGGGTCCCGTACCATGTCGTTCGAGTAGCGCGAGAGATCAGTAAATCTCGCCGAGTACTGAGCGACCGTCATGCTGCCCTGCCGCAGCTGAAGAAGCACCTGGATACGCACTGCACGAAGTGTGGCTGGGACGAACTCCGAGCGGAAGAGACTCTCAAAGTTCGTCCATAGTAGAGATGGCTCATCTTGCACCTGGAGCATCAAGCTCCACCATCGGCCCGCTGCTGCGTGAAGTAGGCTCGCAGCGAGGATCACCATGAGGTTTGCTGGTGTCCTCACTAGCCTGAAAACTCGTACCACTGCCTCTAGCCAGTCCTCTACTTCCTGGGGGTCCGTCTCCCCACAGAACCTAGGCGGTCGATGGCGCTGAAACTCATGCAGTGCGCTGAGGCGACGTGCATTGTTAGCGGCTGGTGCTGGAAGTATCGGTGGCTCGACGGGTAGAGCTACCGCCGGTGCCACTGCTGACAAAGGGCCCTGCACCGAGGCCTCGTCGCTCGGTGGGCTGTCATCACACTCAACTCTCGGAACCCCAACTGGCTACCGTCGTGGGGCCATCCTGAAAAGGAACAGGTGCGCCACGGTCAAATAGTATACCTGGTGAGCTGACACAAAGAAATCACAAAGAAAACTTTGAAACACACACGCAATCAATGTTTTCGTGCATTAAGTCGGAAATCAGAAGTCAGGGTCCTGGTGTACGGATACGTCGGCCGCCGCACCAACACTGGACTCCCTGGACTGATAACCACACTCAATACGCTAAACATTATTACTTCACATAGAAAGATCAGAGTTCGCGGTAGAACCAAACTCCTCTGATACCAATTTGTCACGAACCACCCTCGGGGCCCGTGCCGTGACTACCCCAAGCCCGCCTTCCATAGGCCAGGGGCTGGAGACTAGCACCAAGGCATAAATCCCAACAAAAAGGGAAGGCATTGCCTTTGAAAAGTAAACAACCACCATAGAGTAAGCAAGCGGAAAAGTAAACACTAAGTAAGAACATAGTACAACTGAAGTGCGGAAAAGTAAATGGGCCAGTATACAAACCCAAACTGAAAGTAAAGTACAACTCGAAAGGGAAAACAACAACTGTAAAGTAAAAGCCGCTACACCGAGCTGTCCACTGGAAATCCCACCTGAAGGGTGGGTACAGATAGCTCCACTGCTCCTCGGGTCCTGCCGTCCGCTCCGAACACGTCCCGCCCAGTGGTCCACCTCCAGGTACCATCCTGCTCTGCAAGCCTCAGCCAAGATCAACGTTGTCCGTCGTCTGCAACCAACACAATGTAGTGCGGGCATAGCCCGTGCAGGGGTGAGTATAAGCTACTCAGTAGGGACCCCGAGACCCCTGAAGGTCTCTCAAAATCCACAAAGGATAAACCACAAAGAAAGGTACAATCACGAAGTAACAACCGACACTGCTTAGGTATATGCCCATACATATACCTAAGTCATCAATTCCAATACGCTCCAACCTCCGAGCCCAAGTACAACTCAGTCCACACAGGAAAGTAATGTATTCCACACAGGAAGAAAAACGAAATCCACACAGGATAACACAACTCAATCCACATAGGAAAGCAATAGGATTCAGCTCACACAGGTATACTTCTTCGAAAGACGATAAAGATGATCTCTGATCCATCTAAGTCGTCGGACCCACGAAGGATCAATAGGTAACTAACCCCTGCAAAAGACCCACATAGGATCGGGCCCACACAGGACCTGTAGGCGCTGGTTCACATAGGACCGCTGAGCGCAAAGACCCACACAGGATCAGACCCACACAGGATCGGGCCCACACAGGACCTGTAGCACTGATCCACGTAGGATCGCTGAGTGCTGTAGTCGTCGTCGTCGAATCCACACAGGATCTCTGTACTGTCGTCGTCGCAGTCACAGTAGCAGTAGCAGTAGCAGTAATAGTCACAGTCGCAGCCAGCACTAGGGTTCCCGCACACAGCAAGCTCGTTCGGAGGGTCTGCTCCACGAGCCGAGAGGCTGATACATCAACTATCACAAAGTCCAGAGTTGATGTATCCAAAAGTTCCGTAATGACAACAGGAACTCAACGCAACAGACGGCGCGTCGATCGAACGCCCGGTCTGAGAGTTATTGGCTTTTTCGTCCCAGGGGCCCGGTTGGTTTCTAAGGCAAAACCAACCCGACCGTACTCCACCTGCGTCCAAATCTCGGGCGGATTATTCCAAAAGATCCGTCTCACTAAGAGGAACACAACAAAGCTGACGGCACGTCAATCGGACGTCCGTAGCTCAAGATATGAGCGTTTCCGCTCCGAAGGCCCGATTGGTTTCGTGTACGAACCAACCCGGCCGAACTCAAAGTGTTCCGAAACCCTGAGTGTAATATACCGAAACGACCGTCTCGATCCAGCGATCGTGTTTCCGCAGACGGTTCATCAATCAGAGATCCGTAGCTCAAGTTATGAGCAAAAGACCGAAGTCTTTTCGAAAACGGGGGGTCCGGGTCCGGGCCGACCCGGCCCGACCCCCCTGGGCGGCCCGAACCGGGTCGACCCGACCCGGGTCCGACCCGGTCCGGCCGGCGGCGCGACCCGGTCCGGTCGGCGGCGCAGCGGCGCGGCCTGGCACCGCTGGTGCCACGCGCGGGGGGGGGGGGGGGGGGGGGGGGGGGGGCATGGCCCCCGCTTCCCAGCAGGTGGCGCAGCTTAAGCCGCGCCTTTTTGGAGAACCATCCCCCTTCTTGGGGGCCTGCTTGAGGAAAACCGGGGGGGCCTCCTGCCCCCCTTAATGAAACCGGCCCCCCCACATAAGGGGGGGGGGGCAAAAGCCTGGCCGGGGGAATTTAATTCCCCCGGTCTTTGACCTTCCGTCCGGCCACCTGGCCGGCCGGTTTTTCTTCAACGGGACCGACAAACCGGTCCCCTTTCCGGATTCCGACGCCGGCGGCCCGGCGAGCCGCCTGTCTTCTCGTCTCGCCGTGGCCCGGAACCGGCCGCGGTGTTCGTCGTCCGGCGCGGTGCGACGACACCGCACCGTTCCGCCGCGGCCCCGCTCCGGCCGCGGCGCCTTCGATTCCATTCGACGTGGCGCGACGGCGTCGCGTTCATGATAAACTTTCCGTGGCGCGACACGACGGCGCCACGTGATTATAGGCTTGCGATTCCCGCGTGGTGTGACGACACCACGCCATCTCGTACATCCGCAAGGAAAATAATATTCAAGAACAGAGGAGGGGGAGTTCGGCCGTGTTTGTGCGGTCCGGCCCCCCTCTCGTTAGTCGATAACACTTAACAATAAACCTCAAAATTGTCAAGCTAGAACCAAGAACAAGAATAAATAATTAACCAACAACAACCCCTACCTTGGTTTCAAGATCAATGATCGTCAACGACCCGCGGAAGACAACGTCGCGGAGGTCGGGCGTCGCGGTAATCATTCGTCAAACCGTTGACGAAGAGGTACGTCCGAAGTGGCACGTCATTGGCGAATCTTCGTAAGCCGACGAAGGAAGTCCGAGGTGGAAGCGGCGTTCCCTTTCGTTGACATGGAATACGTTGTTGATCTTCGGAGACAACCGGCTACGAAGAAGAGAGGAGCGGCGTTCTTCGTCGGAGCTCGAAGGTTCTTCGCGTTCTTCGTCAAGCTTGAAGAAGAAGAAGAAGAAGAAGAAGGCTTAAAAACTCTCAAGAGGCTAGAGAATTCTAACCAAATAAAATAAGCTAAGAGCTTATTTTATTTACTCAACCAAATCTTTTGAAATTCAAAGGTTTGAAAAAGATTAAACAACTCAACCCAATTAATAAGCTAAGTTGTCAAATTCATTTAAAAAGGGGAGTTAAGGGAGTTTTGAGAGGAGATGAAAAGTTGGGGTTCGTGTGGGCCCCACCACACTTAATCCTCTCATGGGAGGTTAAGTGGGTGTGGGTCCCACCCCTAACTTCCTTTGAGAGGAGTTAACAAACAAGTAAGAAAAATAAAAAGTGTTCCACATTTTTATTTAACTTCTTATAATTTCTCCCAAATATAACTTTCGTCCCGCAATAAACGCAACCTCGGAAAAGGTCCCCTTAAGCGAATATCGGCGCTGCGAGTTCATCGGTTTCCTTATATTTCAATTCCGAGCACCGAATCAAAAGTTATAAATTCCCGCTCATTCGTTCACTGAACGTACCCGAGCCAAACTTCGGAAATTGATTCCGAGAACTCCGGGCCTCGGAATCAAGTGCCGTCAGAAACCGCGCTCTTGTAAAATTCCAAAGAAAATTAAGAAAAAAATTTCCCTTGAATTTTACAGGTCTTTACCTTAGTACAGGGCCCCATTACAGCGGAGGCACTAACGATACCTCTACCCGCCGAGCCTCCGATACCACCAGCCCTAGCAGCGGAGAGTGCACGCCTCCTAAGTGTGCTGTATGAGTTTCAGTGATAGATATACCATCCCGCCTTTTTATCACATAAACTTTCATTAAATTTTACAAAACCTAGGATCTTTAAGGTTTAGTGTCTTGGAAACTAGGAACTTAAAACATGAAAACATAAAACATTCTTCTTAAACACTTGAAAGGCTTCTCCTCATGTTCATCCTAGATTCATTTCTACATCTCATAACCTGGGAATATACATCAAAAGAAAGGGTGAGCAGAAGGCCCAGTAAGGAAACAAGAGAAACATTTTACATGTGAACTTGAGATACTTCAATAAGGTCATGAAAAGAACTTTAAGGCATGAGAAAGAAATCATGAGATATATCATAATAAAAATAACATTTTTCATAACTTGAAGATGTGGCTGCAACATTTAATATAGACAATCATGAAAATATCACCAAGGTACATCCCCAAGGTGTCATTTGAAAATTAACAAGGTTATTCACCAAGGTATCGTAAAAATTGTAATCTCTAGTGGTTACATCATTACCCAATGCATTGGAGCGCTATCAGGGCACACCCTTAAATTTGCCTTTATTATCATGTGGGCCACATATATCATCATCAAACATTTCATAAATAACCCATATAACAAAAAGATAAATGGGTTTCATTTCATAATCATAACGTTTTAAAAACTGCTTTAAAGACATGATCTTTACGTCACTTTAAAACCCACAAAAAAGAAAGGTGGGTCTCATGTATGTAAATCTTAGAATTTTAAAATAGAATATTTTGGTATATATGTGAATACCCCTTTAGAATAAAGAGCTTTGAGTATTCACTTAATAATATAAAATAACTTTAGAAAAAGAGAGAGACATTTTGAGACGGAAATTCTGTAGCATAACGGCTATGTTACGAGGTTTTAAAAGACATTAAAAAGAGAGGGAAAATGGGTAAAACATTCATAAATGACCCATAAAACAGAATATGGACAGAATAAGAAGGATACATGATCATGGTAATGAAATTTCAAGGACATACCATTTGAAATGAAAAACATGGAAGGAAGACAAAAATTAAATTTCTCTTATGAAAGTTCGACAGCCTAACGACGTTACTTAAACTTCAACAAAAATGATTTTAAAAGATCAAATAGGGTCTCTCATAATGTGAACATAAGAGTTCAGTATGATAGATATAGAGATAATTCCCTAACATAATTAAAAAGGAACTTGATAGACTTGACATGAAAGTATAACTTTGAAAAGAATGATAAGGGTGAAAGAATCCCCTAAAAAAATTCGGCAGCCTAACGGCACCACTTAAAACTTCAAAATACTGAATTGAAGAGATCAAATGGGGTCTCTCATCATATGAACATAAGAGTCCAGTATGATAGATATAGATATCATACCCCAACATAACAAAAAGGAACTTTAAATAATTGACATGAAAGTAGAACTTCAAAACGAGAAGGGTGAAGAACCACTTAAAAATTCGGCAGCCTAACGGCGCCACTTAAAACTTCAAAATACTGAATTGAAGAGATCAAATGGGGTATCTCATAATATTATCATAAAAGATCAGTATGATAAATTTAGAGATCATACCCCAACATAATAAAAAGGAACTTTAAATACTTTAGATGAAAATAGATCTTGAAAAATGAGAAGGGAGAAAGAATCCGTTACAAAAATTTCGGCAGCCTAACGGCGCCACTTAAAACTTCATAAAATGAAATAATGAGAGTAAGAGGGGATCTCTCATTATATGAACATGAAAAGGGCAGTAAGAGTAGTATAAAAGAACATCCTCCAACATATGAACATGGAGCATAAAAGGAATGACATAAAAGAGATTACTTGAAATTAAAGAGAGAGGTTGGATCCCTTACCTTAAAACGTAACTCTTAAAACTCAAAGGTTGGGACCTTGAGGGCTTGGGGGAAACTTGGGAGAATTCCTTGGGAGGTAAGGAGACTATAACTTCGTTGAGGATGGTTTTTGAGTCGAAAAGATGAGAGGAGGGCTTGGTATTTATAGGGAAAGTGAGGGGACAAAGCATTAATGGCCAAGGGACACCTCAAAAGTGGTTTTCTCAAAAGCATGGGCCCTCCCATGGTACTTCCCATAAGGTTAGGCCACATGGGGACCCCCACACAATAATTCATCCTATTTAGTCGAACATCCTTTAAAATATCTCATGATATCATCATGACACAATTATGATGTCATTAAACATACCGAAACCCTAAAACTGTATTTTTACTTTTCACTGAAAATTCAACTTTCTCAGAAAAATCCCAAAATTTCACCTTAACCAAATATCAATGATCTGATTTCAAAAAATAATCTCCATTTTATAAAAATAATTTTGTAAATATTTTTAATTTATTTTTTAAATAAATACACTATTCACCAAAAATTCATTATTTTTAGAAAAATCCCCAAAAATTACCTTAACATAATATCGATGCTCTGAGTTCAAAAATGAAATCCATTTTATAAAATTAATTTCTAAATATTTTTAATTTAATTTTTAATTAAAAAACACTATTCACCCGAAAAAACTAATACTTGACTAATAATTTATGAAACCATTTTTTAACCATTTTATTGAATCACATTACTTAATCAAGGTGCCTAGATTATATTAATACTTTCTTTAAGTGAGATTACTTATCCATTTGGTCACATTACTAATCCTAAGCATAAAATCACTATTCATAATTTACTATTCATCAAAAATTAAGTTGATCTTATTAGACTCTAAATTCCGTACTGAACATATTTGTAGAAGACCATTTTTTGAAAATCATTACACATTTTTATTTATTTAAGGTTTACATAAATATTTTTAAAATATCCTTTCTCTAAAATTCATCAAAAATATGCATACTATATTTATCCGGTCATTTGAAAATTCATAAACTTCATCATAAGAAGAAATCCCAATTTTTATTTAAAACAAAGGATTACACAAGGAAGTTATGGTCTCCTTACATAGCCCCTTATCACACCAGCATAGGACCTAAGTGTAAGGTGTGCTAAGGTTAGAGAATCTGAGGGAGGCTCGGCCAACATCGCACGAGTAGTAATTTCTATCAGTTTGAACTTCTCGCGAAGGCGATCCCGTTCTAGCTTCACACGATGAAGTTCATCTTGGGTTTGGTCCAGAGCAAAGCCCAGTGGTGCTACCTCCTTCCCAAGTTCTGTTAGATGGTCTTCGATCGGTCCAAGACTACTGGGTGAGGCTATCAAATCTTCTTTCTATATTAATTAACCAAGATTACTTGTATTTAGAGATAATAATCAAAACATTTAGTTTCCAGCTGTCATATTGAACAATGGTCATATAATAGTCAAAAACCAATGGTATCACTTTAATTATACTCATGTTATCAAATGAAACATTTTTGTTGAGTATAAAAATAAAATAAAATAACACATAAAATTAGGAAACAAGATTTATTCAAAATTTTGGGTCGTTACAATCTTCCCCCCTTAAGAAATTGCGTCCTCACAATTTTTTAAAATTAGGTTTTGAAATTTCATTTAAAGTCACACATCGGAAAAGGAGTTAGTAAAACTATTACTTTAAAATAAAGAAAGTGAAGTACGAAGGTCACCCGAGTTAGCCCACACTGGGATTCCATGTAGGAAAACATGGACATGGAAGAAAAACAAAGGGTCAAGTTCTGAGGGAGAGTGATAGAGAATATGATTAGGAGAAAGTTAACCATAAGAAAATCCCAAACTTATGATGTGTGTAAACGGTCATTGATTACCTAGTAAGAAACGTAAACCAAAAACGTTTTTGTTTTACATTCCTTTTCATAATTTTGAGGAATTCATTTACTACATAGAACAAAAACATAAGAAAATATACCTACCTTCATGTAGAGTTTCATCCTTTAATAAGTTTCTACCAAAACTAATCTTTTCTCCAAATGATGAGCATTCAAAACTACTTGGTCTCATCAAAACACAAGAATCATCTTCTAGAGAATCACATAATCCACAAAAGATTAACTATCTATTTCTTCTATCTTTAAACATTATCCCAAAACAGAAAGGGTAAGGTAAAACAACTCTTCAAAAAGAAAGAATCCCATAGGAAGGGAAACTATTTTTAAATCTTCAAAGTTCCATGGTACTACCCAAAGTTAATCATAGACCATCCTATAAATAACGGTCCTTAAAATTCCTCAAAATAAACCAAACTAAGATTGAAACCCAAATACAAGATGGATTTGATAACATAGTCTTCCAAAATAAACTTCATTGTTCATCTCCAAACAACATCAACCAAACCTAACATCTTATAACAAAAGTAGCTAACCTAAACATATTTTACCCAAGATAGGTTAATCATTCCCATAAGTAACCTAAATTACTATAATCCCACCTTAAGTTCATTGATTCTTCAAAATATAAGTCAACCTTACTCCTCCATGAAAATACCGTAGTAATCTATTTACCTAGATCATATAGGGTCCTCAAAATAGTGAACATCTTCCAAAATAATAATAATCTTTTAATCCCCTAATCATCTCTGTCGTATTAATACGGCAATCGTAGCATTTCCTATCACATTGGTTGTTGGGACATGTTCTTCCATTTCCCGCCATTAACTAAGAAAAGAAACTATAAATAGGGGCTTAAATACTTAGCCAATAGTCATGAAAAGAAACCTAAAGCATATAAGGATAAATTGTAGTTGAAAAGTATACCCTAACTTGTGATCCCCTAGGTTCCCATCTAGGTTATCCATGATCATATATTCTTATGTGAACCTTTATTTTATTTTATCTTTGTTCCTTTAACAATGGTTCATACTAAGCTTATGAATTTACCAAAGAATATCTCCTGGGAGTGTCGTAACCAAGAGTGCAGCAAGGCCCATTGTCATGTACCAGTTCCCGTTCGAGTCTAGCTCAAAGCGGTGTTTTCAGGTTTTACCCCTATGTACATCTATGCCAGAGCCCCCTCTACCTGGTCGTATCCAGACAGGGATGTATTTTCTTGGAAACCCCTTACTCAATACTCACCAAAATACCAGGAAGATTTCCTATATTTAAAATTTTCTATAGTGTTCTTCCTAGAGTTTTCATATCCTAATTTCCACAAATAACTAAACCATCCTTTGATACCAACTATAGCATCCCGCCTTTTTATCACATAAACTTTCATTACATTTTACAAAACCGAGGATCTTTAAGGTTTAGTGTCTTGGAAACCAGGAACTTAAAACATGAAAACATAAAACATTCTTCTTAAACACTTGAAAGGCTTCTCCTCATGTTCATCCTAGATTCATTACTACATCTCATAACCTGGGAATATACATCAAAATAAAGGGTGAGTAGAAGGCCCAGTAAGGAAAACAAGAGAAACATTTTACATGTGAACTTGAGATACTTCAATAAGGTCATGAAAAGAACTTTAAGGCATGAGAAAGAAATCATGAGATATATCATAATAAAAATAACATTTTTCATAACTTGAAGATGTGGCTGCAAAATTTAATATAGAAAATCATGAACATATCACCAAGGTCCATCCCCAAGGTGTCATTTGAAAATTAACAAGGTTATTCACCAAGGTATTGTAAAAATTGTAATCTCTAGTGGTTACATCATTACCCAATGCATTGGAGCGCTATCAGGGCACACCCTTAAATTTGACTTTATTATCATGTGATCCACATATATCATCATCAAACATTTCATAAATAACCCATATAGAAAAAAGATAAATGGGTTTCATTTCATAATCATAATGTTTTAAAAACTGCTTTAAAGACATGATCTTTACGTCACTTTAAAACCCACAGAAAAGAAAGGTGGGTCTCATGTATATAAATCCCAGAATTTTAAAATAGAACCTTTTGGTATATATGTGAATACCCATTTATAATAAAGAGCTTTTAGTATTCAATTAATAATATAAAAGAACTTTAGAAAAAGAGAGAGACATTTTGAGACGGAAATTCTGTAGCATAACGGCTATGTTACGAGGTTTTAGAAGACATTAAAAAGAGAGGGAAAATGGGTAAAACATTCATAAATGACCCATAAAACAGAATATGGACAGAATAAGAAGGATACATGATCATGGTAATGAAATTTCAAGGACATACCATTTGAAATGAAAAACATGGAACGAAGACAAAAAATAAATTTCTCTTATGAAAGTTCGGCAGCCTAACGACGTTACTTAAACTTCAACAAAAATGATTTGAAAAGATCAAATAGGGTCTCTCATCATTTGAAAATAAGAGTTAAGTATGATAGATATAGTGATAATGCCCCAACATAATTAAAAAGGAACTTGATAGAATTGACATGAAAGTAGAACTTTGAAAAGAATGAGAAGGGTGAAATAATCCCCTAAAAAAATTCGGCAGCCTAACGACGCCACATAAAACTTCAAAATACTGAATTGCAGAGATCAAATGGGGTCGCTCATCATATGAACATAAGAGTCCAGTATGATAGATATAGAGATCATACCCAAACATAACAAAAAGGAACTTGAAATAATTGACATGAAAGTAGAACTTCAAAACGAGAAGGGTGAAGAACCACTTAAAAATTCGGCAGCCTAACGACGCCACTTAAAACTTCAAAATACTGAATTGAAGAGATCAAATGGGGTCTCTCATCATATGATCATAAAATATCAGTATGATAAATTTAGAGATCATACCCCAACATAATAAAAATGAACTTGAAATACTTTACATGAAAATAGATCTTGAAAAATGAGAAGGGAGAAAGAATCCGTTACAAAAATTTCGGCAGCCTAACGACGCCACTTAAAACTTCATAAAATGAAATAATGAGACTAAGAGGGGATCTCTCATTATATGAACATGAAAAGGGAATTAATAGGAGTATAAAAGAACATCCTCCAACATATGAACATGGAGCATAAAAGGAATGACATAAAAGAGATTACTTGAAATTAAAGAGAGAGGTCGGATCCCTTACCTTAAAATGTAACTCTTAAAACTCAAAGGTTGGGACCTTGAGGGATTGGGGGAACCTTGGGAGAACTCCTTGGGAGGTAAGGAGACCAGAACTTCATTGAGGATGGTTTTGGAGTCGAAAAGATGAGAGGAGGGCTTGGTATTTATAGGGAAAGTGAGGGGACAAAGCATTAATGGCCAAGGGACACCTCAAAAGTGGTTTTCTCAAAAGCATGGGCCCTCCCATGGTACTTCCCATAAAGTTAGGCCACATGGGGACCCCCACACAATAATTCATCCTCTTTAGTCTAACATCCTTTAAAATATCTCATGACATCATCATGACACAGTTATGATGTCATTAAACATACCGAAACCCTAAAACTGTATTTTTACTATTCACTGAAAATTCAACTTTCTCAGAAAAATCCCAAAATTTCACCTTAAACAAATATCAATGTTCTGATTTCAAAAAATGAACTCCATTTTATAAAAATAATTTTCTAAATATTTTTAATTTATTTTTTAAATAAATACACTATTCACCGAAAATTCATTATTTTTAGAAAAATCCCCAAAAATTACCTTAACATAATATCGATGCTCTGAGTTCAAAAATGAAATCCATTTTATAAAAATAATTTTATAAATATTTTTAATTTAATTTTTAATTAAAAAACACTATTCACACGAAAAAAACTAATACTTGAATAATAATTTATGAAACCGTTTTTTAACCATTTTATTGAATCACATTACTTAATCAAGGTGCCTAGATTATATTAATACTTTCTTTAAGTGAGATTACTAATCCATTTGGTCACATTACTAATCCTAAGCATAAAATCACTATTCGTAATTTACTATTCATCAAAAATTAAGTTGATCTTATTAGACTCTAAATTCCGTACTGAACATATTTGTAGAAGACCATTTTTTGAAAATCATTACACGTTTTTATTTATTTAAGGTTTACATAAACATTTTTAAAATATCCTTTCTCTAGAATTCATCAAAAATATGCATACTATATTTATCCGGTCATTTGAAAATTCATAAACTTCATCATAAGAAGAAATCCCAATTTTTATTTAAAACAAAGGATTACACAAGGCAGTTATGGTCTCCTTACATAGCCCCTTATCACACCAGCATAGGACCTAAGTGTAAGGTGTGATAAGGTTAGAGAATCTGAGGGAGGCTCGACTAACATCGCACGAGTAGTAATTTCTATCAGTTTGAACTTCTCGCGAAGACGATCTCGTTCTAGCTTCACACGATGAAGTTCAGCTTGGGTTTGGTCCAGAGCAAAGCCTAGTGGTGCTACCTCCTTCCCAAGTTCTGTTAGATGAGCTTTGATTGGTCCAAGACTACTGGGTGAGGCTATCAAATCTTCTTTCTATATTAATTAACCAAGATTACTTGTATTTAGAGACAATAATCAAAACGTTTAGTTTCCAGCGGTCATATTGACCAATGGTCATATAATAGTTAAAAACCAATGGTATCATTTTAATTATACTCATGTTATCAAATGAAACGTTTTTGTTGAGTATAAAAATAAAATAAAATAACACATAAAATTAGGAAACAAGATTTATTCAAAATTTCGGGTCGTTACAATAGAGGCCGCCCAGGTTCTGCGGAGAGACGGACCCTCAGGCAGCCAAGGATTGGATGGAGGCTATTGTCTGAGTCTTCAAATTAGTAGTCACACTAGCTGATCTCATGATGATCCTTGAGGCGAGTCTCCTACACGCAGCAGAAGGTAGATGGTGGATCTTGATACTACAGGTGCACGACGAGGCATCTATATTATGGATGGACTTTGAGAGTACCTTCCGCTCGGAGTTCGTTCCAGCCACCCTCCGTGCGGTGCACATCCAGAAGTTACTACAGCTGCGGCATGGCAGCATAACAGTAGCCCAGTACTCGGAGGGATTTACTGACCTCTCGCGATACTCCACAGACATGGTACGGGACCCATTTTTCTGGGCCCAGACCTTCGAGCAGGGACTGAGGCATGAGATCAGGGCTTCGATGATCTCCCTCAGTATTCCAATGCAAGCAGGAGTACTGGATCGAGCCCTTTTTGTGAAGAGCTTCCTTGAGGAGCCTACACTAGCAGCGAGGCCTACCGTAGGACGACATGTAGTGAAGTCTTCTGTAGCCGGTAGTGGACAGATGTCACAGAGGTCCAAGTGGACCAGGCCATCAGGTGGGTGACCTCATGATACTGGTTCAGAGGTGCGGGGCACACGCAGTAGAGCCAGTCATACGAGAGGCAGGCGGTGCTATGCATGCTGCGGGCAGGGCCACATGGCTCGTGACTTCCTGACCCGCCATGCAGAGGAGAAACAGACGGTTGAGGGACCACCTAGGAAGAGGTAGAGGTTCGACCATGGTGGTCTATAGGGAGCAGGAAGACGAGGTAGAGGAGCTGGCCGAGCAGCAGGTGATGGACGATGCTTCGGGGCTCTACCGCGACCACCACCAGGAGGTCCACCCCGACCACAGGGAGCTGGCGGACAGAGGCAGGCTCAACTTTAGGCAGTGGAGTCTTACGACCACGGCGTACCTGAGATGATTCGAGGTGCTATTTTTGTCTACTCCACCCTTTCTGTAGTTCTTATAGACACAGGATCGAGTCATTATTTTATTTCCACTGCCCTTGTTTGGAGCTTGGAGATTCCGACAGAGCCGTTGGCTTGATCCTTACGGCTAGAGACTCCTACGGGAGCAGAATCGACGATTACACACTGGTGCCGACAGTGTGAGCTTACTCTATGAGGTGAGAGTTTCAGCTGGGATCTTCTTGTATCGGTGTCGAGGCCTTATGATGTCATCTTGGGTATGGACTGGTTATCTACAGTCCATGGCCAGATCGATTGTATTAGGCGCAAAGTGCGGTGTGTCCACACAGATGGGAGCAGGTTCACCTTCCCCAGCGAGAAGGGAGCCTTTGTAGTGTAGGATGGACTTACGAAGAGGAGATGGAAGCCGATCACACATCAGTTGGATAGTCTCATCCTCAGAGCGGTTGATGTGCGGAGTCCGAGTTTTCCTGTTGTGGTGGATTAGTATGCAAAATTTTTTATTGAAGACGTTCCAGGACTACCTCCTCACAGATAGGTAGACTTCTATATTGACCAGTACCCTGGGATAGCCCCGATATCTACTCTATCATATCAGATGGCTCCCGCTGAGCTTCATGAGCTGCGGTTACAGTTGGAGGACTTGTAGGGAAAGAGATTCATCCGACCCAGTGTGTCACCTTGGGCTTCTCCAATTTTGTTCACCAAGAAGGTAGATGGGAGCTTGCGACTATGTGTCGACTACCGTCGCCTGAACTAGGTGACCATGAAGAAAAAGTATCCACTTCCGAGGATTGATGACCACTTTGATTAGCTCAAGGGAGCATGATTTTTTTCTAAGATAGACCTCAGGTCAGGCTATCATCTGCTTAGGGTTCAAGAAGAGGATGTGGAGAAGACGGCCTTCAGGTTCCAATATGGCCACTATGAGTTCTTGGTTATGCCTTTCGACATGAACAACACTCCAATAGTGTTCATTAGTCTCATGAACATGATCTTCTAGATTTACCTCGATTGATTTGTTGTAGTCTTCATCGACGACATATTGATTTACTCGACTACTGAGGAGGAGCACGCCTACCACTTGCAGGTTGTACTGGACACACTCCGAGAGCACCAACATTATAGTAAGCTCTTGAAGTGTCAGTTATGGATTCGAGAGGTCCAATTCTTGGGGCACGTCATCTCTGAGGTGGGAGTTGCGGTGGATCCTACAAAGATCGAGGCTGTACTTTCTTGGGAGTCACCCAGGAGCGTGACGGAGATGCGGAGTTTCCTAGGTCTGGCTGGGTACTATCAGAGATTTGTGCCAGACTTCTCCAGAGTTACAACACCACTTTCAGCTTTGACGAAGAAGGGAAAACCCTCCGTGTGGTCAGATAGATGTCAGCAGAGCTTCCAGGAGCTGAGACAGAGATTGACCAGTGCACCCATCTTGAGGCTTCTGGAGGAGGGAGTAGGGTACGTAGTTTACTGTGATGCATCAGGGGCCGGACTTAGATGTGTCCTTATGTAGGAGCGGGAAGTGATATCCTATGGTTCAAGACAGTTGAGGCAGCATGAGCAGAACTATTCTACCCCTGACCTGGAGTTAGCAGCAGTGGTGTTCGCCTTGAATATGTGGAAACATTATATGATGGGCGAGTGCTTTACAGTCTAATCTGACCACCAGAGTCTCAGGTACATCTTCTCACAGAAGGACCTGAAACTGAGATAGTGGCGATGGATAGAGTTCCTCCAGGACTATGACTTTGAGATAGTATATACTCCTGGGAAGGGGAACGTAGTAGCTGATGCTCTCAGCAAGAGGATGAGCATTCAACTACTTGGAGAGGCGACAGAGCAACTAGCTGTGTTGTAGATATCCTTCATGGATAGAGACGGGGCAAACTTTCTACAGACACTCACAGTCACTCCTCCACTACTTCAGCAGGTTAGAGAGGCACAATGTGGGGACGTTGACTGTGAGACGCGACGTGCACATATATCCATAGGACAGACACCTGATGGATTTTTTTGTAGGAGGAGATCACGTCATCCTTTTCAGGGGACGTAACGTGGTACCAAATGCATTACAGGAGGAGGTTCTGATGGAGTTTCACACTTCCCATTTGGCGGTACATCCATGAGTAGCGAATATGTACTAGGATCTCAGACGACAGCACTGGTGGCTGGGTATGAAGAAGGCTGTGGCTGAGTTAATTTCACGATGTCTCACCTGCCAGCAGGTGAAGGAAGAGAACCAGGTACCAGCAGGCTTGGTACAACCCTTAGAGGTCCCGGAGTGGAAGTGGGATGGGATATCCATGGATTTCATGATGGGACTTCCACGTACTTTCAGAGGACACGACTCTATATGGGTGATTGTCGACTGACTCACCAAGTCGGCCCACTTCCTACCTATCAGAGAGCAGGGCTTAGTAGAGAGCTTGGGATGCCTCTACGTTTAGGAGATCGTATGGATTCATGGTGTTCCATCATCTATCATCTCCGATAGAGACTCTCTCTTCAATTCCTGGATTTGGAAGGGGTTGCAGGAGGCATTTGGGACGCAGCTATGCCTGAGCACCGCCTTTCATCCTCAGACGGATGGCCAGACGGAGAGGACCATTCAGACTCTCAAGGATATGCTCTGTGCATGTGTCCTCGACTTTGGTCACAGTTGGGAGGATCACCTACCTTTTGTGGAGTTTGCATACAACAACAGTTACCACTCCACCATCGGGATGGAACCATACGAGGCATTGTATGGCCGACCTTTACCTCTGTGTTGGACAGACCTTGGGGAGTCAGCACTTGTAGGACCAGAGATGGCCCAGGCCACGACAGAGAAGGTACAGATCATCCAGGAGTGGATGAGGACTACTCAGAGCTGACAGAAGTCCTATGCTGACATGAGGCAAAGACCACTAGAGTTCGAGGATGGAGACCATGTTTTCTTACGGGTCTCACCTCGATGTGAACTATAGAGATTTGGCTGGGGTGACAAGTTATCTCTACTCTTCATCGGACCATTCCAGGTTCTCAGCAGGATAGGTGAGGTGGATTATCGCCTGGCTCTTCCACCTCAGTTGTACCAGGTGCACGACGTCTTCCACGTATCTCAGCAAAAGAGATACGTGCATGACCCGACACATATCATTGATCACGGGGAGCTGGACATTGATGAAGGGGCTACATTTGAGGAGATCCCAGTGAAGATCAAGGATCAACAGGGGTGGGTCCTATGTGGATGGTCGATTCCTCTAGTGTGCATTAGGTGGCAGCACAAGAACCTCTAGGAGAGCACATGGGAGCGGGAGGCACAGATGCGTGCACAATACCCTCATTTTTTCCCTAGTTTATGATGTATCTTTACGGGGATGTAAAGTCCTAAGGTGGGAGTAATTTAAAGACCCGTAAATTTCTAGGAATTTTTTTTTCTTAAATTATTTTGGATTTTATGAGTACGCAGTTTTTGATGGCATCTAATTCCAAGGCACGGTGTGCCCGAAATCAATTTACGAAGTTTAGCTCAGGTACGTTCAATGAACGAACGAGCGGATTTTTCTATATTTTGAATTGGTGCTCGAAATTGAAATCTGAGCGCACCGATGAAACCACAACACCGGTAATTTCTTAGGAGAGCCTTTATCAAAGATGCATTTTCTTGGGAAGAGTTGTTTAAAAAAAGTGGTTTAAATAAAAGTGAATAAAATTGTGGTAAAATTTTATTTATAATTCTAAGGTGGTTTTATCCTACATGGGGGAGTTAGGGTGGGACCCACTAACATCCTAACTACCCATGTGAGGATAAATGTAAGGTGGAGCCCACATGAGCCCCAACCTTTTCACTTTACATAACCCCATAAAACCTTAAAACCCCCCATTAAACCCCTTGTATTTAATTGGGTAACTCATCCTCTCCCCACTCTTCCACATTAATTCATGCCAACACACATTTAATCAATTAATTGATTTAAGTGTTTAAATTTTGTAAATTTTAATGCATGGAAAAGTAAAATAAAATAAGGGGAAGCTTATTTTATTTTGGTTAGCTAGTTGTGTTGAGAATTGGAGGAGAGAGCTCTAGTCCCTTTTTAAGAAATTCATCTTCAATAAAGAACGACAACTCTTTGACTAAGAACATTGACCCGGTGACCCCAGTTTCTCCGTCCTCTTCTTCCTCTGTGATAAGGAAGGAGACACCGACACAGGAACTCACCAATGACGCCACTTCCTTCTCAGTTGCTCTTCGTCGACGTCTACGAACCCTCATCCCGTGACGCCAATGCTCATCATCTTTTGTTGAGGTAGGGGTGTGTTTTAGATTGAGAAATATTGGTTTTAGTGCCATTTTTTCATTCCTCTTAAACCTCTTGTTATCGGACTAATGCGGAAGGGACCATAACAAACTAATATGGTCCGATTCCTCCACCGTTCTTGTGAATAAGTGGAGTCCTTCAACTATTCTTGAGCGGTGAATCAAGTTATGTTTTCGGAGCCTATAAGAGGCCCAAAAACATCATAAACGGCCTCAGAGTGTCGGGGCGACCTAGAAGTAGAAGTTTTGTAGAAATAAGATCATCAGAATGAAGAACAGATGCCTCGAGAGGCGTGCTGTCCAGAGGCATCATTTCTGGAAAATTCCAGAATACATGGCGTGTACTCCAGAAGCAAACGCCGTATAGTAAATGTGTAATGTGGCCTCCATTTCAGACGTTAGAAAAGTAACACACAGTGTGTGACTCTAGAGACACGACGTGTACTCTCCACACAGTTTGAAAAAGGAGACACCGATGGGCATGGCGTGTAATCCGGGAGATACGCAAACATGGGAAGAACCACACAACCAAGAGGCATGGTGTATACTTACTTCACCATGGCAGAAGCGGCTTCGTGATGAATCAGCGTGTAATCCGGGAGATACACATACATGGGCAGAACCACACGACCAAGAGGCACAACATGTACTTCCTTCACCATGGTAGAAGCAACTTCGTGATGATTCGGCGTGTAATCCAGGAGATACAAAGACATGTGAAGAACCACACAACCAAGAGGCACGGTGTGTACTTCCTTCACCATGGAAGAAGTGGCTTCGGGATGACTCGGCGTGTATTCCGGGAATACACGGACACGGGGTGGAGTACACAAGAATGTACTCCACCACATGGCCAGGCAAGGCCAATGCACATGGACATGGTGTGTAACCATACCACATGCCATGTACTTACTTATTTACATGACCGGCCCCATGACACGGGCCACTTACACGGGCAGTACCTGGTGTCTGATAACACGACGTGTACCTTTTACCTAAACGCCGTGTACTTTTCGGGAAATGACTTCGTCATCTTATTCTCTGTATCTTGGAAACGTTTTGCTTGGTTTATCCTCTATGTCGTGGGATGGAATGTTGGGAAACATCATCTCTGGTCTTCGTGACGGTTGATGTATCCAACCCTTTGACTCGAGGAGCAGACCCTCCCAGAATCGAGTATGCTGTGTGAGGGAACCCTAGAGCTGGATGCGACTGCGAAGACTACTGTGCTGGGATCCTCTGTGGGTTCGATTACAATGAAGACTGTACTTGGATCCTATGTGGGTTCGACAGTGAGGACGAATATACTTAGATCCTATGTGGGTTCAGTAGTGAAGGTTACTGTACTAGGATCCTACTTGGGTTTGGCAGTGACGACTTATGTACTTGGATCCTATGTGGGTTCGGTAGGGGAGATGATTCAGAGGCTACATCTATCATCTCCACCCCTCTTCGCGAGTTGTATACCTATGTGAGCTGAGTCTTGAATTTCAATCATTATCTTCGTTATGATTGTTTTACTTTCCTGTGTGGATTGGTTTATGATTTCCTGTGTGGACTGGGTTATACTTTGGCTCGTGAGTTGGTGCAGAACTGGAATTGATGACTTAGGTATATGTATGGGCATATACCTAAGTATAATTGGTTGATACTTCATATTTGTATTTTTCCTTTGTGGTTTATCCTTGTGGATTTGTGAGACCTTCGGGGGTCTCAGGGTCCCTACTGAGTATCGTATACTCACCCCTGCGTGGGCTATGCCTGCAATACATTGTGTTGATTGCAGACGACGGACAATGTTGATCGTGGTTGAGACTTGTGGAGAAGGACGATACCTGGAGGTGGACCACTTGGAGGGACGTACATGGAGCGAACGACCGGACCCGAGGAGCTGAGGAGACCATCTGTACCCACCCTTCAGGTAGGATAGCTGGAGGATGACTCAGTGGTTGCTGATTACTTTACTACTATTGTACTTTCTTTTCAGTTGTACTGTACTTTCAGTTGTGTTTGTATTCTGTCCCGTTTACTTTCCAGCACTTTTGTACTCAGTTTACTTAGTGTTTACTTCAGCTTGCGTACTCTATTGTGTTTGTTTACTTATATAAAGGCAATGCCTTCCCTTTTATCGAGATTTACACCTTTGGTGCTAGTCGTCAGCCCCTGGCCTATGGAAGGCGGGCTTGGGGTAGTCACGACACAGGCCCCGAGGACGGGTCGTGACACATAAATTGAATATGGTCAAAACGCCCGATGTAGACTTAATTTTTTAAATAGTTGTATAAAAAACTGTAATAAGTTAAATAAATGTAACGATAAACTTGAAAAATGTTCTAAATCAAGTAAATAATTAACATAATTTTATTATTTAGGAAGATAAATACCCACATGATAAGTCGGACTAAAGTTAATGGATTTAATCTCAATATCCTTTCATTGAGGCATTTCTTGATGATATGCACCATTATTATTTTATAAGGTGTATATATGGATACATTGACATTATATATAAATATTTTATATAATATAATGTTATTTAATGTTTTTTAAAGGTTTATATTTAATGGGTATTATGATTTAAACCTTCAATGTGGTATGTGACACTTTGAATGTTTAAAGTTTTAACTTTCAAATCATTTTCTCCATGTCCATATTCTTGATATTATTTTAAATATTTATTTATATGGATATAAAAGTATTATAAAGTAAATTTTATGTATATTTTTAATTTCATTCAAATTTTTTCAAAAGTAATATTTTTACGTTTCCTAAAAGGAAAGTTTTAACTAATGACAAATGGAATGTACTATTTTTAAAGTACAGTGATAATGACCTTTCATGTCATCATTACTTTTATTTGATTTCTAGATTCCTTTGAAATATTACATGTTTTATTAAATGAAAAACCTATTTTCATTTATTTGTTCATTTTGGTATGGAAAATGGATTTTCAAAGAAAAGGGTGTTTAGGTGTTGAAAATGGATTCTCAAAATAAAAGGGTATTTTTATGTGAATGTGTTTTCATATGGATTTAAGAAGAGTTTTTAACAGGTTTTATGATGAGAGTTTTTTACTCTTGATATGGTAATTGAGAATTATATAAAATATGTGAGATCAATACTACTTATATTAATGTTTTACTCCTATTATAACTCATAGGTGAGCCCGATACAACTAATATAAAGGGTTGATCCCCATTAGAGCTCATGAGAAACGTGTGAGCCTGCTATAGACTATACGAAGGTTTGAGCCTAATTATAACTCAAAAGTGAGACCAATATTGCTTATAAAAAGGGTGATACCCATTATATATCTCCAATGCATTATTTAATGATAATTTTGGAAGTCGACATTATGATTATTTCAATTAAAAGGGATTTTAAAGGGTTTATGTACATGATACTCTAAGTCAGCAAAAGAGGTATAAATTGATTGTTATGAGATTTAAAGATTTTATTTGAGTGAAATGTGTTTTTTTAATGTGATAATGTTTTATTTCATATGCTCGAATAAATTTTAAGATAAAGTTAAATGTTATATAAGTCTTCTTGTTTTTACTAGACTAACGGTTTCTTTTTTTTTTCATATCCCTTATTGAGCTTCTATGCTCATCCCGAGTTTTAAATTTTTTATAGGGTTTAAGGATGGGTTAGGAAAAGGAAGAGGCCAGGTTGATAGTCTTTAAGAGTTTTTATAAAAATATATCATTCTTTATTTTAAAAGTTTTATATTGTGGAAAAAATGGATACTAATCAAATGTGTCCACTATGTGTTTTATGGTTTTTTTATATATGAGTTACAATCTAATTCTCTAAAAATATAAACCTAAAAAGATCCTCAAATTGAAAGAAAGTAATTTATCAATTAAAACTTAATATTATGTAATGTTTAAGGATGGGTACTTATAATTAGGATGTGTCACGAACCGAATCTGGTCACCGCCAAAACCGGCACCAAACCCAGTCCGTGACATGACCCGAAGGGCGTTCCCTATCCCCACGGGCTGGCACAAGTGCCCGGGTATCATTTATTTAGGTTTGGGAACGATTTACCCGAATATGAAGTCATAAACCATTAAAAACAATCAATAAATTGAATCTGAAAATTTATACCAAATGATGTTTGAACAAAAACCAGAACTGAGTACATAGGTTTAGAGTCAATACAAAAGGTCCAAAGACACAATGGAACAGAAACAAAATAGCCCCATGGACTCCACATGACAAGGGGTCATCACCCCCAAGTCGTCTCCACTACTCCGCCCCAAGGATGAGGACTAACACCCTGAACCGCCATCACCCTAAGCCTTTCCTTTACCTGGGTCAAAAAAAAGGTCTACTTACACCCAAGGGGTGTAAGTAGGGTGTGAGCCTAAGCCCAATAGGATACCACCCTATGATTCCAAGGTGCATGCAATACAAGGTGAAAAAGAAAGCAATTTTGGGGGTGATGACCCTTGTCATGTGGAGTCCATGGGGCTATTTTGTTTCTGTTCCATTGTGTCTTTGGACCTTTTGTATTGACTCTAAACCTATGTATTCAGTTCTGGTTTTTGTTTAAACATCATTTGGTATAAATTTTCAGATTCAATTTATTGATTGTTTTTAATGGTTTATGACTTCATATTCGGGTAAATCGTTCCCAAACCTAAATAAATGATACCCGGGCACTTTTGCCAGCCCGCGGGGATAGGGAACGCCCTTCGGGTCATGTCACGGACTGGTTTTGGTGCCGGTTTTGGCGGTGACCAGATTCGGTTCATGACAGGATGAATAATTATGGCCTTATCATTTAGTTCTAACCTAAATTAACCCAAATTACCCTTTATCGAGGTGATAAATTTTATCAGAGTTACTAATCATTTTGAACAAAAAATAAAAGGGGTATAATTAATTTTTTTAACCTCTTGATTATAAATATTTAATTAATTTTATAAAATTCAATACATGTAATTATCAAAAAATAATTTTAAAATAAGTGCGCAAAATGTGACAAAGACCACTTTTTAGAAAATACATTTTTTAAGAATTAAACTAGAATTATTATTATCCCATGAATAATAAAAATATTATATGAATGTTAATTTTTTTATTGAATATATAATATATTAATTTTATTAAAATCAATCAATAATAGTCACTAATTAAATTTATTATGATATAAATACCTTACAAAAAAAGTTTTTTAGGAAAAAACTTCTTTTATTATTTTTAATTTTATTATTTATAATAATTTTATAACCAAAAAATTTATCCTATAAATGTATAAAATATAATATTTTTAAAAAATTTAGTTAGTTCCATTTATACCTGCTAATTTAATGACTAGGTTACAAAAGTATCACAATAATAGATCGCTGTTTGTTTGAACTCAATGTTGCAAACAATATAAGTTATCAAATAGATTAAATTTATTTAAAAATATACATACCATAAAATATATAGGTATTAAAAATACCCAAACATAATATATGGTGATGAAAAATGATTAATATCGCTACATGGATACAGTAAGCCGTACGTACACATTAGTGATACTTTTACTTCTTGTTTGATGGGAAAGAGGGTGTATAATGTTATTTTAAAAATCATAATAGAATTTAATAATATTTAGGATAGTTATGTTATTATTTTATTCTAAATACCATATATTTATAGAAGTTAAATAAGAGTATGAAAGAAAGTGATCGGGTAAGGTGATTACCTCTTCCTAGAAACGACTCCTTTATATCTCCTCTAAAGGGCTCTAAGGTTGGTCTTTTGGGAATACTAGAACCTCTATAACGTGTCTAGAGAAGTTTATAAGGAAAATTTATAGAGTTTTTTGAGATATAAGGCTAAAAGTGGTGTGAATAAGTTAGATATGAGGTTCCCTTTTATAATTGAGGTGAGGGGCACTTTTGGAATTTCAAAAAAGATTAAATTATAATAAATTAATTCTCAACCCATATACCTTAAAATGTCTATGTATTTGAAGATAATTTAAGATATAATTGTAATCCCATCAATAAATAGAATTTATTCAAGTTTTATTGTAATTTTAAACCTTACCATTTTTATTAACCCATAGATAACAAATTTTAATTTTAACCATGGTAACAACTTTTTCAATATTAATGGGTTATAATTTTTACTTATAAGATGAAAATTGGACCATAAATGTACAATTTATGAAATTTTATACCATATAATATCCACATTATTTTATTTAAATATTTTTTTATTATTTTAAATAATTTAAAAAAATATTAATTTTATAAAACATCATTATTTTCAATTTTGACACTATTCATTTAATTTAACTTTAAATACAATAGGAAAAAGGGTAAATTAAAATATAATGCTCTAAAAACATTATAATATGTCCTAAATATCTATAAAATTCTTTTTTAAAATAAAATCATTAAAATAAAATCACTTTTAATATTTTAAAGACCATCTATTATATTTTTTTATTAAATGAAGAAATAGTGCATTTGTGTTGCATAAGCAATTAATGTTATTATATAATTACAAAAAATTAAAAATAAATTTATATCATGAAAATAGTTTTACTTAGATAAATATAAATTCATAGATTCATCTATAACTTACTTTTTTACCTATGTGGACATATAATATATATTAAAATAAAGATAGTGATATTTTGTAACTTTCTTTAATTTAAATAATATATAAATAATTTTCATTGAAAGTGTCCATTAAACAACTCAATTTAAATTATAAGGTTTTTTGGGTCAAATTAAATTCATATATTAATAATTAGGATGAAAATTTAAGCCATTATAAATTATTTTTAATCTATATTAACCCGATTAACCCTTTACTAGGGTGATAAATTTTTTCCACAGTTACTATTCATATTGATAAAAAATAAAAGGAACCTATTTACCAAATCCAAACCTTATAATTAAAAATATATAATTAGTTTTGTCTAATTAAATACCTATAAATGGTAGAAAATAATTTTAAATTAATTGTGCATAATGTGACAAAAATGTTTTTTAGAAAAAATGCATTTTTAAGCATAAAACTGAATTTATTCTCATCCTATGTCTATAAAAATATTTTTTGAATGATTAAAACATTTGATAAAGTAAATAATATATATATTTCATTAAAATCATTCACTAATAATGATTAATTCCTTTAATTAATATAAAAGTACACTATAGGCATAAAAATATTTTTTTAAGAAAAAACATCACTTTTATTTTCAAATAATTTTGTTTTTAATTATAATTATAATATTACTAATGAATTAATTTTATAAATGTGTTGAATATAAATTTTTTATAATTTAGATGTTATTATTCATACCCACTAATCCAATGGCTAAGATATAAGAGACACATAATATTTTAATAATGTTATGCATTTCATCTAAACTCACTATTGTGTGTAATGCAAGCTATCAAAGAAGTCAAATTATTTAAAGAGAATTATTTTATAAAAATTTTGGGGTGTTACATTCTACCTCCCTTAAAATTAATTCATCCTTTGAAATTCATCACTTTGATACAAACAAATGATGGTATCTTTATTTCATTACATCCCCGAGTTCCTATGTAGCTTCTTCAAGTTTTTGATTTATCTAGAGAACATTCACTAGGTGAGTTGTCTTTTTATGTAGTACTTTATACCATTGATACACTATTTCTATCAGTTATTATTAATAAGAAAGATCTTGTTCTAATTGTATAACCTTTGAGTTTAGCACATGTAAAAAATCATGTATGTACTTCTATAGGAGAGATACATGGAACACATCATGAATCTGAGAGAGGTTCGATGGAAGAACCAATCAATAAGCTACCATACTAACATGATCAAGAAAATTAAAGGGACCAATATAACTTGGGATAAAATTCCCCTTCTTTATGAATCTCATAACCTAATTCCATGGATATATTCACAGGAAAACCTTCTCACCAACTTCAAACTCAAAATCACATCGATGATTGTACGCATAACTTTTCTTTTGAATTGGAGCTACCTTGATGTGTTGTTGAATGGATGTAACATTATCTACCATTTATTCAACTATTTTAGGTTTCAATAGCTTCATTTATCCAAATTGACCCTAATACATTGTACTTATACCATTCCTTTAATATATTATTCATAAGGAGCCATCTGAATGATAGAATGAAACCTATTATTATAATACAACATGACTAGAGGAAGGTTTTTGTTGATCAGGGTGGAAACTCAAGAGAGGGGTGAATTGAGTTCCTAATTAAAGTTTCTGTTAAAATATTTATGATAAAAATCCCTCAATTTTAGACAACCTAGTTAATTAATTCAATAGAGATATAAATTTTCAATTGGGAAACAAGTTTCTCAAAGGTTGACTAGTCCTCAGTTTAATAAGTGTAAAACACTTATCCAACTTTTGAAATAGGTTTACTGAATTAAACATATATAAACACTAACCAAAACTAACTATTAGAGTTAATGTAAAATAGTTTTCTATTTTTGAAATTATAATCAGTGAAAAATAGAAAAACAGAGTATTACAAAATATAGTACAAAACAGAATTAAACAAGAGGTTCAGTCTCAAACTGAGACTTAATCCTATCTACTTGATGATAACTTTCCACCAAGCTTTTTATATTAACAATAAACTTAATACACAACTTGTATCGGGATTTACAATAGTTTTCAAAAAATGTTCAGGTCTCAAAACCTCTACCATAGTTCTTCATGGGAAAAACACAAAACCAAGACAAAAATGGCCACTTCCACAGTTACACATGGGAAACAAAAATACAAGGAATGTTTTGTGTGGGGATGTTCATTATCCTCTATTTTAAGCACAGGAGACAGTGTGTGTGTAGTAGAAAAACATACACTACAAAGAAATGTAAGATAAAGAACAAAATAGAGCTAATGTTATACATATTGAGTTTAGAAGGCTCTATGTGTTTTCAGTTCACCTCTTGACTCCTAGGAGTGAAGAAATTTCATTTCGAGTCCTTCTCTAGAAGTTAACTACAAAATAGAGTGTCGCAACTCCAGGTTCTAGCTTCTAGGTACTGAAGTGTTCTGCTTCTTGGTTTTAAAGATATTCAATAAAGCATAGAAGGCCATCTTGAATTTTTTCTCCCAAATGATCTTCGTGAAGTTCTTGGGTTTACAGTGTAAGTGCTGGTGTGTTCTTATTATTCTTCAAATCTAGCGTGTATTTTTCCTCACTCATCCTTATCTTATATAGCTCAGTCTTCTAATTTATATTTGTGTTCCGACAATAGGAATGATAAAACCTCATGCGATCCTACTTTTACCTCGTACTATCTCCATATACGTTCTCTTGATATGTCTACAATCAACATTTATTAATGTCAGAAGCATTAAATTTACCAAATATGACCGTTAGAATAATATTAAGAAAATTAAAAAAGCAAGGAGTAGAAGAGTAGGTATCGGTAGACTGGTAGCGGTAGCCTTCTCAATGGTAACTTTGAAAACTATAGGTTTCATTGGTATGTTTCATCGGTAGGCTTCATCGATAGGCTTCATCGGTAGGCTTCATCGTTAGGCTTCACATCAGTGACCTTGTAGTAGTAACCTTTAGCGGTAACTCTACAATAGTAGCCTTTGAGTAGCAGACTCGTATTGATAACTTAGTAGTAACCTCTAGAGGTAACCTCTAGTTATAACCTTCTAGAGGCAACCTCTAGTGGCAACCTTCTAGCGGTAACCTCTAGCAGTAACCTTCCAACAGTAGACTCAACCGGTGAACTTTTACTTAGAGAAATTTTGCTCTGTAAACTTAAGAAAGAGAACATTGAGATTGAAAATACATAATTTTTATATGATACAAACTAATGAAACATAATTATCATATAAATGAAACATGATTTGGGATTATTAAAACAGGTGAGTCCAACAATCATCCCCTTTTTGATAATCACAAATTATGTCAGTGAAATTTAGATTTAAGTATTATTGAATCAGGGTTAAGAATATTTTCTAATCTATTCAGTGGTGTTAATTTACATATATTATGTATCAAAAAAATACATTTATAGGAATGTAATATATTCAAGGGATCCAGTATTAAAAATTCCACCCCATTGTGATTAGAAAAAAGAAAATAAGACAAAAAGAGACAAAAATAGTTTTTTGTATTAATGAGACAAGAGTACAATATACAAAAAGATTGCAATAATCCCTATCAACTAAGAACTACCACATTCAATCCACATCAAAGATGTCCAAGTGATATTTTCCTTTGGGAGTTTAGGAGGAAAGGTCAGAAGATGGAGTGACAGACCGATGTATAATAGCAAGAAAGGTAGGAGGAGATGCTACAAAAGCATCAGTAGAACGATAATGAGTAGGTATATAAGGAATAATAGGAGTCAATATTCTGATGGCTAGTGCAGGAGTCCTGAAAGGGGCATCACCAGTAGATCTTGATTCTACTGAGGAAGAATGTAAGGATGGTGGGAAACTAATGAGAGTACAATCCACATGGAGAAATGGAAAACAGAGATTCTTGAAATCCATAATGATTCTTCCTTCTCTTTACATAGATGAGATGAAATCATCCTTATTCTCCTTGAACTTTTCCAAAGTAGGAGTCAACTCTCTAAGACTATTAACTTGATCCTTAAAAGCCTGAGTGACAGGTGGGATCCTCAAGTTCTCCAACAACTGCTTGAAGTGACCATCCATTTGATGCTTAGTGTAAAAGCATTTATAATAGAAGTCAACATACCCTTTGATGGCCTTCTGATCTTTGGAAAACTCCCTTAAGTAATCTCCTACGAGCTTATGAATGTCTCTAGTAGTATAAATGACCTGAGTTATAGACTGAGGGTTTGAGGTGCTTGCACTGTAGAGCTTCTCCATTTCCTCTCTAACAACTGATCTAAAGGCATCTAGATCAATAGGAGGAGTGGATGATGAGGAAGTAGATGCACATAGAGGTGCCATGGTAAAAGCTATTTTCTCCTTAAAATACTTGGTCAGTCCACTAATCAACCTCTTCACATCATCATCCTGACTACTCACATGTGTCTCCATAGACTTCTTAAAGTCCTCAAACCCAGTGACCATCAGCTTAACAACACTCTTAACATACTTAAGGTCTTTTTCCACTTGATATCTTGAATCCATATATGAGTCTAAACACCCAATAAATAATTTCATAAACTCCATAGATTCTATCAAGGTTCTGACTTGATTTTAGAATTCCTTCACTTTATTTAGCAAGTTGGAGTGAACGGTAGAGATTATTCTTTCCAAAGAAAATTCCACAAGCTCTTGATTGAGAGCCAATTTTCTCTCTATCCCAATGGATCTATCATCAAAGTGTCTTTTAAAATATGATTTTAATGACTCTAAGTCATCCTTCTTCACATAATCCTGAGGTAGAAGAACCACTAGTTGCACTATAGTGGTCTCTAGAACAAAATTAATTGTAGGGATTCTGTTAGGTTTTTCATATTCAGAATCTTCATATTTAAAGGCCAAAGAAATGAATCCAGGTTTTTCTGACCAATATTATATCTCATGAAAAATATAAACTGAAAATGTGGCAATTGGTTCCTCCCCCTCACTTGGAGTATCATCCTAGACAATGAAATTCTCCTATTCCAGTCTTCTTTGATCAACTGAACCAGCAGGAGAGTCTACTGCTACTTCTTCTATAGAATCTTTAACCACTGCCATAGAAATTCCAACTCTAACCGATTAAACATCCGCTTCCTCTTCACTCTCATCCGTTACTGTTTATCCTATCAAATGAATAATACTTCTTCTCCACTTTCATCAACAGCTGTCTCAAACTCCTCATGATCATATTCAACTTCATCCTCCTCCTTTGAGGTGTCTCCAATAGTAATGTCTCTTAAGAAATTCTCTTATCCTTCTTCTTCAGTGGTTTCTTCATTATCACTATCCCTTAGGATATTCTCTCTTCTGGGTAATCACTTTGGTGGACTAGGCTCTCCAAATGAGACAATACCAACATGGGGGTTTGATGGAAGTTCAGGATCACTCCTGTAATCTACAGTAGAATCCTCTCTTTCTTTCACAACAACAAACTCATCTTCTTTATCTAAGTACACTGGATCCAATTCATTAGTTTTTAAACTTGGATCTATTTTATTCTTTGGACTAGTAGTATTGGAAATAGGATCAAATTCCTCATATATCTTAGCTGCATCATTCACCCATTCCCTTTTCTGAGGGTTCTAGTTTATCTTCATAAACTTGCAAACCATTTCAATAATGTAGAATTTTTCCCTTATAACTATAACTTCTTCCTTATTTCCAGCAACTTATTTCACTTTGAACATCAGGGATATCAACTTGGCATAAAATAAACATTTAAATTGGAACCAGGCCTAGTCATATCCTCTAAACGAACCATCAACAACCTGCAAATATTTATCCTTTTTCCATGCCTCAACAGATACAACAAAAATATTTCTTGATACTTAAAATTAGGAAAGTCCCCTCTCCAAGGACTCAAGACATGTTGGACAAATTTTAATAATAATCTGTTTTCCCCATCCATCTCACCAGCAATTACCTTCCTAGGGAGTCCATTTCCTACTAGTTCGGCCGGATCCTCTTCATAGAAGAAATACTCACTGGTGGGAGGCATCACTCTAGAGTAGTAGTCAAATATGCCTTCATGTGGGACTCTTAAGCATTCAGCCCATTCAACAGAAGAGAATCTCACACTTAATCCATTTACCTTTGAAGATATTCGGTTCTCATCCTCAGATTTTTTGAACTTCATAAACTCATAAAATTCATTGACTAGATTAGGATAATATGGTCCATTTTTGTTTGAAAACATTCTACCCAATCCTGAGCTTCAAGTTCCTTCAACACTAGAGACATTCTCGACAGTAGCCATTCTGAACTTAATTACTTTTCGACCACAATTTCCCTCTTCGACAAATGTGGATTGATCGGATTTTCCATAACCTTGCTTCCACCACTAGACTCAGCTTGAGGTCTCTTAGGGTTCAATGCATCTCCTTCATCACCAACCATTGGTCTCTTCAGTCTTTCCATTGCGATCTGATGCAGTTTAAGGATTTTAGAAAAAAGGTTAGGTTCAAGGCTTCAGGATCACGAGGTTAGGGAGAGGATTAAAGTGGATAGAAATGTGGCTTAAAATTTGTTTTTATCATTTAGGGATCGAAAAACAAATCGAGTAAATGAAATAAATAAAATTAAAACATTTCAGATTCTGAAAGAAAAACACTGAGTCCAATACCTATCAGTAAGGTCGACTAATGGTAAGGTGCCAACAGTGATGTCTATTGGTAATGTTCAATGGTGAGGTGTCCTAATGGTGAGGTCCAATGGTGAGGTGTCTTAATGGTGAGGTCCAACGGCGAGGTGGCCTAATGGTGAGGTTAAACGATGAGGTGTCCTAATAGTGAGGTTCAATGATGAGCTGTCCTAATAGAAAGGTTCAACAGCGAGGTGTCCTAATGGTGAGGTTTAATGGCGAGGTATTCTAACAGTGAGGTTCAACAGTGAGGTGTCCTAATGGTGAGGTTCAACGGTGAGGTGTCCTAATGGAGAGGTTCAACAGTGAGGTGTCCTAACGGTGAGGTTCAATGGTGAGGTGTCCTAAACTAAAAATTTATCATACCTAACTCATGTTTGATGTAATTTAACCTCTCATAATTCAAAGGATTTGTGAATATATTATAAAATTGATGTTTAGTTCCAATGAATTAAAGATTGATATCACATCTTTGATAATGATATCTCAAAAAGTGATGTATCACATTAATGTGCTTTGTCCTAGCATGAGATACTGGTTTTTTAGAGATGTTAATAGCACTTGTGTTATCACAATTTATAGAGGCATGTTTGAATTTATATCCATAGTCTAGTAAAGTGTGTTTCATCCATATAATTTGAGCACAACAACTACCAATATCTATATATTCAGCTTTGACAGTGGATAATGCAACAAAATTATGTTTCTTAATATACCATGATACTAACGATATGCCCAAAATGTGACATGTTCCAAAGGGTCTTTTTTCTATCCAACTTGCGACCAACAAAGTCAGCATCTGAATAACTTATTAAATCAAATGATTGTTGACACGTGCCTATCGTGGTGTATGAGAAAAACAAATATAAACTAAGTTAAAATGTAGTAGAGTGGTTATCCTAGGTTGTCTCCAGAGAGCAGTGCACAACAATTAAGCTGTCACCTTAAAATAAGAGAAAGAAGTGAGGATGTTTTTAGAAATTGATTGAATTTGAAAAGACAAGAGTGAAGGAAAGAGGTTTAAGAAAAGGATTGAGAAAAAATTGATAAAAAAAGTAATTTAAACTATTATATGAGAAGGGTGATTAGGTTAGAGTTGTTTCTCCATTTGTAATTCTATCATAGTTCCAATTTATCCAATTCTCTTCTGCTAAACCGTTAAGAGTGAGAATCCAAAATCATTTCTTCTCACTCCCTTGGTCAATTAAAATTGTGAGAATAAACCTTAATAAAATCTTAGTTTGGTATAATATCCTACCAATGTGTAATAGAGTTGTAGAAAATACCCCCAATTATCTTAGGCAATTCCCAATCGGGTCTTGTTTACCCCAAGTAATCAAGAACATTCACTACTCCTCACACACGTACCGGTGATCACCGAGTACTTCACCACTAAGTCCTGGTCTATTACATCATTTATAAACTAGAACCTAATGGAGGGATACATTGATCATTGACCAAATATAAATGAACAACATAATCTAAAATCAGATACAATCGTACATGATAATAAAAACTATTATAGGAAATTGAAACTGATTCATAGAAGAGAAGAGGATTTTAAAACATTAAGAGAAGGAACTCATGAAATACAACATGGGAAAACTCTCCTTCCCCAATCACATAGAAGTTTACCCCACCATGGTAAGGGTAATTGTGACTAAGGGGAAAGAATAATTCATTACAAAACTAAGAAGAACAAAAGAGAGAAAACAAAGAACAGAAAATTTGATGCTCCAGATTCTGTCCTCCAGAAGTTTTCCTCTGTTCCGCCCAACTCCTGCCCAAATGAGGCCGATGTCCCTTCTTATAGGAGGTGCGGAATGGAGTTTTACATCCACCCACGAAGTTTGAAAGCATTTTGAGCCATGTGTAATTAATTATGGCCAATTTAGTATACCTGACTTATTATGGATGCCAATCACTATTCCACCAACCCAACTTTGACCAGTGAAAGGGAGGCCTTAATGAAATAATTTCTCCATTAAATTTTATTTGAATATTACTAGTCAAGTTTTATTTCTGACCCAACTGGAATAACTCCATTTGGTGGTCGGTTGGCTGAGATATGCTTCTTTGAATATGTCATAGTCTATTCTGCCGGTCAGAATAACTTTTCACATTGACCTAATTCTTTTGGCTTGTTGAAGTTCGAATTGGAACTTGGTCAAGAATAATAATTTGTATCCAAAAAACCATTTCATCCTAAAAAAAAGGAACCAGGTGAATTGGATAAAAAATGTAGGAGTTATGATCTAAATACATAGGGAACATAAATCTGTTTAATGTCCAGAATTAACCATTTTTCACATTAAAGCTAAAAACTCACCAAAAGTCATAAAATGATGCAAATAAGATCAAATTGATTAATGGGAAGGGATTAAATAATTTAAAAACATATTTATAGATATAAAAATATGAGCTCTGTCAATTTTTCTCTTGGATAAAATAGTCCTACGTTGGTACTATACTTGAGATATTTAAAAATACTTTTAATAGTAGTTAAATGATATTCTTTGTGATTGGCTTGAAAATGAGCACACATACATACATTGAACATAATATCGCGTCAGCTAGTAGTAAGGTAGAGAAAAATCCCAATCATACCTCTGTAATTGGTTTGATCCACTGGTTTATTAGTTTCATTAGCATCCAACTTATTAGTGGTACTCAAAGGTGTATCACTACCTTTATTAATATCCAAACCAAAACGTTTCAAAAGATACTTAGTATATTTAATTTGATTTAAAACAATGCAATTTTTATTTTAAAAAATTTGAAATCTAAGGAAACATTTATGTTCTCCCATTCAACTCACTACAAAATCATCTTTCACCATCTTTGAAAAATCAGCACATAAAGAATTTTTAGAAGATCAAAAAATAATGTAATCTACATAAATTTATACTATTAAAACATCTTTGGAAATCCTTTTAATAAAAAGAGTAGGATCAACTATTCCTTTAATGAAACCTTTTGAAATAGTAAAATAAATAATTCTATAATACCAAGCTCTAGGAGATTGTTTTAGACCATATACAACTTTAGAAATTTTAAAAACATGATTAAAAAAAATGAAAATTTATAAATCCAGGTGGTTGTTCAACAAACACAACCTCAACTATATACCTATTTAGAAATTCACATTTAACATCCATTTGATAAAGTTTGAAATTCATATGAGCTACATAAGAAATTAGTATCCTAATGGTTCTCATATAGCTAAAGGTGAAAAGGTTTACTTATAGTTTATTTCTTCTTCTTGACTATATCCTTGTGAAACTAATCTATCCTTATTTCGGACTATATTTCCAAACTCATCAACTTTGTTTCTAAACACCCATTTAGTGCCTATGGTCAAAGTGTCCTTAGGTATTTCCAATAATTACCAAACTTTGTTTCTTTCCAACTGATTTAATTCTTCTTGCATATCTATCACCCAAAATTCATCATTGATATCATCATTAATATTTTTGGGTTCAAGTTGTGAAGGAAAAGTTTGTTGTTCAACCTAGTTTCTCAGAGAAGATCTAGTTTGTGTCCCTCTTTTTAGATCACCCACTACAGCATCTAAAGGATGATTCTTGAGAGTTATAATACCTTTAGAAAGGGTTTGACTAGAATACTCATTGTTTTCTACAGGTTTAGATTCAACAGGCACAAATTCTGGAAAATTTCTAGAACGTGTTGTTTTTATTGGGGGTTCATTGTTTTTATCATTAAGGTCCAAAATTGAAATATATTCCTAAATATATTTTAGAGAGGTTTTAGGTTCATGTGGATTAGTCTCATCAAATTCTACATGAACTTATTCTTCCACACATTTGGTTATCTTATTAAATACTTTATAGGCTTTACTAGAGATTGAGTAACCTAGGAAAAATTCCTTCTTCACTTTTGGAAGATTTTTTTAAATTATCCTTAGTGTTAAGGATAAAGACTTTGAAACCAAAAAGTCTAAAGTAATTAAACTTAGGTTTTCTATTTTTCAATAGCTCATAAGGTGTCTTCTTAAGAACAGGTCTAATTAAAACTCTATTGATGATGTAACAAGATGTATTAATAGCTTCATCCCAAAAATAGATAGGCAGGTTATACTCATTAAGTATAGTCTGGGAAATCTCTTAAAGTGTCCTATTTCATCTTTCTACAACTCTATTTTATTGAGGTGTTCTAGGAGTAGAGAAATTGTGATTATTTCCATTATGTGAGCAAAAAGATTCAAACTTCTGATTTTCAAACTCACAGCCATGATCACTTCTCAAGGTCTTAATTATAAGTCCACTAAGATTTTCTAGAGACTTGGAATATTTAATGAAGTAAGAACATGCTTCAATTTTGTGAGATAGAAAGTATACCCAAGTGTATCTTGAAAAATCATCTACAAGAACATAGACATAGTGCTTCCCATTTAAACTTGGAACTCTTTATGGTCCAAATAAATCAATGTGAACCAACTCAAGCGGTTGAGAAGTTGAAACTTCTTTCTTTGGTTTGAAATAAACTTTGTTCTGTTTCCCCTATTGAAAAGTATTACAAAATTTTTTAAGTGGGAATTAAAATTTTGGTAAGTCTCTGAATAAAACTTTCCTAGTTAGTTTCTTAATTGAGTGCACATTACAGTGTCCTAATCATTTGTTCCATAAACAAGATTAGTTATGAAAAACATTTAAACAAGAAAAATTTTGTTTAGCTAAAGAATTTAAATCAATAGCATATACATTTTCATTTCAAAGAGTAGTGAATATTAAATCATTTTTAGAATTAAAAACATTGTATGCATCATTTTCAAACTTAACATTAAAACTGTCATCACACAACTGAGAGATACTAAGTATATTTTACTTTAACCCATCAACAAAAAGTACTTTTGAAATTAATATAGTATTTGGATACCCAATTTATCCTAAGCCGATGATCTTTACCTTATCATTATCACCAAATATAACATGTACACCATAAACTTTTATTAAGCTCTTGAAGCATGAATAGTCTCCTATCATATGTCTTGAACATACACTGTCCAAGTACCACAGGGTTTTATAGGATCTCTTTAGACAATTTTCCTAAAAAATATATTAAGCATAGGGTAACATCGGTACCCAGATTTTCATAGGTCTAGAGAGGTTAGAAAGTAAGGCTTTGAGAACCCATATTTTTCTTATAGGTTTACTATAATCAACAGGTATGTTTTGAGACATAAAATATTTTTTAGTTCCTTTAGTAAATTATTTTTCAAGAGATGGTCCAAAACTTGAATAAGTAGTAAAGTATCCAGATTTTGGAACAAATTTGTTCTTAATAATCCTTCTCTATCCTAGTTGATATCCTAGACTATTTTTATATTTTAGAGAATTTTTTTCCCTAGAAACTGAGTCAAGTTATCTCTACTGGTTGTAAAATTATCAAGATCTCTTTTTAATTTCTCATTTGATAATGTAAGTTCAGTATTTTATTTTAACTCCTGAGCAAATTTTTCTTTTTCAATATCCAAATCAGACTTATAATTGGTATTTACGACATGTTGTCTTTTCAATAATTTATATTTATCCTTGAGTTCATTAAAGGTATCCTCAATCATTCCACAATATTAAAATAGTTTATCCTTAGTCATATTTTTATCACTATTTGATTCACTTTCATTCCTAGAATAGTAAGTATTATGTATCAGTGAATTACTTGTTACCTCAGATTTTTCTATCATAAAACACAATTTTGCATGATTATTCTTTTCAGTATCATAAGTGTCAGATTCACTGGAGCTATCTTCTGAAGCACTCCAAGTAGAGTTCATAGCCTTTTTATATCCCTTTCCCTCGTATTCATATTTATTCTTAAATTTCAAATTGGGGAAATCAGCCTTCACATGACCTTTTCATTTACACTCATAGAAGATTATCTCATTTGTGTTGTCATTAAATTTTCTATCCTTTTTCCACTTTCTTTTACTATCATAACTTTCTTTATAGTCTGAATTTATAAAGAACTTCTTTATTTGGAAGAACTTTTTGACTCTTCTATCAAGATAAACCATCTCACCATCACTGTCAAAATATGAATCTTCACTAGTGGAACTGTCTACAGGAACCTAAACCTTTTCCTTGTCTTTACTCTTTGAGGTACCAGTCTTGAATGCTACAAATTTCATTCTTGGTTCTTCATCTTCTTCTTGATTCAACTTAAGCTCTTCTTCATATGTCATAAGTTTTCCAATTATTTCCTTCATTGGTAGATTGCTTATGTCACGGGATTCTCAGATAGAAATAAAAGTTCCTATCCATCTGTCAGGTAGGCATCAAAACAATCTCATAATCTGATCCTTACTGTCCACTAGTTTCCCAAGAAGACTCATGATATTTACTATTTCATTAAACCTAAGATACATTTCAGAGATAGGTTTATGAGGCTTTATTTTAAAATTATCATATTTAATAGTTTAAGTATTTAATATCATTTATTTAACATTGGTTGTTACCTCATGGAAAACAACCAAAGTATCCCAAATTTCATATACAGTTTTACAGGAAGATATTCTATTGAATTCTTAAACACCTAGAGAATAGTACAATGCATTAATTTCTTTACAATTATTATTATATGTAGATTTAGTCAAATGAGACCATGTTTCCCTAGTAGTATTAAGTAATGCATGTTTTTCTTCAATTGTGTCTCAGATTTCAGGACCCATGCTCTCTAGATACATTTTCATTTTCATTTTCCACTAAGCATAGTTATTACCATTAAAGAAAGGTGTTCTGTTAGTAGCATCACCCTCAACTTGGTTATCCATAGCTAATTAGAATTTAAAGAACTAAAAATTTAGATATGATAGAAATTTTATGATCTTTAAGATACAAATAAAATCACAATTGAAAAGAATTTGAAAATATTTAAAAATAGTTCTAGTGGTACTAATAAAAAGTCATTTGATACCAAATGTTTTTCGGGTTGGAAACTCAAGAGGGGGGGGGGTGAATTGAGTTCCCACTTAAAATTTATATTAAAAACTTTATGATAAAAATATCTCAATTTGGAACAGCCTAGTTAATTAAGGCAGTAGGTATATAAATGTCCAATTGTTCAAAAAGTTTCTCAAAGGTTAATTAGTCCTCAGTTGAATCAGTGTAAAACACTTATCCAAAATTTGAAACAGTTTTACTAAATTAAACACATATACACACTAACCAAAACTAAGTATCATAGTTAATGTAAACTAGTTTTCTATTTTTAAAAATTTAAGTAGAGAAAAATAGAAAAACACAGTATTACAAAATATAGTACACAACAGAATTAAACAAGAGGTTCAATCTCAAGCCAGGACTTAATCTTCTCCACATGGTGATCACCTGCCACCAAGTAATTTATATTAACAATAAACTTAATACACTTCCTGTATCGGGATTTACAATAGTTTTCACAAAATATCCAGGTCTCACAACCTCTACCACAATTATTCAGGGAAAAACACACAACTAGGACACACATGGCCTCTTCCATAGTTACATGTAGGAATGAAAAATACAGGGAATGTTTGGTGTGAGGATTTTTGGTATCCTCCAGTTTAAGCACAGGTGATGGTGTGTGTTTTTTAGACAAAAACACACTGATCAGAAATGTAAGATAAAGAACATAATAGAGCTAATTTTATAAAGATTGAGTTTAAAAGGCTAAATGTGTTTTCAGTTCAGCTCTTGACTCCTTATAGTGAAGAAATTACTGTACGAGTCCTTCTCTGGAAGTTGTCTCCAAAAAAGAGTGTCCTAACTCCATGCTCCAGATTCCAGGTACTGAAGTGTTCTACTTCTTTGTTTGAAAGATATTCGATGAAGAATAGAAGGTATTCTTGGATTTTTTTATCCCAAATGATCTTTAAGAAGCTCTTGGGTTCACAGTGTAAGTAATGGCATGTTCTTATTGTTATTCAGATATAGCGTGTAGTGTTCCTCACTCATCCTTATCTTCTCTAGATTGGTCTTCTAATTTATATTTGAGGTCTGACAATAGAAATTATGAAACCTCATGAGGTCCTCATAGTACCTCATACTGTCTCCAGATATGGTCTCTTGATATGTCTATAATCATCATTAATTAATGTCTGAAGCATTAAATTTTCCAAAAAATGACCGTTAGAATAATCTTAAGAAAATTGACAAAGTATGGAGTATAATAGTAAGTATCGATATACTGGTAGTGGTATCCTTCTCAATGTTAGATTTAACAACTATAGGTTTCATCGTTAGGCATCATCGGTAGGATTCATCAATAGGATTCACATTAGTGACCTTATAGAAGTAACCTTTAGCGATAACTCTACAATAGTAGCCTTTGAGCAGTAGACTTGTATTGATAACTCAGCGGTAACCTATAGCGGTAACCTCTAGTAGTAACCTTCCATGGGTAACCTCTAGCGGTTACCTTCAAGCGGTAACCTCCATCAATAACCTTCCAACAGTAGACTCAACCGGTGACCATTTACTCAGAGAAATTTTTCACTACAAACTTAAGCAAGAGAACATTGAGATTAAAAATACATAATTTTTATATGATACAAACTAATGAAACATAATTATCATATAAATGAAACATGATTTGGGATTATCAAAATATGTGATTTCAATAGTTTTGATCACAAACTCATTTGAAATCCATAGAAAAATATTTCAACATATTCTCTAGGGTTTTAATGGTTATCTCAAACAGACCATCTATCTAAGGATGATAAACTATACTAAAACTTAACTCTATATCCAGATCTTACTGGAGTGTTTTCTAGAATATTGAGGTAAATCTTGAATCCTAATTAGATATAATATAATGTGGTACTCAATAAAACCATACCACTTACTTTATGTACATAATTGAAAGATAATACAGATATAAATCTTATTTGATAGTGATGAAGTGTACTAACTTCATAAGGTGATTAACTACAACCCATATAACATTATTCCCTTTAGATGTTTTGGGGAGTCTGATGACAAAATACATGGAGATATTTTCCTATTTACATTATAGTATAAGTAATTGCTATAAAATACCCTTATATTTAAATCTGTCAGACTTATCTTGTTGACATACCAATTAACAAGAAACATATTCTGCAATATCTCTCTTCATTCCATCCCACAAGAAATACTCTTTCAAAATTATAAACATCTTTTTACTTCCAAGATGAATAGATAATGAAGAACTATGAGCTTTATGCTTTAGATCCTTATTCAAATATGGAACCAAAGGGACACATACATGGTTACTAAACCTGATTATTCCATTATAATTAAGGTTTAATTTAGGAAAATTTATCACCTTATTTTTTGATTCTACATCTTCCTTATAAGCCCCTTTAATCTTCATTTAGATTGATGGTTGAACACTCATTTAATATAGATAATATTTATCCCCTTATTTTAATATTTCTAGTTCCATCCTTTTTAAATCCATAAATATCAGATATTTTGTGATCCTCATCATAGATAAGCTATCATGATCCTTTTAACTTATAGTATTAGCCTACTTGTTTGCTTTCCCAAGTTGGTAATGTATTGAACCATCATAATATTTACTTAGATCCAACCATCTTATTTAGAGTATGTTCAAATATTTCTGTGTAAAAATATAATTCAAAATTTTATGATGAGTATATATATCACACCTTTATCTGTAAAGATAATGCCTCTATATCTTTAATAAAAAAATTACCACAACTAACTCCAAATCATGAGTTGATTAATTTTTCTCACAAACCTTCAATTGTCATGAGTCATAATCTATAACCATATAATTCTTCATGAGGAAAAATCCTATTTCGTTATTTAATGTATCACTATATATTATAAACCCTTCTCCACTATAGGGTAGAGTAAGTACAAGTGTGCTAACTAGCCTTATCTTTATTTTTATAAAACATTCCTCACATGCATACATCTAAAGGAACTTGTATCAATTATGAGTTAAATTTCTAAGTGGATTAGATATCCATGAATAATTATACAAAATTAATTGATAATATCTATAAAAAATAAGAAAAATATGGATCTTATAGATAATGGTTGGTTTGGGATAATGTTCAATAACTTTTATCTTTGACGGGTTTACTGATATACCCTCACTTGAGATTATATGACCTAAGAATGAAACTTTCCAAATCCAAAATTCACACTTAGTAAATTTTTCATAAATATTTTCCTTCCTTAGGGTATTAATCACAATTATAAAATGATCTTCATGATATTCCTTTCTCTTTTAATATACAAGAATATTGTCTTTAAATACTTCCAAAAACCGATCAATGTAATCTCTAAAGTATTTATTAATTAAATTCATGAAGATAATGGGGGTATTAGTAAGAACAATTGGAATAAAAATAAATTTATAGTTTCTTTACCTTCTATGGAATGTTGTCTTAGGAGTATCCTCTTTCTTGAACCTCAATTAATGATACCCATAACAAAGATCAATATTGTAAAATTATTGAGCTCTATATAGTTGAGGAAACAAGTCATCAATATGAGGTTGATGATACTTGTTTTTGATAGTGATATTATTACATTCCTAATAATCAATATAGATCCACATTGATCCATATTTATTTTTTGAAAATAGAATAGGTTCACCACAAGGTGACATACTTTGTTGAATGAATATATTGTCAAGATTCTCATGGAGTTGATTCATCAATTCTTGCAACACAATAGTTGCTATTCTATATAAAGTATTAGAAATAGTTATAACACAAGGTATGAGTTATATCTAAAAATCAACTTCAAGACTTGGAGTAAGACCAAGAAATTAATTCATAAATATATTAAAAACTCTCTCATAATAGGCATATCTTAGAAATTGATTTTTTCTCCAACCATCTGGGATAAATGTCACATTTTAATAGGAATCAAGACCTATAAAATGGATGTGATTTCAATTAGAAGTTCATAATTATTTTCATAATAATAAATGATCATAGGTTGGTTTATTATATAAAATGTGACATCCCTCCATTTTCAATTGATGTGGGATTTATGTAGAGAAATCCAATTCATTCCCAAAATATCATTGAACTAAACTAGAGGGAGAATAACAAGATTTGTAGGAAGAACATCCCACAAAATTAAACTGGAGAAGAATAATATACTTGGGATGAAATCATAATACCAATAGGAGTTTTTAATACTAATTCATAATCTAACCATTAAGGTGATATTATGATACCCTTAGAAAATTCCTTAGAAAAAACGAGTGGGTATATTCAGAATCAAATAAGATATTAACTATTCTAGAGTGGGTGATAAGTATACCTTTCACCATGTTGTTATCACACCATTCATCTAAAATAGTGATCAATTTAGATTTAACTTTTTTCTCTTATCTTAAGAGGTCATTGAAGATGATCATGATCATTAACATTAAGATTTGGGCACTAGTTAGCATAATCCCCATACTCCTGGAATTGGAAACACTGGATTGTGGGTGGTTCATTATGTGGATATTTATCTTTATTCTCATCATTCGATAACTTATTCCCATCACTTCGGAATTCAGTCACTTGAGGACATTTATTTCTATACTTAAAACATTTTTTAGTCCCTTTAATACAATTTACCCCATATTTCCTTCCATACTTTTATCATACGGGAAATATCATCTTTTTCTTACTATGGTTTTTAGAATATTATTTGAATTCAATATTTATTTTATCATCAAAACCATGAGATTGATGGATAAATACAATATCTATTTCCATCTTGATAGTACATTTCATAATTTATTCATAGCTATTAGAGTCCCTTATGGATAATGCCCTTTAGAGACTTGATTTTAATCCACTGAAGAATCTATCTATCTTACTTTTAGGTTGGATGATAATATGAGAAACATACCTTACAAGTCTTGTAAAAATTTCCTTATAGGCACCAATAGATTCATTATCATTTTTTTAAACTCAAGGAATTCCTTATCCATTTTTGTATGAATAATAATAGGAAAATTCTTATTGATAAATAAGTTCTTAAAATCATCCCACTCTATGGATTCAATTTAATTCTGCTCCATCATATTCTTGATAATATCCCACTATTGATATGTTTCTCTTTCCAAATGATAAATAGTAAAAATAATTTTTTCATGATCCAAACATTGGATAATAGAAAATATATTTTCAATAGAAATTATCCATTTCTCAGAAACTAGTGGATCAACGGACTCACTAAAAGAAGGTGGACAGTGCCTCATAAAGGACTCAACAGAACATTGTTCCCTCCTTTTCTCATTTAAAAGATCAGTGTGATTAAAATATTGTGAAAGATATGTAAGCATAACAAAAATATTTTTCATTAAGACTCCCATAAAATTTGGTTGATTAAGTGATTTTTTATCATACTCAATATTAACAAGATTCCTTCAGGTTCCAACCATATACTATATACCAAAAAAAAAATAGTGTGAGAAACACTAATCATAATGGGAAACCACATAATAATGAAAAATTATTTATACGATGTATAAATCATGACACCTTCTTCTATGAAAACTTAGGTATAACCTAGGCCATTCATGATCATTACCAAATATTTTGTAATTTATCCTATACTTAGACATATAACTAGATTTCTTACAAAAGTTTTCCTATCCTAGTTTTCAAAGGTTAATTAAACCTTTCTCTAATTCTAACTATTGTGACCCATACTTTTCAGACATTGATATTACATTTAAATATATGAATATTATTTACATAAAATATTTATGCACACCAGAATCATATAGGTCTAGTGCCTTTGGAAACTTGGAATCATAAACAAATGGTTTATAAAATAGCTACATCACCTCCTACTTATTTATTAATAACTAGCACCCTTCTTAGACATATCATGCTTAATACCTTTCTTTATAACTATGGGAAAGGAAACATAAGAAAAGGTTAACTATGATGCTTAATAAGGGTAAAAAAGGGAGATATAAAGGATCATATAAGTATAATATGAGTATATGGGTATAATAACATGATATTAATGCTTTAAAACCATACCCTACATATATAAGATCAAAATTTTGAGTCATGGCATAAATCTTGGCAGTTCATAAGACATGAATCCCATGGGAATCAAAGTACTTAAATCATGAAAGTTTAAAATAGGAATAAGACATGGAATTGTGGAATACAAATAAGCATATATGATACCTACCAGAAAATTCATAACATGTTAGGCTTGGGATAGCCACCCATGTACTTGATTCAGGCTTGGGATAATATCCTATGTACCCTATTTGGGGCTTGGGAGAACCTTCTATATACCCTTTGATCTCATGGAACCTCAGTCATTACCTAATGAATTATAGAGAGATATACGTACCTCCCATAAAATAATGAAAATCATACATATTTATGTCAAAATATCATAAAACATTCATCATATTAGAACCCATGAAAATAAACATGTTTCATAAAAATTTCATCATAGCATAACCTATGGAAAAGAAATGGGTTTCATAAACATCGTGTCATTATTTTCATAAACCATAAAAATAATGAATAAGTATGGTATCCTCAATATCATATCCACATTAAATTATAAAAAAAATCAAAGGTTGCTGTCATTGATGAATTTGAATATCATAAAAATATCATTAAAAACATTATTGAAGAAAATACCCTCTCCATATTTTAAATCATTTATTTAAAAATAACCGTGAAATTATGAAGGAAAATATTTTATTTGAAAATAAAATTATAAAATTGTAAAGGAATATTAAAAAAAATCATGATGGTAAGAAAATACATTCATGTTGTAAAAGTTAAAAAACTTTCCTTTTATATTTTTTCAGAAAAGTCACAAAGTATATTTTTGGAAAAAACTATCCCTCTCAAACCATTTTATAAAAAGTAAAACATGGATAAAAAAGACTTTAAACAATAACAGGATAATAGTAAAAACATTTTTAAAAACAGTTTTTGAAAAAATGGGTATGGAATAGAAATATTCCCTAGTGGAGACTTAAACATAAACGATCCTGAATAATGATGCGATTATGAAATAAACCCTTATCACTTTGGTAACTTTTGAATCATAAGCCTCATTAAATAAATAACCATATATGTATATGTATATCCCATAATTTTCATGATATTAATCCTAAAATAAATTAATGGGTAGTATATACACCACAAAAAAGAAACAAATGCTGTATAATACTTGTATCCCACATAAATAAAAGAGAGACGAAAATCCCATACCTTGAGTTCCACTTTCTTTGAAAACCTTCTAACCTCATGTATAATACATTTAAATTTATTATAATTCTATTCTAGAATTATATAAGTTCTTATTATATAATATATATTCATTAAATAAATATCTTTAGATTCATCCATAATAGTAGATATATAAATTGAATTACACCATTCATGGAGATGATAGGCCATACGTACGCATGAACGCTATTTTTATTTTTTGATGGATAGAAACAAGAAAAATAAATATTAATTCACCATAAAATTATAATTATTATATCATATATATAATATATATTTATAAAATTTACCCTCATTACCATACAAGTAAAATATAAATAAAAAATGAATCACATCACTTTATGGAGGTGGTAGTCCACACGTATGCATGAACGGTGTTATCATTTACCAAAAGATTGGATTATAAGTAGGTATATGTGATATTATAATTTCATAAGTATAATTATTTAATAAATATAATATATAAACATTAAACCCATCACAATACCCATCCATTAAATTTGGTGATAAAAAACAATCTATATCACTATATGGAGACGGTAAGCCATACGTACGAATGAGTGATACTTTCACTTCTCATTTGATGGGAAAAGGGTGTATAATGGTGTTTTCATAATCATAATAATATTTAATAAAATTTATGATTATAAATTTATTATTTTATGATATATAACATATATTTAGAGTAGGTAAACAAGAGTAGAAAAGAAAGTGACCAGGTAAGGTAGTTATCTATTCTTTGAAACGACTCCTAATATTCTATAAAGGGATCCAGGGTTAGTATTTTGGGAATACCAAGACCAAAAAAATGTGTATATGGAAGTTTATATAGGAAATTTTCAGATTTTAGTTGAGATAGAAGGCTCAAAGTGGTGTTAATAAGTGAGGGAGGAGGTTCCCTTCTATAATTGAGGTGACGAGAACTTTTGGAATTTCTCAAAAGATTAAATTATAGTAAATTTATTCTTGAAACATATTCCTCCAAATGGATATTTATTAAAAACTAAGGTAAAAAATGTTTGTAATCCCATCAACCAATAGAATTTAGACATGTTTTTGTGTAATTTTAAACCTTTTCATTTTGATCAAACCTTAGTTAAGAAATTTTAATTTTAACTATGGTAACACATTTTTCAATATTAAAGGGTTGTAATTTTTCCTTTTAAGTTGAAAATTGTCTTATAAAAGGCCAATTTATGGTATTTTTGACCATATTATATCGACCTTGTCTTATTTCAATATTTTTATTATAACACCCTGAGATTTTGTGTAATATATATTTTTTAATTAAATTTAATCTTTTTAGTATTTTTTATTACACAAAACATTAATTTTCGTTTAATTTAGATAAATTACTGAGTATAAAATGTATTATACACAATAATAAGTTTATCTTGTGCTAAAAATAATAATAATTGCATTCATGACATGTGACACCGATCTTCAGCGAACCATGAAAAAATATAATTTTAAATATGACCATTATAAACTATCTAGTAAATACATGGGTATGAATATTATGAACTACTTTATGAAATATACTTATAAATTTCCCACTCAATATAGATTTATTTAAAAATTCTTAGTAATTAAAAAATCAATTTTTAGTAAAGTCATTATATTCTTAAAAAATATGTTTTATTCGATTATGTTTTAAATTAATATAAGTATTCTTTAGTTATATTTAATAAAATTAGTTAATTTTGAATAAAATTTATATTTTATTTTAGTATAAGTTTATGTTTGGGTTTAGAAAGGGTTTTTTCTAAAAACTGTTTTAAAGTGCATGATATTTGTCCATTTTATTTAAATAAAATAATCCCTAATGTGGTATTATTTAAATGAAAATTTATAGATTATATATCAATAAATTATAATTTATAATCATAAAATGATTATTATTATATATAGAGTTAATATAAATCAATTTATGCTTGAAAAAAAATACACTTCTCAAAAACCCAAATTTTCATCGCATATGTGAGTTTTGTTTTAAATTTAATTTTTTTTCTAATTTTAGAAAATATATTTTAAAAAATAATGTTTATTTTTTATATCATAATATCAATATTATATTAGAGTGAATTTTTTGTATTTTTCTTAAAAGTTTCATTTTTTTATAAATAGTGAAAAATACTGAATATTTATTGAAAACTGACTTTTCATTTAATTTATTTATAAAGTAAAATTATATTATAAATTGGTTTCAAAGTAAGATTAGTTAAATTATAAATCCATTAATCCAATTTAGGTAATTGGAATAAATTTTATATTGATTTATGATATAAAAACTTTATAAGCTTTTAAAATAAATATAATTTATATTATCTAATAATCTTGAATTATTTTTTTTCCAAAATGAATAGTAAAAATAGTAACAGTTATTTCCTGAAGTTATGGTAATACTGAGTTTATCAGGGGGGGGGGGGGTTAAGTTAAAAAGATAACGGTTAAAAATAACTAAACACTTGTCATAAACCAATTGGATGGACATATTTTGGAATTATCCCCTCTAGTATTGAGAGTGGTCCATTATTAGATCTGTGTGACATGAAAAAAATGCGGATGAAATTATTTTTCTAAAAAAAATTACAAGTGTGTCACTCACCTCACTTATAAAAGTCCACCTCTTCTCCTCTCCACTTCACACATTCAAACCCATTTTATCTGGATAGGACCTGAACAATTCACTTCTTAAATTGTCTCCTCTTATCCTAGAATCCTTAGTTTGTATAGAAATAAAACCAAGGAAGGATTTTCATGCAAACCTAAAAAGGATACACTAAGTAGGGGTAACATTCATCAATAAGCGTTTTTGTTTTATTTATTCCCCTGCCTAATTGAATTGTTACTATACCATTATAATATAATGACCTTATTATCATCCATATACCGTGATGTTTTTAAGTTAATGACCCACAACCATATTCACTTCCATCAAATGGGTTATGAAATCATCGTTCGTGTGTACGACATACTACAGCCTCGCGAACTAATGCCATTTGTTTTTCCATTACCACCACTCAAGGATGGTTATAATGATGGATTTATTATATAGATATATATATTATATTTATGATATTTTTATTCTTATGAATTTTTTTTTATCACACATACGTTTATGATTTATATTTTGTGGGAATACAATAACATCGCTCGTGTGTACGGTGGACTACCGTCTCGTGAAGCAATGGGATTCGTTCCTGATTTACATGAAGGGTAATAAGGGTGAGTTTAATAAAAATATGTAAGATATATGACATAAAAATTATTCTATAATGATAACATATCATTTACCTTTATTACTCTCAATTTTAAAAGAAAATGGAAACAATGTTCACGCATACGTATGACTTACCATCTCTATGAATGATGCATTTAATTTTTTATCTCTAAATATTATGGATTACTATAAAAAAATATATAATGAATATATTTGATATATATATAATTTTTAACATTTTTTATATGATGAAACCATTATTTAAGTAATAGGAATAAAAATAAAAAGTCAAAACATATATGAAAAACAAAAAAGTTGTTGCCCGAAACATGACTTTAACATGGAATGATAAATAAACGAGTAATAAAAGGTCATAATAAAACCATATATGGTATGAAATATATGAATATTTTTCTTTAATATATTTAAAATAAAATAATATTTATTATATAGGAGTTTTTAACATATAAAAATAAAGTCAAGACTTAATGTAAGAGATTTCCATCTCACTTTTTAACTTCTGTGAGAGACATGCCATATTGACCACCTATTTATTTTATGTGGTATATATAATGACCATGAATTTATTTTATGATTATTATCCTTAAAATTATAGTGATTTAAATATCTATTTTAGTACCTATATTTTAGGTGGTTTATGCTTCAAAAGTTAACAAATCAATAAGGGATTATTGTATCAATTTACCTTATTGGGGACATAAGTTATGTTATGAACATATCTCCTTAAAATGAGGTTTATATACTTCCTATTTGAAATGTTATATAACGAATATACTTATTTCCATGATATTTTAAGTTTCATTTAATGTTATTATTTCGTGAGTTTTATGATTTAAAGTTACAAAAGTGGTAAGAGTTTTTTGTTACAATCTCACAAGTTATCAGGATTGTTTATGATTATTCTTAAAATAATGAAATAATATGATCTATATCTTAAAAAACTCATGAATTTTATTATAATATGGTTATTTAATGAGAATAAATGTTTTCCCTTCATTTTAATCTATTTATTCACTCAACATTTCAAAAGTTTGTTTTTAAGAAAAACTGTATTTTCGATCAAAAACTCTTTTTATTCCAAAATCATGCTTTCTAAAAATGTTTTATTTTTTTGGAAATTATTTTTCAAATATTAAATTATACTTTCCTCAGTAAATGTTTAGAATTATTTTAAAATATTCCTTTATAATATTTCAATTTTATTTTCAAATAAATAGATTTTTAAAAAGGTTTTATGTTTTAAAAAATTATTTTAAAAGAATAGTTATTTTCCTTAAGAAATGTTTTAAATGATTTTAAAAGCCTCATTTATAAGTTTTCAAGGTCATTTTAAAACAAAATTATTTTTTAAATGTTTTTAGTTTTAAAAAGTGATTTTCAAAGAAAAGTTATCTTCATCAAGAAATGTTACTGGTTATTTATCTATCAAAATCATTTTCTATCTAAGAAGACATCATTTTATGTAACTTATGCTTTACTGGGGATATGAATCAAGGATAAAATTCTTATTATTTCTCTACATTTTTTATGATGACTATGTTTTTATGAAACCTATTTCTCTTCCATGGGTTATACCATGATAAATTTTTTTATGAAACCTACTTCTTTTTCCATGGGTTATGACATAATTAAATAATGAAAGTATTATTAAACCTATCTATTTTCTATATGTTATGATGTGATTAAATGTTTATGAAACCCATTTAATTTCATGGGTTATGATATGATGCATGTTTTATGATCTTATGGTACTCATGTGTGTTATTTTATTTATGTTATGGGTGATAAGTATATCTCCCTCCAATGCATTGGGTAATGATAAATATTTTATGAGCTCAGAGGGAACTTGGATGGTTATCCCAAGACCAAAAAGGAGGGATCATGAGTGGTTATCCCAATACCAAAAGGAGGGTACATGAGTGGTTATCCCAAGCCTGAAAGATAGTACACAAGAGGTAATCCCAAGCCCAAAGTAGGTTGTAACCTCCCAGTTCCAGAAGCCATCCAGAGGCACCTCATACCCGGTTGGTCACATGAACTCAAGCACATTTCTCATAACACCAGAGGCTACTGAATAGTAACTAGGGACCTGAGTGTGATAGTTGGGAAACTATGCCCTCATTGGCAGATCAACACAGAAAAAGATAAACATATAACAATAGAGGAAGCTGTAATAATATCAAACAATAAGAAACAACATAAGATTGAATAAATAAACAGCTGGATCACATATATAAAAATGATGCATGATACATATGTCTAGGATAGCAGCCAAACATGTCAAAATACTAAAAATACAGTACTAAACCCAAGTATAAGAAAAATAGTAAACAAATCCACAACATCACAAGCCGAAGCTTAGTCCCATGCTCTCCAACTCCAAGCAGTCAAGTACCAGAAGTAGAAGGGTGCTTGCCCTTATCTATACCTAAAACAAAATAATCTTTTTGGGCCTGAAATCATGGCCTAAACAAGGTGTGATACTAAATCCAAGTAGGAAACCACCACGAGATCTGTGCCTAATAGTCAGTGAATATATATGGAAGGAAATAAGAAAAATAAGTAGTAAACAAGGAAGTAATCAACATTAAACATTACTACAGTTCAAAGCATTCAATTCCACAGAGCAAGTAAATATATAATTACAAACAGGTAACCCTCTGAGATATACTCTCAACCTATCCCCTCTAGTCCTACCTAGAAACCACAAAAAAACCCTATGGAAGTACACACATTCTAACCCCTTTGGTTTATCTTTTGTAAAGTCTCTCTGAGGAAGCATTCTACATCAATTCCCCCTATAACCAAGTATGAATAAAGACTCTCAAAGGAAGCACTCACCGTCAATTTCCCCTATAGTCTTTGAATAGAAACTACAGGCACTCTAAAGAAGCAATCAATGTCAATTCCCCCTTTGGCCTCATAACGTAACTATAGACCCTATGTGGGAGCACTCAACGTCAATCCCCCCTATGGTCTCACAATGTAATTAAAATAACAGACACTCTAAAGAAGCCTTTACGTCTATTCTCTCTATGGTCCACTACCCTAGGTTCTCACAGCCCTGTGTATGTCAACCAACATGAAAAAGCTTATCATCCAAATTAAACCTCAAGAACGACTTGTCTAATATTCTACAATATAATATCATGGCAGATAAGCAAAATCACTCCATCCCATAATACAAGGTATAGAAAGTAAACAACATCCTAATAAACAAACTATACCAAAAATTCATCAACAAAATATGCATGGGTAAACACTTCCAAAGCATAGAAATTAACCCTATTCACATTCAATTAACCTCTATTCAAGCATTCAAGAAAAGCAGGAAAATGAAAGGGCTAAATTAGTAAACACGCAATACCCCTTTCAATGGTATTGGCACTTTTGCACATATAACTCAAATATTTTAAACGAAACAGCACAAACCACCTACCTCGATGTTGGGAGATTTCTATATGTGAACCTCAACCATTGAATCTCCCAAGAACACCATATATATACAAAAATGTATAAAACTTTCAATGGAGGATAACTTGAGAAAGAGGAGGAATCAGAAAACAAAGTTCAAGCGGAAGGAAGAGCTTACCGAGGCGATACCAACATAATTGGCGGTGATCGATTTGGAGAACAGATGCTCACTCGAGGGATCAGATAAGATTCACAGCCATACGAGTTCTCTCGGATGAACCAGACCTAAAAGTAGGGCTTTCTGGTGATTAGATGCGACCCTGGGATGTTTAATGAAAAAAAAATATACAGTGTGTACTTTAGAATTACACGACGTGTACTTGCCTTCTCCGTACTCTGCTTTAGGCGATCTCCAGGTCACCACATGGCTGTGTGAACGACCACTACATGGCCAACACACGATTACCTGTGGTAATAAAGCACACAACGTGTACTCATAAATTACATGGAATGTACTTAAAAAATTTCTAGAAACTCCTCTTTTTCTCAAAAACGACAAGAAAAGGAAAACATACCTGAAAAGAAGATCCGATTTCTTATAAACTTCCCCCTTAAATAAATTCATCCCTGAATTTTCCTAGAAAGGAAGTGTAGAAGAATAAATTCTAAATAAATCCATCCACTATGATCGTACATCAGCCTCCCTCTCCCAAGTCTCGTCCTGCACTCGCTTGTGCTGTTATAGCACTCACACTAGAGGAATAAACCGACCATAGAGAGCCTTCATACTTCAATCAACAATTCAGATAGGATGCTCCTTGAATGAGGCATCCACCTTTAACTCAACCTCCTTGGGTTGGAAAAAATTAGACAGGTCTAAGAAGTAACCTCAAAACTGAGAAACGTAGAAGACATCGTGCATAGCCCGATACCTCTGAGGTAACTGCAATCGATAGGAAACCAGTCCAACTCTCTCCAATACCTCAAACGGTCTGATGTACCTCAGTGAAAGCTTATCATATCTTCTAATGCTTATGTATCCCAACCTCGGTGTGACACGTAAGAAAAACTGATCCCCAACCTCGAACTCCAGAGGTCGTCTCCACAAATCAACATAAGACTTCTGTCGAGACTGTGCAATATCCATCCTCTTCCGAATCAATTCTATCTACTCTGTGGTCTCCTGGACAAGACGAGGTCCCAGCATAGCTACCTCTCCTACCACCAACCAATATAAAGGTGATCAACATGGCCTACCGTACAAATCCTCACAAGGTTTCATCTAAATAGTTTCTTGAAAACTATTATTGTAGGCAAACTCCACAAGAGGTATGTGCTTCTCTCAAGAACCTCTAAAATAAAGGATGCATGCTCGCAGTATGTCCTGAAGTACCTGAATTGTATGCTTAGACTAGACATCTGTCTGAGGGTGGTAAGCTGAAATCATAATTACCTGTGTCCCCAAGACCTTCTTCAATCCCTGCCAGACCCGAGAAGTAAAACGTACATCCCTATATGAGAAAATGGAGTGCGGAAGCCCATGTAAGCTTACAACCTCATGGATGTACAACCTTCCCATATCATCAACAATAAAGGTCTCCTTGATCGGCAAGAAGTGAGAAACCTTTGTAACGCCCCGACCCCAGTAACCCAAAGTTGGTGCATTGTTACATAACATTGGCATGATCACAAAAGATCAAGTCTCGAAAGTACGATTAGTTTAGTAGCCTTGGAAATACTAGATACATTCATAAGGTTTACATTATATCATGAAATGGAAAACTACAACAACATTGATTCCAGAGACAACACTAAGATCCCATAGTCTATCCCTGCATGTCAGTCATAAAATACTTCTACACAACCTAGGAAAAATAAAACATCGAAAGGGGTGAGCTCAGATGCTCAGTAAGGATAACAATATTGTAGAAACTTTCATAAATAATCATTAACATTTAAGGCAATGTATAACTAAAACAAAATCCTTTTAAACTTTAAATTTAGCATAATATGGAAAAAATAAAATTAAATAAATCCATTTACTTATTAACATGGATATTCTACTAGTCGAATAATAACATGCAATATCAATAACCACTTTCATAATGATGGAATTCATAATGCCATACTATCATAAACACATAGTCAAGGACTTGTGCCAAGACTATAAATAATATTTTATCAAGGCCTTGTGCCAAGACACTAGTTTGTCTCATGAGACCTACCGATGCATTGAGGAGCTATAGTGGGCTCCACCCGTCACTTATTTAGTCCAATGCGTTCCTCATACGAATAGGTTTAAATATAACAAAAACATTCGTATTAAAATTAGAATATGAAATTTCAATACTTTCTCCATAAACCATGAATGGTATAAAAATAACACATCCATAGTCAAGCATATCACAAAACCTTCAATACAATATGGAAGTTTTTATCATAATAAATCAACTTAAAATAATCTTAAAATCCATCAAAGGATGTTGACATAGATGAAATCAAAAATATTTGAGAGAAATATCTCTTTTTTGAAATCATTTAAAAGTCACATAATTATAAAATAAAACATTTAATTTGAAAATATTTTTATAATCTTTTAAGGGAAGCTTCAACTATTTTATAACGGCGGAAAATAGCCACACCCGCCGTATAAGTTAAAAAAAATATTCTTACCTTAATTCTGTAGAAAAGGTTAAAAAGGACCTTGTTTGTAAAATGACAGAAAGATTCCTTTATAAACATATTATAAAAAGTCAAACAAGGGTATAAATGAATTTAACCCAAAGTCTATAAAATAGTATGAATGATTTGAAATAAATTTTTAAGAAACATGGATGTGGATGATAAAGAGGTCCCAATAGATAATCACGTATAAACAACCTCGGATAATGAAGAGATTATGAAATAAACCCTTAACTTGTACTTTTCCTTGGTCGAGGGTAGGTTAAACTCTTGTATAATGGTGAAAAATTTGTTATTAAATTATACAAGATATCATATATGATCTTGTAACATTTCTTTGTTAATAATATCTTAGTATTATAGTCGTTTCGGGTGTTAAATTACTCATTTTATTTTATATGTTTTGATACATAAGCCATGTTTGTTATGGATAGGTTGTATCTTATTCATATCCAGATGATATAAAGTCCTTAAACATTATTTTTAATCATCAAATGAGAATTATACTTGAATGGATACGATGGGGAATGAATCTCATCGCGTTCGTGGAGATGGTAGTCCGTACGTACGCACGATCGACAATATCATTCTTTTGATATTAAAATAATATACAATTGGATGTTATATAATATATTATGAATCATTATAATGTAATATTTATTATTTACTTCAATTACACATTAATATCATACCCATCCAAATAATAATGTTTTGAATAATAATTACACCACGATGTGGAGACGGTAAGTCATACGTACGCACGTTTGGTGACATGTCATTCAAAGGATGGATAGAATACTGAATATGGTTGTACCATATTTATAATAACATCATAGTATATAGAAGATACTGGATTTATTTTTTATAATGTAAATAACAAAGAAAGAAGAAGTGGAAGAAGAAAGGAACTTGAAAGAGGGTGGTGAAATTATTACCTCTTCTTTGGGTTCTTCCTTTTGATTTGATCAAAAGGGATCTTTAAGTTGTCTTTATGACTAAAGGAAGGCCTTTTGGATGAAGTGAGGGAAGTTGAGAGGATATTTGGGCATGTTTTGGACGAACCAAAAGGCTTTTAAGGTATGAATTTGAGATAAGGGGGAGTTCCCTTTTATAAAAGGGGTGAGGGGCACCTTAGAAAAAACTTAAAATATTATTTTATAATAAAATCATATTCAGTTTATAATCTCTCCAAAGTGACTTATTTCGAGTCTAAGGTGGGGATGGGTCTATATCCTTTCATCCAATAGACTTTAGACAGGTTTGGGTCACTATATTAACCTTATCATTTATATTTAACTCTTAGTTAAATAGTTTGACATTTACCATGTGTCTTTGTATTTTTATATTATATGGTTAGTAAACATACTATATACTTCCAAGCGAACCACAAGTGGTTAATTAATGATAAAAATTTCATTATATAAGTCCTTTGTACCATCCTTATATTTTTAGTGATATTATATCAATTTATAATATAATAGTTTTTTTTAAAAACTCCTTTATGTCAATTTTGACACTATTTAATAACTGATTTTTGTTAAAGTCTTAACAACTTTATTAATTCAAACCAAATTCATTTAAGAAATAATAAAATGTCATAGTAACCTATAAAATTAGTGTAATTCATAAAAAGTCCCAAATTACATTTATTTGGATATTTATAATATCAATTATTTTAATATTTAATTAATTAGGTAATTATTGCATCACCATTGTGTCATAAATAAATTAAATTATTTAATGTCTAAAAATTATAATAAAATACCATTATGTAGGAAATGTTATTATATTTCTAATTAATATTTCTAATTAAATTTATCTTATGTATAACCCTATATTAAAAATGTTTTAGTTATTAAACTTTGATTTTGACTCTTTTAACTCTTCTTTGAATTAAATAATAATAAATGTCCTAATCTAATCCAAGTGGACAAAATAGGTTCACATTTTATTCCTAAGGTTATTTTTGGTCGAATTAAACTTATACAATAGAATTAGGACATTTTTTAGGGTAATAATAATATCATTTTTACCCTTAATTACCCTCTTTACTTTTAACCGTGGTAAATAAAAGTAAAAAGTTACTATTCACCAACAAATATTTTCATCTCATTGAACCACATTTTACTTATTGATATCAACCTTTTCTCTTGGATTTTTAAAATTCCACTCACAGAAGCGGTAAAATTAAGTTTTATGTGAATTTGCCAATTCTCCTAGGAGATGGGTAAAAGACGGTGAAAAGTTCAATAAAATTTTTATATATATAAAATTATTATAAAATAAATCCAATGAATTACATTGAACTTATATAGGTATTATGTATCTATTTTTACCGAAAATAAAAATAAATAATTATTTAAATAAAAATTCAATTTTAAACTATAACTAACTATTTTTCACTATTCATCAAAAATTTAAATTTTTCATAAAAATACCAAAATTTCACCCTAGGATAATTTCGATATTCCGAATACAAAAATAAAGTCTATTTTGAAAGATAAAATGTATAAAATTTCAAAAAGTGGGTATTAATATTCATAATGGCTAGTTTTATTGGTTGTGGTGTGTTAGAACTTGAGGTTGCGTACAACACACGCTACTGTATTATTTAAAGAGAAGCGTACCATGGAAGCTTGGGGTGTTACATTCTACCATCCTTCAAATAATTTTTTCCTCAAAATTTATAGAATACTACCGCATGAAAAGACTCGGGTGGTTATTTATCATAAGTTCCTCGGGTTCCCACGTTGCCTCTTCCATCTTATGGTTTCTCCATAGAACTTTTACCATACGAGTTGTTCGGTTTCTTAGAACTTGTTCTCTTGTATCAAGAATACTGACAGGCTCTTCGCAATAAGAAACATCGGGTTCCAGTTCTACTTCCTCATAAGTGAGTACATGCATTGGATTAGGCATGTATTTTCTCAACAGTGATACGTGGAACACATCGTGAACTTTGGAGAGACTTGGCGACATTGACTAATGGTAAGCTACAGCCCCAATTCGTTCTAGAATTTCGAAAGGTACTATGTACCTGGGACTCAATTTACCCTTCTTACCAAAACGTATAACTCCCTTCCATGAAGATACCTTCAAGAAAACATAATTTCCTACCTGAAATTCCAAATCATTCCTTCGGTTGTCAACATAGCTCTTCTGCCTACTTTGAGCTGTTTTGATGTGGCTTTTGATTACCTTCACCTTTTCCATCATTTCCTCCACTAGTTCTGGGCCTAAAATTTTTCTTTCAGCAGCATCATCCCAACAAGTTGGTGTGCGACATCTCTTTCCATTTAACGCTTCATATGGTGCCATCCGAATACTTGGATGGAAACTATTGTTATAGGAAAATTCTACCAGAGGTAAATATTGATCCCACATACCCTGAAAGTCAAGTGAGCAAGATCTCAACATGTCTTATAAGGTTTGAATAGTCCATTCTGATTGTCCATCAGTTTGGGGGTGGTAGGAAGTTCTCAAACGAAGTTCAGTATCCAAGTCTTTCTAAAGACTTTTCCAAAATCTTGAAGTAAAACGGGGATCACGATCAGAAACAATCGATAGGGGTACTTTATGAAGTCTCACAACTTCATTAATATATAGTCTTGCTAAACGTTCAAGTGGTAAATCTTCCCTTATAGCAAGAAAATGTGATGACTTGGTAAGATGATCCAAAATGACCCATATTGCATCATTCCTTCAAGGAGTCTTTGGTAGTCACATGACAAAGTCCATCGTGATATTATCCCATTTCCACTCAGGTATGGGAAGAGGTTGCATGACTCCTCTAGAATATTGCCTTCCAACTTTCACTTGTTGAAAAACCATACATCTTGACACAAAATCAACAATCTCCCTCTTCATGTTGTCCCACCAAAAATTATCCTTCAAATACCTATACATTTTGGTTCTACCCAGGTGTATAGAAAAATTGGAACTATGAGCATCGTCCAACAATTCCCTTTTTAGATCAGGTATATTGGGAACACAAAGTCTCTTCCCAAATTTCAAAATTCCATCTTCATACACAAAGTCACTCAACCTCCCATCATTCACAGCTTTAATCTTCTTTTGAAACTCTTTATCATCGGTCTGAAAACTATTTATCCTTTCTAGTAAATATGGTTTGGAAACCATTTGAAAAAGTATCGATTTTTCACCTTCCATGGTTATTCCCATATTCAAATTTACTAGATCCATGAAAATTGGATCCCTTTCAACTCTCATTTTGTTCAAAACTCCATGATCCTTTTTTCTCAAAGCATCCGCCACCTTATTTTCCTTCCCCAGGTGGTAGTGTATCGTGCAACCATAATCCTTGAGTAGTTCAAGCCATCACCTTTGCCTCATGTTTAGTTCTTTCTATGAGAAAATATACTTCAAACTCTTTTGATTGGTATATATATATCACATTTGCACTATAGAGATAATATCTCCATATCTTCAAAGAAAATATTATAGTATCTAACTTTAGATCCTGAGTAGGATAGTTTTGCTCATGAATTTTCAGCTGTTGTGATGCATAGGCAATAACCCTATCATTCTGCATAAGGACACAACCAAGTCCTTTCTTTGAAGCATCACTATAGACAAAAAACCCATTATTCCACGATGGTAGAGTCAATATAGGAGCATTGACTAATATTATCTTCAGTTCTTAAAAAAAATCTTCACACTCTTTTGTCCAAACAAATTTAACCCCTTTACGTGTGAGCTTTGTTAATGGGTTAGCCAATCGGGCAAAATTCTGGACAAAACATCGATAATAACCTGCTAAACCAGTAAAACTACGTACCTCAGTTATACTCATTGGTGTTGGAAATTATTGGATTACTCTTGTCTTAGAAGGATCAACATATATTCTATCCTTAGAGATAATATGGCCAAGAAAATAAATCTCATGAAGCCAGAATTTACACTTGCTAAACTTCCCATATAATTCATGTCTTCTAAGAGTCTTTAGGATAATACGCAAGTGATTTTCATGATTTTCATAGATTTTGGAGTATACCAAGATATCATCAATAAATACCACTACTAAATCATCGATATATTCCTTTAAAACTCTATTCATTAGATCCATGAAGATAGAGGGTGCATTAGTCAATCCAAAAGGCATTACTGTAAACTCATAATGCCCGTACCTGGTTCGAAATTCTGTCTTTAGAAAGTATTCCTTCTTCACACACAACTGATGGTATCCAGATCAAAGTTCAATATTTGAAAAGTATTGAGCTCCATGCAGTTGGTCGAATAAATCATCAATGAGAGGTAGGGGATACTTGTTCTTTATTGTTATAACATTGATCTCCCTATAGTCAATGCACAACCTCATAGATCCATCTTTCTTCTTAAAAAAAGAACAGAGGCTCCTCATAGAGAAACACTAGGGCGAATAAATCCCTTATTACTCAATTCCTCTATTTTTTTCTTTAGTTCCACTAATTCCACAATGGCCATTCTATAATGTGTCTTCGATATAGGCCTTGAATCAGGAATTAAATAAATAGAAAACTCAATTTCTCATTCTGGAGGATGTCCAGGTAAATCTTCCGGAAACACATCTACATATTCTTTCACAATACGTACATCCTCTATTTGAACATTCCTTTCCTCATCTATAGTTATTTCATTCTCTTCCTCCCCAATAATTGAATTTAGTTAGGCTACTATGGGTGGATCTAGATAAGAATTAGGCAGTGAAAATTCTGTTCTAAAGATAAGGTGTTCCTTATCATCATCATAAAAAATTATAACCACCATCTTCTTATAATAAATATTTACATCATGGTCCGAAAGCCAATCCATACCAAGGATTATATTAAACTCAATCATAGGTATGACGATGAGATCAATAGATAAAGAACATTTGTATGCTCTAATGGGAACTAATTCACAGAACTTTATAGCAATGATACTTCCCTAAGGAGTTTTGAATGAAAAATCCCTTGTTAAATCAAATTGGAAATATCTAATTTTCTTAGAAAACTGAGAAGATATGAAACAATGTGATGATCCAGAATCAAATAAATCATTTTATAAACATGAGGAAACCATTAAATTACCTACCACCACGTCTTTCTGAGCTTCTACCTCAGCAGTAGTGATAACATAAGTTTGGCCATGATCCCTTGGCATTTTATGAGGTAAGTTCCCCTGAAGATTAGGAAATTCATTTGCATAATGTCCCATCTCCCTATAATTGTAGCATTGAACATCGACAACTTCTTTCTTCTCCTTGCAATCACAAGTTTGGTGGCTTTTTTCACCACACTTGTAACAGAATCCCATTACCTTCAAGCAAGTACCCGAGTGTATCTTTCCATATTTACTATAGGATGAATATTCAACTTTTACCTTCTTCCCCTTATTTCCATTTCCAGAGTGATCATCAGATCTTTTATTCTCTTGATTTTCTTTAAAGTCGTGAGACATAGAGAATTATTTTTCTATCTTGATAGCACATGAGACAATATATTCGTATGACGTAAAGGATTTTGAGACTAATGATCAACAGAGAAATGGTTTTAACTCATCAAATAAATGATCAATCTTACTTCTTGGGTTACATATATAATCTACAGAATGACTTACTAACCTTGTAAAGTTAGACTCATACTTCGCAACATTCTCGTCATCCTTTTTCATCAGACTCAGAAATTGTCTTTCCATATCTGCTCGATGGTCATGAGGAAAGTATTTTTCTAAGAAAATCTCTTTAAACTACCTCCATTCCATATTTTATACTTAATCCTCCTCCTTTGTGTTTTGAATCAATGACCACCATTGGTCAGCATCTCCAGTGAGGCGGTAAACTACCATGTTAACTTTTTCCCTTTCACTACTCCCCAAGGCATGGAATATTTTCTCTAAGGAATTTATCCATTTCTCAGCTAGTAATGGATTTTTACTCCCATTTAATGTTGGTGGTTTTTACCTAATGAATAAATCTAACATTGATCCTACACGCTCTGGATATGGGTGCTCCATACGGGTAAGGTTATTATTCATAACCTGAGTGAGTTGTCCCAGTATGGCGATTAGCTGATCAGCACCAGTTGCATCACCAGATCCACTATAATTATCTTGAGCAGGAGGGAAATCCATACATGGAGTGTGTGCATTGATACAGTTTCCAATACTTACACTAGGAGGTATTTATAAATAATGGAATACACTAGATTAGTTTATGAATCTCAATAAATAAATCCAAACTTGTAAAACACTGAACATAAGTTGAACAGTTTTTGGATATAATCCATAATCATAAAATTGTTTTCTTTGAAGAAGTATATACTCATAAACCCTTCGTAATGGTTTGCAAATAAAATGAGAATTATCCTAAGCATATCCCACAGGAGTGTCGTAACCAAGAGTACAGTAAGGCCCGTTGTCGTGCACCAGTTCCCATTCGAGTCTAGCTCAAAGTGGTGTTTTCGGGTTTTACCCCTAGGTACATCTATTCTAGAGCTGCCTATACCTGCTCGTATCCAGACAGGGATGTATTTCTCAGAAAACTCTCAAAATCTCTACAAAACCAAAATTCTAGGAAGTTCTTCTATACTAATCCTTAAAGTCCATCTTAGTTCTATGTGCTCTAATCAGAGTTTATCTAGCTTCCAAGGTTTTTACTAAACTTCCTCTGATACCAACTATAACGCCCCAACCCCAGTTACCCAGAGTCAGTGCATTATTACATAACATTGGCATGATCACAAAAGTTCAAGTCTCGAAATACCAATTAGTTTAGTAGCCTTTGAAATACTAGATACATTCACAAGGTTTACATTACATCATGAAATGGAAAACTACAACAACATCGATTCCATAGACAACACTGATATCCCATAGTCTATCCCTATAGGTCAGTCATAAAATACTTCTTCACAACCCGAAAAAAATAAAATATATAAAGGGGTGAGCTCAGATGCTCAGTAAGGATAACAATATTGCAGAAACTTTCATAAATAACCATTAACATTTAAGGCAATGTATAACTAAAACAAAAGCCTTTTAAACTTGAAATTAAGCATAATATGACAAAAATAAAATGAAATAATTCCATTTACTTATTCACATAGATATTATACTATTCGAATAATCACATGCAATATAAATAACCACCTTTATAATGATGGAATGCATAATGCCAGACTATCATAACCACATAGTCAAGGCCTTGTGCCCAGAATACGAATAAGATTTTGTCAAGCCCTTGTTCCAAGACACTAGTTTGTCTCATGAGACCTACCGATGCATCGAGGAGCTATAGTGGTCTCCACCGTCACTTATTATGTCCAATGCATTCATCATATGAACAGGTTTAAACATAACCTAAACATTCATATTAAAAATAGCATACGAAATTTCAATACTTTATCCATAAACCATGAATGGTATAAAAATAACACATCCACAGTCAAACATATCACAAAACCTTCAATACAATATGGAAGTTTCTATCATAATAAATCAACTTCAAATAATCTTAAAATCCATCAAAGGATGTTGACATATATGAAATCAAAACTATTTTCGAGAAATATCTCTTTTTTGAAATCATTTAAAAGTCACATAATTATAAAATAAAACATTTACTTGGAAAATATTCTTATAATCTTGTAAGGGAAGCTTTAACAATTTTATAATGGCAGAAAATATCCACACCCGCCGTATAAGTTTTAAAAAAACATTCTTACCTTAATTTTGTCGAAAAGGTTAAAAAGGAACTTGTTTGGAAAATGACGGAATGATTCCTTTATAAACATATTATAAAAATTCAAACATGGATATAAATTACTTTAACCCATAGTCTGTAAAATAGTATGAATGATTTGAAATACATTTTTAAGAAACATGGATGTGGATGATAAAGAGGTCCTAGTAGATAATCATGTATAAACAACCTCAGATAATAAAGAGATTGTGAAATAAACCCTTACATTGTTCTTTTTCTTGGTCGAGGGTAGGTTAACCTCTTGTATAATGGTGAAATAATTTTTATTAAATTATACAAGATATCATATATGATCTTTTAACATTTCTTTGTTAATAATATCTTAGAATTATCGTCGTTTCATGTGTTAACTTACTCATTTTATTTTATATGTTTTGTTACATGAGACATGTTTTTTATGGATAGGTTGTATCCTATTCATATCTTGAATGACATAAAGTCCTCAAACATTATTTTTAATCATAAAATGATAATTATACTTGAATGTATACAATGGGGAATGAATCTCATCGCGTTTGTGGAGACGGTAGTCCGTACGTACGAACGAGCGACAATATCATTCTTTTGATATTAAAATAATATATAATTGGGTGGTATATCATATATAAAGAATCATTATAATGTTATATTTATTATTTAATTCAATTACACATCAATATCATACCCATCAAAATAATAATGTTTTGAATAACAATTACACCACAATGTGGAGACGGTAAGCCGTACGTACGCACGTATGGTGGCATGTCATTCAAAGGATTGATAGAATATTGAATATGGTTGTACCATATTTATAATAACATCACAGTATATAGAAGATACTGGAATTATTGTTTTATAATGGAAATAACAAAGAAAGAAGAAGTGGAAGAAGAAAGGAACTTGAAAGAGGGTTGTGAAATTATTACCTCTTCTTCGGGTTCTTCCTTTTGATTTGATCAAAAGGGATCCTTAAGTTGGCTTTGTGACTAAAGGAATACCTTTAGGATGAAGTGAAGGAAATTTAGAGGATATTTGGGCAGGGTTTGGCCAAACAAAAAGGCTTTGAAGGTATGAATTTGGGATAAGGGGGAGTGCCCTTTTATAAAGGGGTGAGGGGCACCTTAGGAAAAACATAAAATATTATTTTATAATAAAATCATATTCGGTTTATAATGGATCCAAAGTGAATTATTTAGAGGCTAAGGTGGGGATGGGTCGAAATAATTTCATCCAATAGATTTTAGATAGGTTTTGGTCACTGTATTAACCTTATCATTTATATTTAACTCTTAGTTAAATAGTTTGACATTTACCATGTCTCTTTGTATTTTTATATTATATGGTTAATAAACTTACTATATACTTCCAAGAGAACCCCAAGTGGTCAATTAATGATAAAAATATCATTATATAAGCCCTTTGTCTGAACCTTAGATTTTTAGAGATATTATATCAATTTATAATATACTATTTGTTTTAAAAACTCCTTTATGTCAATTTTGACACTATTTAATAATTGATTTTTGTTAAAGTCTTAACAACTTTATTAATTCAAAAAAAATTAATTTAAGCAATCCTAACATGTCATATTAACCTATTAAATTAGTGTAATTCATAAAAAGTCTCAAATTACATTTATTTGGATATTTATAATATCAATTATTTTAATATTTCATTAATTAGGTAATTATTTATCACCATTGTGTCATAAATAAATTAAGTTATTTAATGTCTAAAAATTATAAATAAAATACCATTATGTATGAAATATTTTTAGATTTCTAATAAATATTTATAATCTAATTTATCTTATTTATAACCCTATATTAAAAATGTTTTTGTTATTAAACTTTGATTTTAACTCTTTTGACTGTTCTTTGAATTAAATAATAATAAATGTCCTAATCTAATCCAAGTGGATCAAAGAGGTTCATATTTTATTTCTAAGGTTGTTTTTGGTCGAATTATACTTATCCAATAAAATTAGGACATGTGTTAGGGTAATAATAATATAATTTTTACCCTTAATTACTCTATTTACTTTTAACCGTGGTAAATAAAAGTAAAAAAGTTACTATTCACAAAAAATTATTTTCATATCATTGAACCATATTTTACTTACTAATATCAACCATGTCTCTTAGAGTTTTGAAATTCCCCTCACATAAGCGGTAAAATTAAGTTTTATGTGAATTTACAAATTCTTCTTGGAGATGGGTAAAAGACGGTGAAAAGTTCAATAAAATTTTTATATATCTAACATTATTATAAACTGAATCCAATGAATTACATTGAAATTATATATGTATTATTTTTCTATTTTTACCTGAAATAAAAATAAATAATTATTTAAATAAAAATTCGGTTTTAAACTATAACTCAGTGTTTTTCACTATTCATCAAAAATTGAAAGTTTTCAGAAAAATACCAAAATTTAACCCTAGGATAATTTCGATATTCTGAATCCAAAAATGAAGTCCATTTTGAAAGATAAAATGTATAAAATTTCAAAAAGTAGGTATTACTATGCATAACAGCTAGTTTGATTGGTTGTGGTGTGTTATAACTCAAAGTTGCGTACATCACACGCTACTGTATTATTCAAAGAGAAGCGTACCGTGGAAGATTGGGGTGTTACAACATTTGTGAGTCTGTCAATGAAAACCCATAATGCATCATTCCCTTGAGGCAACCTCGGTAAACTTGTCACGAAATACATCATGACATCATTCCACTTCCACTCAGGAATGGGTAACTGTTGCAAAATCCCTACTAGTCACTGATGCTCCTCCTTCACCTACTGACAGGTGGAACACCTCATGACGAAACCAGCAACATATAACTTTAAACCTAGCCACCAATACTAACCGTGAAGATCACGATACATCTTGGTGACTCCAGGATGAACTTCCAAAAATGGGGAATGAAAGTCCCACAACAGCTCCTCACGCATGCCTGCTGGAACCCATATGCACCCCTAGAAATGCAAGATCTCATCCTCTCCTATGGTCCATACAGAAATAGGGTCCTCTCTTGACACACTTTACCATAGGACTAGGCCTTCTGAATTTGATAGCTGCCTCATTCGCACTCGATCAAGCAGAGTAGAGGTAACAACTACAGAAGAAAGAAAAGTCTGCCCCTATCTATCATGCACCTCCAAATGCATCTCAGAGAATAGAGCCATAAGCTTCCACTCACTTCTTGACTTCTGAACTGCCTGTATCTAAGCCCTCTTGCTTATGCATCATCCACTACATTGCCTTTCCCCGATATGTAGGCAAGCTCAAATTCAAAGGACTGAAGCTACTCAACCCACCTTCGCTGTCTCAAAATTATATCACGTTGAGTGAAGATGTACTTGAAACTTTTGTGGTCGGTGAAAAACACAAAATTCTCTCCCAGAAGATAATGTCTTCAAAATTGTAAATCATGGACAACATTATCCTAATCGATATCGTGCGTTGGGTAGTTCCTCTCATGTGGCCTCAACTACCAAGACCCATACATAACGACTCCTTCCCCTTGCATAAGCACAACTCCCAGACCAATACTTTAAGTATCACAGTAAACCTTTATAGATCTTTATAGGCTCTGGAAATACTAGTATCGATGCTAAAGTCAACCTCCCTTTCAGCTCCTGAAACGCTGAATCACAAGAATTTGACCACAAGAACTTCACACCATTCTTAGTCAGGCCCATCAGTGGTGCTGCTAAGCATGAAAAGTACTGTATAAAATTCCTGTAGTATCCAGCCAGCCCTAGAAAACTTCACACCTCAAAGACATTCTTCAGCTGCTCCAAGGAAACTACTTCTCTCACTTTATCTAGGTCTACTAATAATCCTGTCTCTGAGATAACATGACCCAAGAAGTGAATCTGATCCATCCAAAAATGGCATTTTGAGAGCTTAGCATATAACTGATTCTCTCTTAGTGTACTCAAAATGATCTCAAGATGGGTATCATGGTCGTATCGAGTGTGAGAGTACACCAAGATATCATCCACGAAGACAACCATAAAATAATCCAAGTATGGATGGAACACTCGGTTAATCGGTGACTTGAAAACTGTAGGTGTGTTCGTGAGACTGAACGGAATAACCACATACTCGTATAGACCATACCTGGTCCAAAAGGCTGTGAAAGGTATATCATATGGTCCAACATGCAACTTATGATAATTGGATCTCAAGTCAATATTCTAGAACACCCGGGCTCCTTGAAGCTGATCAAAGAGATCATAAATCCTCAGTAAGGGATATCAGTTTTTGACCATCAACTGGTTCAACTTCCGATAATCCACACAAAGCCTGAGGATACCATTTTCCCTCTTCGCAAACAGGACAGGAAAACCCCATGGAGAAGTACTAGGCTGGATGAATCCCTTTTCCTACAACTCATCCAACTACTTCTTGAGCTCCTGTAAATCTGGTGTATCCATCCTATTAGGAGTAATGGAAACTGGTGCCACTCCTGGCACAAGATCAATGGAATAGTATACCTCACGCTCCGGAGGAAAACCTGAAAAGTCCTTGGAAAAGACATATCTGAAACAATCCACCACTGGAGGAAATTCCAACTATGATGTCCCCTTGTCATCTAGGTATAGAATAGAAATTTGGGCAGTAACTCCTCCTAACCCATGATGATCGGGACTTTCTCTGCTCGCCTGAACATCCCATTCGCCCTTATGAAGAAACGATCTACCTTATGGTGATGTGAAACTTACCCTATGATAATAACAATAGACAACTACCTGGAAGGGAACTAACCATTCCATTCCGAGAATGAAATCATAGATTGTCATCTCTAGGACATAAAGATCCCATAAAAAGTGACACCCACCAACTTCTAGAGGGAACTCCTTGCACTATCGCACACTAGCCGTTCTAGTCCCCAACAGAGTGTCTAGCGTTAGGATATCAGCATAAGAAAAGATACAGAGCCCAAGACTCTCCACAATAGCAATAGATATAAAGCTATGGGAAGCCCATATATTGAAAAGAGTAGAAACTAAAACTGAGGCAACTAAGATTGCACCTCAAACTATAGAGGGTCCAGGATCCTGCTCCTACTAAGTCCGCTCCACTGCAAAATTCTGACCTACACCGCGGCCCTGTGACCCTGCCTGACCACTCTGAGTTGATACAACCTACTATTGGTGAAATCTTGGTGACTGGCTACCATGACCACAAGCTCCACCTTATCCCGAATGGTCAAAATAACTCTAGTTCCTAGACTGATGAGAAACTGGTGACACTGCTTCAGAATGAGGAGTCATAGAAGAACCCATTTCACTAGCTGCTGGGGAAAAGATCTGACAGAAGCGCTGAAAGTGAACCATCTTTCCGCATGATCGACACTACACTGGGTCTCTTGGGCAATGTGGCCTCGTATGTCTGACCTTCCCACACTGGTATCATAACACCTAACTACCTGAAGGTACATCTCTCCTACTCAGATCTCCACGTGTAGTCTCCCTGTGGTGCTTCTTGCTATCAGCTGGCGAAGCACTGGCTCTAGATGCTGAACCACCCTGGCTTACAGCTCTAGAATCCCTCAGATTATACTCTGTGATCAGTGCCTAGTTGACGATTGAAGTGATGAAAGTCAACCTAAAGATGTTCACCTGAGCCCAAATCTCCTTCCTAAGACCATAATAAAACTTCCATGCTAGGAACAACCCATCACCCCCTAGAAAGGGTGTAAAGCGATGCAGCTCGGTTAAGCGTGAAGAGTAATCCATAATAGAAAGAGTACCTAGCTACAAACTCATGAAATCTTAGGATCGATCAGCCCTCAATGTCTCTGGATATAAGTAATCATAGAAGGTATGCTGAAACTCCTCCCAAGACATATCCTGTTGGCGTCCCACCTGTGAGATCACATCCCACCATATATTGGTGGAATCCCAATGCATATACATATCGAGCTTGACCCTCCTCTCCAGAGACGTCTCCAGATGCCCGAAAATCATCAGCATGACTTCTAGACATGACTTGGCAGCCTGAGTTCCTCCTTCCCCTGTGAAGGTGGGAGGATACTGCTGCTGAAAGACCCACATCAATTCGGCCATCGACGGGGCATGGGGTGGTACTCCCTAGAAGGTATGTATGAAACTCATGAAGCCCTCTTGGAACTATGAGTCAACACCTATGTCCATAATGATGGCCGGTGCCAAGACTGGCACAACTGGAGGATCTACTGAAAATCTTTGATCTGTCATGTCTAGTTTCTAATTGTTGCCCTGTAACTGGCGTACAAATAAAGGACATCTCGGTGGAATGAATCTGCAAGGTCAAATGAACACCTTATATCAAGATTGTCAAGGAATGAAAACTAGAAGATTAAGGAGGGAATAGGAGAAAGAAATCATTCAAGTTTTTCAAAACATAAATACAGAGTGTGTTTAATTCCTACACGACATGTACCTTTAAGAATTTCACTTGGGCATGTACCTCTGCCAAAACTGGTCATGTAACACCCTATGCATGGTGTGTTGTCCTTACACATGGTGTGTACTTTAATCCTCTTCCCCTATCTGAGTTCCCTCACATGGAGAGGCCACATGGTTTTCCCAGAACAAGACTACACGATGTGTTAGTACCAGACACGACGTGTACTAGACGAGCTTCACCGACCCGTGTTGTTAGTGACACGACCGAATACACGGCTCACACTACATGACATGTTACATATGGACACGGTGTGAACTAAAGGATTTCCACTGACCTGTGTTGTTAGTGACATGCCTGGTTACACAGTTCTATAACACGACGTGTACATTCGGTACACGACATGTCCTACCAAGGATTACAAACCCAGTGTCCCCAACCAAATAGTCTAAGACATGGTTAGAAACTACATGGTGTGTACATACGGTACACAATGTGTACTTATGAAAAATAGTTTCTTCCCAAACAGAAGAACACATGGCGTGTTTTCAACCTTATACGATGTGTATTCTGGGTTTTTCTGGACATTAAGCCTCAGAAACTACTCCAGAACCCAGAAAACCACTAAAAAAAACATTAAGGTGCCAAATTTCGATCCGTGAGGGCCCATACTCCATGATAATCAAATCTTGTCATCTTATACATGTTATAAACAAGTATAATAGATCAATGATCCACCAAATTCCAATCCATGAGGGCCCATAACACCTTAAGAACCAAAGTTTGGCATTCATTCAAACAAAACCTTACACAACCAACCCTATCAAATAGTAAATATTTTTATTAAGTCATCTATCAAAACATCATGCATATCTAGCACAACAGTTATCACAACAACATGCAATCGCTAATGCAACCAAAATGGCATGGCAAGAATTCATGACATGTGATTTCTAGCAAGTTCCTATAAGATGCATGAGATGAAATTACCTCATCTCATCAGGTTGCACCAGAAATAGAACCTCAATAACATCAACAATAACAACAAAAAACATGTGAATCACTCAAGGTGAAAATAAAATCAACTGTAAAATTGCAAATCCAAAAAAATTGCAATAATCTAGGTAGATTGGCTTTTCTATTTACACAGGTTAGCTACTCCCAGACACAACTTATTACCAAGTACAAATTCTTCCCTATCCCTGTTTATAGGCTCCAAATAGTAATTCAATAGAAAATAATTCCTCTGATACCACTTTGTAACGTCCCAGTTTCAGAAGCCGCCCGGAGGTGCCCCGTACCCGATTGGTCACATGGTCTCAAGTGAATTTCCCCTAACTCTAGAGGCTGCTGACTAAAAGCCTGGGCCTTGGGTGTGATAGTGGGGAAACTATTCCCCCATTGGTAGAGAAACACATCAGAAGATAAACATATAACAATAGAGGAAGCAGTAATAATATCAAACAATAAGAAACGATGGAAGACTGAAGAAATAAACAGCTGAAGAACATATATAAAAATGATGCATGATACAAATGTCTAGGAAAGTATCCGAACATGTCACAATGATAAAAATACAGTACTAAAACCAAGTATAAGAAAAAGAGTAAATATCTCCACAACATTACAAGCCAAAGCTTGGTCCCATGCTCTCCAGCTCCAAGATGTCAAGTACCAGAAGTAGAATGACGCTTTCCCTTATCTATACCTGCAATAATATAATCTATTTGGGACTAAAATCATGGCCCAAACATGGTGTGAGACTAAATCACAGTAGGCAACCACCACAAGATTTGTGCCTAATAATCAGTGAATATATATAGCAGGCAATAAGTAAAAGAAACCGTAAACAAGGAAGTACTCAATAGTAAAATTTACTACACTTCAAAGAATTCAATTCCACAGAGAAAGTAAACAAATAATTACAAACAGGTAATCCTATGGTATGTACTCATATACTATCCTCTCTAGTCCTACCTAGAAACCACAAACAACCCTCTATAAGTACACATAGTCTAACCCCTCTGGTTTATCTTTTTTAAAGGATCTCTAAGGAAGTACTCAACATCAATTCCCCTTATAACCAAGTATGAATAAAGAATATATGAGGAAGCACTCACCCTCAATTCCCCTTAAAACCTTTTAACAAAAACTACAGGCACTCTGAGGAAGCACTCAACATCAATTCCCCCTGTGGCCTCATAACGTAACTGTAGACCCTCTAAGGGAGCACTCAACATCAATCCCCCCTATGGTCTCACAGTGTGATTAAAATAACAAACACTATGGAGAAGACCTTATGTCTATTCTCCCTATGGTCCACTAACCTAGGTTCTTATGGCCCCATGTAGGTCAAACAAGCATGGAAAAACTTATCGGCCAAAGTAAACCTCAAGAACTACTTGGATAACAGTCTACAACATAATAGCATGGCAGATAATCAAAATCACTCCATCCTACAATACTAGGCATGAAAAGAAAACAACATCCTAATAAGAAAACTATACCAAACAGTCATAAAAAATATTCATGGGTAAACACTTCCAAAACATAACAATTAACCCTCTTCAAATTCAATTAACCTCTATTAAAGTATACAGGCATAACAGGCAAACAACAGGGATAAATCTGTAAACACGCAATACCCCATTCAAGGGTATTGGCACTTTTTCACATATAACTCAAAGAATTTCAACATGAAGGCACAAACCACCTACCTTGGTGTTTCGAAATCGCTATACGTGCACCTCAAGCCTTGAATCACCCAATAACACCATAGATCTACAAAAACGTCTAAAACATTCAATGGAGGATAAATTGAGAAAGAGGAGGAATCAGGAAACGAAGATCAAGAAGAAGGAAGAGCTTACCAAGGCGATACCAACATAATTGGCAGCGATCGATTCATATAAAAGACACTCGCTTGAAGGATCAGAGAAGATTTGTGGCTGTATGGGTTCTCTCGGATGAACCAAACCTAGAAGTAGGGATTTCTAAAAATTAGACGTGACCTCGGTACATTTAATGAAAAAAATACACAGCGTGTACTTTAGAAGTACACGACATGTACTTGGCTTTTCTGTAATCTGCTTTAGGTGGTCTCCAGGTCACCACATGGCCATGTTCACGACCGCTACATGGCCAGTACATGGCTACCCGTGGTAACCGAGTACACAACGTGTACTTCCAAAATTTCCAGAAACTCATATTTTTCTCAAAAACGATTAAAAAAGGAAAACATACCTGAAAATAAGATCTGGGTTCTTACATAGGTACATGAGTAGTTAGGCCAAGCCTAACATTTTATGAATGTCTTGGTGTGTATTCTTGACATAAGATTTATAAACTCATGTTTATTCCACAAATCTATGTCTTATGCCAATATTATGCTCTCATGGATTTGATTCCATTATGATTCATATCTTATAAACTTCCAATCATTATTTCATGACTCATGTTTATGATATATTATTGGTTGTGTATGAAAATTGAAAGTTATTTTCATTATCTCACACCATTTTTCTTATATTATGCTTTCATATTATCATAGATTGATATCTCTTATGTTTACCATTACAAAGCATCTAAGATAATACTTTATTATATTTTCTTTCCCCAATTTATGAAGAATGATTTTATATAGGTTATGTATATGAAGATTACTAAATAGGAAGATATTTTTTAGAAACATTAAATATCTTTCACAAGATTAGAAGATTGTGTTTCATGTTTCCAAAGACGCTAAACTATTATAATCCTCAAGAACTTGTTTGTGTAATTTAATGAATATTAATCCAAAAAGATGTAATATACATTTATTATAGTCTTGGGTAACTATATTTATGATTTTAAATAATTTAATAAAATATTAATTTAATAAAATATTAATTTAATAAAATATTAATTTTTATAAAATATAATTATTGTCAATTTTGACACTATTCATTTAATTTAACTTCAAATACATTAATACAAAGGGTAAATTAGAATAAAATGATTTAAGAACCCTATAATATATCCTATAGATTGATAAAATGTGCGGGCCAAATTAACTCATTCAAATTATATCGCTTTTAATATTTTTTGTAACACCCCAAGATTTCATAGTGTGTTATTTCTTCAAAATAATTCAATAACTTGCACTACACGCAACACCGAGTTTAATCACACCATGACTTAAAAAAAGGGAATTAAAAGTGGTCATGAATAGCATTAACTACATTTTTCACTTTATATAATCCTTATAATTTTAGAATCCATATTATGAGTTTCTTAGTCATAATGCAAGAACAGATTCATTTTCAGTATTGCACTTTTATCAACTTTTAATAGTGAAACCTTTTTAAATACAATATTTTAAACTTTTTGACTAAATGGAGACATCAAAAAATTTAAAATGAAACATCCCAAGCTTCCACGGTACGCTTTCCTTTGAATAAAACAGTAGCGTGTGTTGTACGCAACTTCGAGTTCTAACACACCGTAACCAATCAAACTAGCTGTTATGAATAGTAATACCTACTTTTTGAAGTTATATATATTTTATATTTTAAAATGGACTTCATTTTTGGATTCGGAATATCAAATTTAGCCTAAGGTGAAATTTTGGTACTTTTCGGATAACTTTCATATTTTGATGAATAGTGAAAATTACTAAATTTTAATTAAAAACAACTTTTTTAATCAAAATAATTAATAGTAATAAATTATGAATTGGAGTGGTTTTAAAGTATATTTAGAATATATTTTTACTATTTAATATAATGTTGGTCATTGGACATAATTTTACAATTAAACCGAACATAAACAAGTGTCAATCTTTCGATAGTTATTATCTCTTAAAAACACGCTTTTTGTTTTGACATCGGGAATTAATTTTAAATTAATTTCTGCCACTTCTGTGTTTTGAATTTAGGAAAATGGATTCCATATTTGGAATCAGGATGTTCAAATTGTGTAAATAGGTAACTTTTATTTTTAGACATTTTGAATAATTACTGCGGTAAATATTTTTTTTACCATGGTTAAGGGTAAATCCGGTAAATAAGGGTTAAAACAATAATATTATAATAATAATAAATTACCCTAAAACGTGTCTTAACCCTATTGGTTGATACATGGTCGACCATGAGCATCTTTGGGTCGATTTTGGGACCCCATGGATCCACTTGTAAGTGATAATGACACTTTATTTTAATTAAGTTAAAATGAATACAAAAATGACACAAGCATATATCTTTTAGAAAAACAATTGTTAAATAGGGTTATATATGTTGGATTTTAGATTATAAATATTCATTAGAAAGCTAAAACTATTTCCTACATAATTATATTTTATTTATAATTTTTAGATATTAAATAAGTTATTTTATTTATGACACAATGATGATGCAGTAATTACTATAATAGTGAAAAATTAAAATAATTGATATTATAAATACCCAAATAAATATAATATGAAACTTTTAATGAATTAAACAAATTTTATAGGATAATATGATATATTAGGATTGATTGTATTGACCTTTTTAGAAGTAATCAATCTGTTATGAGTTTCAAAAAAATCAACTATTGAATAGTGTCAAAATTGACATAAAAGAGTTCTTAAACAAATATTATATTATTAATTGATATTAAATTCCTAAAAATCTAAGGTTCGGCCAAGAGACTTATATCATGATAGGTTAATCATTAATGGACCACTTGGGGGTATATTGGATGTATATAGTAAGTTTATTTACCATATTATATAAAACTACAAAGAGACATTGTAAAAGTGAAACTAATTAACTTAGAGTTAATACTTAAAGATAAGGTTAATATAAGTACCCAAACCTGTCTAACTTCTATTGGTTGAGTTTTTTTCGACCTATCCCCACCTTAAAATTTAAATAATCAACTTTGGAGCCATTATAAACCGAATATGAATTTATTATAAATTAATATTTCTAGCTTTTCCAAAGGTGCCCCTCACCCCTCTTATAAAAGGGCACTCCTCCTTCTCATTTCTTCACACCTCTAAAGCCTTTTGGTTCAGCCAAACTCTGCCCAAATACTCTCCCAACATCCCTCACTACAACCTAGAGGCCTTAGTTTGATCAGAAAGCCAACCTAAGGAGCCCTTTTGATCAAATCAAAAGGAAGAACCCGAAGAAGAGGTAATGATTTCACCACCCTTCTCCAAGTTCATTTCTTCTTCCACTTCTTCTTCCTTTGTTCTTACCATTCTAAAATAATAACTCCAGTATCTCTCATATACTGTGATTTTATTATAAATATGGTACAATCATATTCAGTATTCTATCCACCCTTTGAATAACATGTCACCATACGTGCGTACGTACGGCTTACCGTCTCCACGTCGTGGTGTAATTGTTATTCAATATATTATTATTTGGATGGGTATAATAATGATGTGTAACTCATTTAAATAATAAATATAACATGTTAATTATTCTGTATATATGATATACCATCCATTTATGTATTATTTTAATATCCAAAGAATGATATTGTCGCTCGTGCGTACGTACGGACTACCGTCTCCACGAACGCGATGAGATTCATTCTCCATCGTATCCATTCAAGTATAATTATCATTTGATGATTTAAAAATGATGTTTAAGGACTTGATATCATTCTGGATATGAATAATATACAACCTATCCTTTACAAACACGTCTTACGTAACAAAACATATAAAAGAAAACAAGTAAGTTAACACCCGAAACGACGATAATTCTAAGATATTATTAACAAATCAATGTTAAAAGATCATATATGATATCATATTAATATATATGATTCTTGTATAATTTAATAACAATTATTTCACCATTATACAGGAGGTTAACCTACCCCAACCCAGGAAAAGTACAAGGTAAGGGTTATTTCACAATCTCTTCATTATCCGAGGTTGTTTATACGTAATAATCTACTGGGATATCTTTATCATCCACATCCATGTTTCTTAAAAATGTATTTCAAAACATTTTTACTATTTACAAGAATATGGGTTAAAGTCATTTATACCCTTGTTTGACTTTTTATAAGAGGTTTATAAAGGAATCTTTCCGTCGTTTTCAAAACAAGGCCTTTTTAACCTTTTCGACAGAATTGAGGTAAGAATGTTTTTTTAACTTATACGGCGGGTGCGGTTATTTTAAGCCGTTATAAAATCTTCAAAGCTTTCCTTACAAGATTATAAGAATATTTTCAAAGAAAATGTTTTATTTTATATGGATCTTAAATGATTTCAAAATAAAAGGAGATATTTCTTTAAAAAGAATTTTGATTTCATCTACGTCAACATCCTTTGATGGATTTTAAGATTATTTGAAGTTGATTTATTATGATACAAAACTTCTATATTGTATTGAAGGTTTTGTGATATGTTTGACTATGGATGTGCTATTTTTATACCATTCATAGTTTATGGTGAAATTATTGACATTTCGTATGCTAGTTTTAATACGAATGTTTATGTTATGTTTAAACCTTTTCATATGGGAATGCATTGGACTTAATAAGTGACGGGTGGAGCCCGCTATAGCTCCTCGATGCATCAGTAGGTCTCATGAGACAAACTAGTGTCTTGGCACAAGGCCTTGACAAAATCTTATTTTTAGTCTTGGCACGAGGCCTTGGATATGTGGTTATGATAGTCTGGCATTATGCATTCCAACATTATGAAAGTGGTTATTGATATTGCATGTGATTATTCGATTAGTAGAATATCCATGTGAACAAGTAAATGGCATTATTTCATTTTACTTTTGCCATACTATGTTGAAGTTCAATTTTAAAAGGCTTTTGTTTTAGTAATTCATTGCCTTAAATGTTTATGCTTATTTTGAATGTTCCGCTATATTGTTATCCTTACTGGGCATTTGAGCTCACCCCTTTTCTATGTTTTATTTTTCCCAGGTAGTGAAGAAGTAATTTATGAATGACTTGTGGGATATTATGAGGGGTTAATAGTGTGGATATGAAGACTTTGTTGTTGTAGTAGTTTTTCACTTTGAAATGCAATGTAAAACTTTATGATTATATCTAGTGTTTCCAAGGCTACTAAACCAATCGGTCTTTCGGGATTTGATCTTTCTTGTGATCATGCCAAAGTTATGTAATTAATGCACCGACTCTGGGTAGCTGGGGTCGGGGCGTTACAGTTGGTATCAGAGGAAGTTTAGTACAAACCTTGGAAGCTAAATTTAGATAAACTCTGATTAGAGCACGTAGACCTAAGATTAACTTTGAGGATTAGTATAGAAGAACTTCCTAGAATTTTGGTATTGTAGAGATTTTGTGAGTTTTCCAAGAAATACATCCCTGTCTGGATACGAGCAGGTAGAGGCGGCTCTGGCACAGATGTACCTAGGGGTAAAACCCGAAAACACCGCTTTGAGCTAGACTCGAACGGGAACTGGTGCACGACAACGGGCCTTGCTGCACTCTTGGTTACGACACTCCCGGGGGATATGCTTAGGATAACTCTCATTTTCTTTACAAATCATTTTGAAGGGATTATGAGTATATACTTCCTCAAAGAAAACATTCTTATGATTATGGATTATATCCATAAATAATTCAATTTATGTTAAGTGTTTTATAAGTATGGTATTATGTATTTTGATTCATAAACTGATCTAGTGTATGCCATTGTTTAGAAATGGCGCCCAGTAGAAGGAATGAGAACTCCAGAAATGAACATGATCCAAAGAGAAGGAAGGATCATATCTTTCATGGTCTTAAGCTAGAATTTATAAGAGAAATAGTCTCCTATGTATTATCATCATATGAAGAAATAATATCATGTGTTGATAAGATAAGTAAAGAGTTTACTGAGTCCTATGGCTTTGAAGGGAAGCAAGAGAAGAAAAGGATGGAAGAGAGAAAGATGGATAAAAGTAAGAGGGAAAAGAAGAATTTTCCCATATGTGGTAACTGTGGAAAGAAACACCCTGGAACTTGCCTGAAAGGAATGGGAGTTTGTTATAAGTGTGGAGGAAAAGGGCACAAAGTACGTGACTACAAGGGTAAGAAAATGGTTTCAAATGTACAATGCTTCATTTGCAAGGAGTTTGGACACTACGCGAACCTATGTCCCAGTCATCAGACTATGCCGCAAATGATGTTATTGGATAATAATCATGTTATGATACTACCACAGATGAAGAGGGATGATTAGAGTTCTTATGTTGATTATGTCAATTGAGTGTTGTATCAACAATGTACTTGTTACAATAATCATGGAGTATATAAGGATTGTACTGCAGTACTATTTCATTAAGGACTTGAGATTATGTGGAACAAAGAAAAGTGACTCAATAGCATGATAAATTTTTGGAAAATATATGGTTGAGAGAATGATAAATCATAATATAGTTCTGATACTGAGGTAGTGATTTTGGAATAATATGTGATTGTTTTGGATAAATTATATTGGATATTCTTGACTACCTTGGAACTGATTAATGATTTGTATATTCCATCATTGTTGGGGTTTAAAACATTTTTGGATTAATGAAGTATATCCATTATTCTATATGGAATAAGGGAGCATGAATGTAATCAATAAGGAATATGGTAATACATGATGAAGGTATTCATATTCTATTACAGGGTAAAAAGGATCTATATTATGTTTACCTTCCTTATAAATGTTGGACTGTGAGTTTAGACAGAAGTATTTTGGATAGTTCTAGTTTGGATTATTTTGGATTGCCATAAAAGGACAACCCGGAGGTCGGGCGGCAACCCGTCGCGTCCGGCAAGGCTGCGAGACTTGAACCCGCAACCGAAGGGCGACAAGGGTGTATCACCTACCACTGTCCCACGAGATGTCCTGAATTAAATAATGTAGTTTTTTTTAAAAGATCTGGTAGATGAATTATAATTCATTTATTTTGGAACCCTGTACGAATAGTATAAATAGAAAAAAAAATTTTACGTTCTATTATCTTTTAGAATGAAAGATGAGTTTGTGGTAGAAATTTATTAATGGGTAAAATTCTAATTATAAAGTAAGTATATCTCCTTATTATCTTATCCAATCTCATAAATAAATTCCTCAAAATTAATAATAGAAACTTAGAACAAAAATGTTGTCCTAGATGGTACCTTAAATCATCACAAATTTATGGCTTTGGGATTGTTGGCCTTTTCATAGCCATGTTCTCTACCACTCTCCATCAGATAATTGATGGTTAGATTTCTCTTCCATATCCATATTTTCCTACATGGAACCCTAGTATGTGTTATTTTCGGTAATCTTCATACTTTCCACTCTTTATTTTAAATAGAGGCCTCATTAATTCATTTTTCGATGTGGGATTTCAACTAAGATATTTTGAAATGTCAAAAATGTGTTGTCCCAATACCATATATTTTGTTGAACCGATGGTACTTCAAATAATCATAGATTGATGAGTTTAAGGACCTCAATTTTATACTTGTTTGTGATTGATGACCTCAATCACTACCTATAAATATTTACGTTTTTCATCCAATTATATGTCTCTAATTGCCACCAATGTTCTCCTAATCAAGATCATAATTTGGTGGTGACCCTTTCATTTCTCTTTTCCACATATTAAGACTAAATTTTAGTAACCCAATTTCTGATGTGGGTTTTCCCACAAATATATTTTCTATTTTCAACCTTTTATTTTTGAAGAACAATTTAAAATTGCGAGGACGCAATTTATTGAAGGAGGGGAGAATGTAACACCCCAAGATTTCATAGTGTGTTATTTCTTCAAAATAATTCAATAACTTGCACTACACGCAACACCGAGTTCAGTCACACCATGACTTAAAAAAAGGGAATTAAAAGAGGTCATGAATAGCATTAACTACATTTTTCACTTTATATAATCCTTATAATTTTAGAATCCATATTATGAGTTTCTTAGTCATAATGCAAGAACAGATTCATTTTCAGTATTGCACTTTTATCAACTTTTAATAGTGAAACCTTTTTAAATACAATATTTTAAACTTTTTGACTAAATGGAGACATCAAAAAATTTAAAATGAAACATCCCAAGCTTCCACGGTACGCTTTCCTTTGAATAAAACAGTAGCGTGTGTTGTACGCAACTTCGAGTTCTAACACACCGTAACCAATCAAACTAGCTGTTATGAATAGTAATACCTACTTTTTGAAGTTATATATATTTTATATTTTAAAATGGACTTCATTTTTGGATTCGGAATATCAAATTTAGCCTAAGGTGAAATTTTGGTACTTTTCGGATAACTTTCATATTTTGATGAATAGTGAAAATTACTAAATTTTAATTAAAAACAACTTTTTTAATCAAAATAATTAATAGTAATAAATTATGAATTTGAGTGGTTTTAAAGTATATTTATAATATATTTTTACTATTTAATATAATGTTGGTCATTGGACATAATTTTACAATTAAACCGAATATAAACAAGTGTCAATCTTTTGATAGTTATTATCTCTTAAAAACACGCTTTTTGTTTTGACAGCGGGAATTAATTTTAAATAAATTTCTGCCACTTCTGTGTTTTGAATTTAGGAAAATGGATTCCATATTTGGAATCAGGATGTTCAAATTGTGTAAATAGGTAACTTTTATTTTTAGACATTTTGAATAATTACTGCGGAAAATATTTTATTTACCATGGTTAAGGGTAAATCCGGTAAATAAGGGTTAAAAAAATAATATTATAATAATACTAAATTACCCTAAAACGTGTCTTAACCCTATTGGTTGATAAATGGTTGACCATGGGCATCTTTGGGTCGATTTGGGGACCCCATGGATCCACTTGTAAGTGATAATGACACTTTATTTTAATTAAGTTAAAATGAATACAAAAATGACACAAGCATATATCTTTTAGAAAAACAATTGTTACATAGGGTTATATATGTTGGATTTTAGATTATAAATATTCATTAGAAAGCTAAAACGATTTCCTACATAATTATATTTTATTTATAATTTTTAGACATTAAATAATTTATTTTATTTATGACACAATGATGATGCAGTTATTACTATAATAGTGAAAAATTAAAATAATTGATATTATAAATACCCAAATAAATATAATATGAAACTTTTAATGAATTAAACTAATTTTATAGGATAATATGATATATTAGGATTGATTGGATTGACTTTTTTCGAAGTAATCAATCTTTTATGAGTTTTAAAAAAATCAACTATTGAATAGTGTCAAAATTGACATAAAAGAGTTCTTAAACAAATATTATATTATTAATTGATATTAAATTCCTAAAAATCTAAGGTTAGGCCAAGAGACTTATATCATGATAGGTTAATCATTAATGGACCACTTGGGGGTCGATTGGATGTATATAGTAAGTTTATTTACCATATTATATAAAACTACAAAGAGACATTGTAAAAGTGAAACTAATTAACTTAGAGTTAATACTTAAAGATAAGGTTAATATAAGTACCCAAACCTGTCTAACTTCTATTGGTTGATTTGTTTTCGACCTATTCCCACCTTAAAATTTAAATAATCAACTTTTGAGCCATTATAAACCGAATATGAATTTATTATAAATTAATATTTCTAGCTTTTCCAAAGGTGCCCCTCACCCCTCTTATAAAAGGGCACTCCTCCTTCTCATTTCTTCACACCTCTAAAGCCTTTTGGTTCGGCCAAAATCTGCCCAAATACTCTCCCAACATCCCTCACTACAACCTAGAGGCCTTAGTTTGATCATAAATCCAACCTAAGGAGCCCTTTTGATCAAATCAAAAGGAAGAACCCGAAGAAGAGGTAATGATTTCACCACCCTTCTCCAAGTTCATTTCTTCTTCCACTTCTTCTTCCTTTGTTATTACCATTCTAAAATAATAACTCCAGTATCTCTCATATACTGTGATGTTATTATAAATATGGTACAATCATATTCAGTATTCTATCCACCCTTTGAATAACATGTCACCATACGTGCGTACGTACGGCTTACCGTCTCCACGTCGTGGTGTAATTGTTATTCAATATATTATTATTTGGATGGGTATAATAATGATGTGTAACTCATTTAAATAATAAATATAACATGTTAATGATTCTGTATATATGATATACCATCCATTTATATATTATTTTAATATCAAAAGAATGATATTGTCGCTCGTACGTACGTACGGACTACCGTCTCCTCGAACGCGATGAGATTCATTCTCCATCGTATCCATTCAAGTATAATTATCATTTTATGATTTAAAAATGATGTTTATGGACTTGATATCATTCTGGATATGAATAATATACAACCTATCCTTTACAAACATGTCTTACGTAACAAAACATATAAAAGAAAACAAGTAAGTTAACACCCGAAACGACGATAATTCTAAGATATTATTAACAAATCAATGTTAAAAGATCATATATGATATCATATTAATATATATGATTCCTGTATAATTTAATAACAATTATTTCACCATTATACAGGAGTTTAACCTACCCCAACCAAGGAAAAGTACAAGGTAAGGGTTATTTCACAATCTCTTCATTATCCGAGGTTGTTTATACGTAATAATCTACTGGGATATCTTTATCATCCACATCCATGTTTCTTAAAAATGTATTTCAAAACATTTTTAATATTTACAAGAATATGGGTTAAAGTCATTTATACCCTTGTTTGACTTTTTATAAGAGGTTTATAAAGGAATCTTTCCGTCATTTTCAAAACAAGGTCCTTTTTAACCTTTTCGACAGAATTGAGGTAAGAATGTTTTTTTTAACTTATACGGCGGGTGCGGTTATTTTACGCCGTTATAAAATCTTCAAAGCTTTCCTTACAAGCTTATAAGAATATTTTCAAAGAAAATGTTTTATTTTATATGGATCTTAAATGATTTCAAAATAAAAGGAGATATTTCTTTAAAAAGAATTTTGATTTCATCTACGTCAACATCCTTTGATGGATTTTAAGATTATTTGAAGTTGATTTATTATGATACAAAACTTCTATATTGTATTGAAGGTTTTGTGATATGTTTGAATATGGATGTGCTATTTTTATACCATTCATAGTTTATGGTGAAATTATTGACATTTCGTATGCTAGTTTTAATACGAATGTTTATGTTATGTTTAAACCTTTTCATATGGGAATGCATTGGACTTAATAAGTGACGGGTGGAGCCCGCTATAGCTCCTCGATGCATCGGTAGGTCTCATGAGACAAACTAGTGTCTTGGCACAAGGCCTTGACAAAATCTTATTTGTAGTCTTGGCACGAGGCCTTGGCTATGTGGTTATGATAGTCTGGCATTATGCATTCCAACATTATGAAAGTGGTTATTGATATTGCATGTGATTATTCGATTAGTAGAATATCCATGTGAACAAGTAAATGGCATTATTTCATTTTACTTTTTCCATACTATGTTGAAGTTCAATTTTAAAAGGCTTTTGTTTTAGTAATTCATTGCCTTAAATGTTTATGCTTATTTTGAATGTTCCGCTATATTGTTATCCTTACTGGGCATTTGAGCTCACCCCTTTTCTATGTTTTATTTTTCCCAGGTAGTGAAGAAGTAATTTATGAATGACTTGCGGGATATTATGAGGGGTTAATAGTGTGGATATTAAGACTTTGTTGTTGTAGTAGTTTTTCACTTTGAAATGTAATGTAAAACTTTATGATTATATCTAGTGTTTCCAAGGCTACTAAACCAATCGGTCTTTCGGGATTTGATCTTTCTTGTGATCATGCCAATGTTATGTAATTAATGCACCGACTCTGGGTAGCTGGGGTCGGGGCGTTACATTTTTAAAATTATTTATTATTTTTTATTAAATACAGAAATACTACCTCTATATTGCATAAGAAATTAAGGTTGTTATAAAATTACTAAAAATTTATAATAAATTTATATCATAAAAATAATTTTATTAATCTCAATATAAACACATATATTCATTGATGAGATAAGTTTGTCCCTATGTGGACATATATGACATTAAAACAAAGAGAGTGACATTTTGTAACTTTATTTGAATTAAATAATATATAAAGAATATTCATAGAAAAATATACATTAAAAAAAATTAAATTTAGAACCTAAGGTGTTGTGGGTCTAATTACATTCTTCCAATACGAATTAGGATAAAAATTTATAGCATAATGACTTATTTTTAATCTAGATTAGCCCGATTAACCCTTTACTGAGGTGATAAATTTTACCACAGTTACTATTCATATTGACCAAAAATAAATGGGGATATTTACCAAATTTGAACCTCATAATTATAAACATGTAATTTATTTTATCTAATTCAATAACTATAAATATAATTCATTAATTTTAATGTAAGTGCACAAAATGTAACCAAAACTGTTTTTTAGAAAAAATATATTTTTAAGCTAAAACTGAATTTATTATTATCCTATGCCTATAAAAATATTTATTTAATGTTTAAAAAATTTGATAAAATAATTAATATATAAATTTTATAAATATTATTAAAAAATAGTGATTAATTTAATTTATTAATATAAAAATACATTATGCTCATAAAATTATTTTTTTTCTAGAAAAAAACCACTTTTGTTTTCAAATATTTTTGTTCTGTAATTATAATTATCAGATAAATAATAAATTAATTTAATAAATGTGTGGACTATATATTTTTTATAATTTATTAATTACTATTAATACCCATTAATCCAATGACTAGATGATAATAGAAACAAAATATTTTAATAATGTTACCCGATTCATCTAAACTTACTCTTACATGTAACACAATCTATTGAAGAATTGAAATTATTTAAAGATAAAAATTTCATAAAAATCTCAGCGTGTTATAATAAAAATGAAAATAGATCACCGTCTGGGCTGATCTCATGTAAATGAGTAAATTAAAATTAAAAATAACATAAAAGGCTCCTCAACCAACTCTAAGACGTACCTCATACCTAGTTTCCAAAACTCGACCGAGCTGCTCAAACCCTATCCTAAGACTCCAAACGAGTTTCTCCACTTGATCATGCATCCACGAGCCTTAATCCTATCCATCATGCATCTATACTTAACCGAAAAATAGAATAAGGTTTGCATGAGCACTGAAGTTCATGTATATTGGTGAGAAATTAATCACTATAGGCCACCCCGATGGTGAACCAATAACCTGAGGTCATAAGTGCCTGCTCATTCAGTATTCCCATCCTAACATAGGAACAATTGGAATAAAATAAATAAAATAAAACCATCATCAATCCTTTGGTCCATGATCCTGATGGACAATACCTTCTTTGGCCAGCGACGAAGATGTCTCTGAGTAAGCTACACCACCACATAGAGAATGAAAGTCCTAGCCCCGGGATCACTTATAATATCCACCAATAAATATAATTTATATTTATAGGTATCAATTTTAAGTTTAGTAAGTAAGGCCTCAAGTAAGATCCTAGAAATTCTACTCAATCCACGAGTAACTAGTGGAACCCAGACTACGTCTTAACTTTTCCAACTCTAGACCAATGCCAAAATCATAGGTCCTAGTCCATTAGAAATAAAGATTTGGAACTAGAATAAATTCACAAGGGGATAACCCTTATGAAATATGTAAGTAATACTCTCCCAATCAAATATGTTACTCATCATACTTCAATAATTAGCTTAATATCTTATTCCCACACAGATCTAGGCAATGAAATCATGGTGCGTCCACCCAATCCTAGGGTGTTTTGTAGTAATCAATCAAGGTGATCATCATAAGCCTCAGGTATGTTACAATAATCCTATGATATGGGTAAATTTGGACACCTAAAAACCTATAGAATCACTTATATACTAGCACTCTAGGAATCCTAGGTGATACGCTAACTAAGAGGTGTTCTTGAGATGCACTCAACAAACCTCCTCCATTTCCCAGTGCAGAAAGGAATCCAAAAAATTCTAGGAATTCCTATAATGGTAGCATTGAATCTTGGACCCTGAGATCACCAGGAATCCATGCAAGGAATCATATATTAATATAAGTATCATAATATAGATTCTAGGAAGTACCTTCTGATATCCCCACCACACCATCACATCATGTTAGGCCCATAAGATGAATTCTCATAAGAATGTCAAGGAATCCATAGATGTATCAAAAGTAACTAGGAGAAAGCATTAATAAAAGTGTGGGAATTTTCTAAACACATAAACCCACTTGTATTTCCATAACATATCCTAATCACATATTTTTTATGGGTTCTAAGGTGACACCCACTACCATCTCTACCCAAGCCCATAACACACCCACTCTGGGTTGGTCTACCATTGGGGAACCCACTAGGGTCCCCTAATTCAAATCATAGGAGAGGTATCCCTATCATCAAGGTCAACATGTAAGTGAATGTATCCCTTTTGGGATCCTCTAAGTTATAAAACAAGTGGAATCATCTCTCTTAGGACCCTCTAGGTCAAACTAGTCTCTCAGGCCAACTCCCATCTCCAAGGGAAACATGCCTTCTAGAAGTGTCAACACCCAACAAAATCTCATATCCTCAAGGGACATACCACTTAAGCATTGATCTAGGGAGATGAATCATGGACCATATCAATTTCAAGTTCCCACTCTAGTTTGGCCCAAATACCCAACCTATCTATCTCCTCGAACTGCATCCCAGTCCCGCTAACAAGGGACTATACCAAGAAGGTCACCAAATGAGAAAAATGACATTCCCATTCCATACACGAACTATTCCCATGACCCTCATTTATGTTTTATCCCATTTATCACTTCTAAAATATAGATGGATTTAATTAATGGAGGAATAACCTCTTTGTTATAAGTCACTCACTCTAAAATGGCTCAAAGAAGCCCTCAAAATTCCCATGGTCTCCACCATCACATTCTATATGGAAAAAGTTCAAAATAGACTCATCTTATGTCCAATTATTAATCGATGTAAATAAATCACCCAAAACTATAAAATGGTCAAAAAGGGTATAGTACACAATATTTACTCTAAAACCTCCACCCCAGGGATGTACTTCTACATGGCCTGGGTTTACCTAGGACCTAGTCATGTACTACTACATGATTAAGACATACATAGGGTCTAGCTGTGTACTAATACATGACCATGTCCCCCTAACATGGGGTGTCTTCCCAATTTACTAACCACATGGACATGTAACACTACATGGTGTGTACTAAAAGTACACAACATGTAGTTACAAAAACCTAATCTTCTCCAAACATAAAAAATTAATGACATGTGTTCTTAAAATAATATGTAGTGTGATCAAGATTTCTAAATGGAAAACCCCTACAATCAGCATGAAACCCCCATTTTCCCGAAAAAAGATACAGATCAACCTCCACGAGGTCCCCAACATCAATAATAGAGAATTAATACATAAAAAAACAATATGTTGATATATATGTATTAAAATATAAAATATGTTTACCTTGAGGTGGAAAATACTGATTCTTTGGTTTGATTCACGCTCCACAGTTACTGCCCGATGATCCATCTCCTCTCGAGTTCTGCAATGAAATATCCCTCCCTCCCTCTCCCCCTCTCACATCCTCAATTAATTAAATATTAAATGGGTTCATATGTGATAATAAATGGGATAATAGGTGAAAAGGAAAGTAAAATGGGAAAAAAATAAAAGAAGAAAAAGAAAAAGGGGCTCGGCACCAGTGCCTAACTTGTGGTTATTCCTCACCTAAACCCCCCTATTATAGACTCAACCACAAAGTTATAATCTCAATCAAATGATCAGTTAAAAATATAAAACCATTTGAAAATTCATGGATTAATTAAAATATAATTTATTAAATACTAAATACTAATTATTCAAAAAAAAATCAAACATCTTTGAATATTACTGAACTTCTGTCCTAGGGTAAACACTATATTCTAGGACCAACAAAGAGGCCCAAAAAATTATATGAGTTAATATAATAGGGGAAAATACTATTTTATCACTCAGAAGAATCTAGAAACAAAAAAATAAAATTTATTCTCAATTTTGTTGTTTGAAAAAAATGGGTCTTTACAACCTCTCTACTGTAACCCTTCTAATCCCTGAGAAGCCTTATTGGTCAATTAGAATCTATGATTCCTTCTAAGAATCTATACAAAATGTTCTATCTTAATCATCCATAAAATATATCATAGTGCCCAGAAACCTCTCCCAACATGAGATACATTAAACCATGACCAATTTGGTACTCCCCTCTATATGATTATCCTTATCGTCATCCCATAACTGAACTCCAAGTTCCGTGACCCATGCTTCATCCCTCATTGAATGCAATGGATGAAAAAGGCCAAAACTTCTAATTCCTAAGTTCCAACCCATGAAATAAAAACATCACCTGTTTCCACTTCACAAGAATGGTTCCCATGGAAAACACTAAATTTCAACTCATAACGTGGTTCACCTTCCTCAAATGGATAATGGTGCACTCCCAACCATATAGCTTACCTTACACCACTCCTTAAGTGTGACATCAACATGTTCCATCACCAAATGTTTACTGATACTCATGATCCATGCTCAAAATCTAAAAAATACCTGACCAAGATTGATCTATATCAGTCATACCAGCACACTCGATCTATTCTTGATTTCTCTTGTACCATATAGGGACATTTATTATTTCATTAAATCTTTTGAGAAACAATAACCAAATGATTTATTTGAATCCATTGTTCCTTGGATCACCCATGATCACTCACTAATTTATGATTTAAATGGTACCACACACAATCAGAACACATTTCTTCTATATCACCCATCACAATAGGTGTACAATCCCATAACACCTGATTACACCACTCGACTCATGCTTTAATGAGTCACGTATCACAAAGGAAAAGATTAAATAACTCCAAAACATGTCATTCTCAATAAACAAGAAGCTTCCATGGAATGGGAACCTTACTCGTGTCATGATTTAAAAAATAATTTCCCACCTCATTACATCTTCATATCACCTTTGGTGCTCATCCTTGGTCTATGAAATGTAAACCTCATCCACATGATTAACCACCACCTAATGCTGATCCTGTCATGAGCTTCCACCCATGCTCTAAACCCACTTCTAAAAGTACACCTAGTGGTCAACATGGATAGGGACCGGAATAGTCTATAATTTTGAAGCCAGTCTCGACATCCAAGCACTTTAGGTGTTTCCTCAAAGACTAAATTAACTATCTTTCCATTGGGATAGATCCTGATCCCCTCCCATTAACTGGTCTCATATGCCGAAGGACATACCTATGTTTCACCTGGAAGGAACCACTAACTTTGGATAACCCCACTCATGGGTTACCCTTGATCGTATGAACTACTAACTCTCTAGGTTCTGAGTCAAAAAAAGGGCCTCTAGGTCTTCCACCTATCCCTAACAGAAATGTCTCATGTTAGGGTTACAAATTACATCCACCTATAACATAGGTAAAACCTCACACGAAGTTCTTATTTCATGGGATTAAAATCATGCTCCCAAATCAACCATGAAATTGACATGCCCAATACCCACTCAAAAGTACTCACATGTAGGTTATATTTTTTTAATTATAATGAATGGAAAAATTCATTGTTCATGCCTCAACTATCAAACAACATCTAACATGATTGAAATATCACTTTAATGAGGTCTATACAAATGCGAGTTAGGATAAAATTAACCTATGAGGTTCAAAACATACTTACATGAGTTCAGTTATATGGGTTTTCAATTATATGTTATAGAGAAAAACTCCCTATAAGTTGTAATTAGAATCCCATTTAAGTGAAACCCATTAATAATCTATTAATTTAAGAAATTATTCTAATTTATTAATCATTTAAGGCTTAACCTACCAAGAATTAGACTATGAGGCCCTAATCCTCTCTGAGAACCCTCATACGGGGATGATCCTTAGAGATCCTGATGTGACAACATAAAATATAAAGAACCAATCCTATTCAGGTATCTATATATGGTAATAACCCCTCAAGGTTATAGTTCACCAAAAAAAAACTCAGGTACCTTTCAAAATTGTTCTAGAACACTTGACTATATAACCACAACTGAAGGTCAATTATGAAAAATATCAGAGAAAGATAGATGGGAAAAATCCATGTAGGTTGTTATGACTTTTTTGTTAACCACACTTGAAAAGGATACACCCATGAAGGGTCTACTGGAAAGGAAATAGTTATTGATTTTGACCTATAAGGGTCAATATAAATACATTTAGTGTTAAATATAGCCTACTAGGTTCAAGATAAGAGCACTGAGTACTTACATGATTCTTTTAATGACCCATCTATAAGGAATCACATGCCCCTAGGGACCTAATGGGGTTAATAATGAGTCCAAAAGTACCCATTACGACCTACCAATGGTTTTTACACATCCAGTGTAGTATAATTGTATTGACATCACCATCTGTAAGTTGCATTATTTCATAGTCCACATGTTTGATAATAATAAATTATAAACAAGGCGGTATAACTGAGTATAATTCCACCAAGAACCTATATGGGAAATTCCATTTAGATTTTCTTACACTTTAAATAGTTATTCTCATCATCAATATTATAAATCACACACAAGTATGCCTATAAATTGAGAATCCTATGTGCATAATATGATGCATGAGACTCCTCTTACCTATGCAAGACAATAGTCAAATCCAAACACTTTTTCTTTCCAATGGAATAAGAGAAAAAATCCATTATAAATAATAAAATCTAATATATATATGTGTTGATAAAATAAATAATCATACAAAACCATAACATAAAAAATCAAGAACATCAATACCAAATCTCTGGTAAAATGTATTTCTTATCAGAACACATGTTCTTGATGCACTAGTCAAATATCCATCATAGGCTCTAAAAAATTCTCAATACTTATATCAACCATATCCCAAACAGTAAGACAATAGGAAAGTAACTACTCTAATACTACTTTTTCACATCCTAGAATAGCATACTTAATGAACAATAATCATATGGGTTCACTATGTGGTCTCAAGCGTGCCTCCCTAAATTCCCAAGGATACTGACTAATAAAAAGGGACTAGGGTGAAATATTGGGGAGAATATAATGTATCAAAGTAAGAAAAATAGTGGAAATAACTAAACATAATTTACAATGGTAATTAATTAGAGTGTGGAAGAAATAAATATAAAAATAACTGAACAATAGATGAAATGAATTAAATTCCATAATAGCCATATCATACACACAATAATTGATCTCCTGCTAGGCCAATCTCATATACATGAATAAGTAAATATGAAAAATAATTTACAAGGCTCCTCAACCAATTATGATTGGTACCTCATAACTCTACAATTTTTTTTGATATACTACAACCCATTCATGAGACTCCCAATAAGTGTCTCCAATTGATCATGAAACCATGGGTGTCCTCCCTATCCATCAAGAATATGTGCTCAAACTAAAAGCAAACATAAGTTCTGCATGCACACTGAGGTTCATGTACAGGGGGTGAGAAATAAATATCAGTAGGCCATCCCTAATAGTAAATATATAACCTAATATCACAAGTGCATACTTATTAAGTATTCCTAACCTAGTCAAGGAATATCTGAAATAAAATAAATAAAATAAAACCATCATTGATACTTAGGTCTGTGATCCCGACCGATGATACCTGATTTGGATAGTGATAGATTTGTCTCTAAGAAAGGTACATCACCATATGGAGAATACAAACACTATCCCCGGGATCACCCATACTATCCTCTACTAAATATAACACTAAATTCCATGTATCAACTAGATATTTTTTTAAGTAAGGCATTGAGTAGTATCATAGGAATCCTAGGAATACTACTCAAGCCATGAGTATCCAGTGGAACTTAGACTATATCTCGACATTCCCTATTCCTTTCCAATATTGGAATCATAGATCCTAATCCATAGGAAATATAGACTTAGAACTAGATTTAATTCCTAAGGGGATAAACCTTAGGTAATATGTAAGAAATAATCTCCCAATCTGAGATGATAACTTGACATCATTCAATCATCGACTCGACAACCTATTCCTAGAAATCTATAGGAAATGCAATCATGATGTGGACACCTAATCTTAGGGAGTATCCTAGGTATTAATAAATTTGATCATCATAAAACTTAGGTATTTTATAAGCATCATGTGCTCATGGTAATTGAATTCAACTAATAACCTATGGTATAAACTATATCCTAGCGTGCTAGACATCTTGTGTGATACACTAACTAAGAGGGGTTCCAAAGATGCACTCAGTAAAACTCCTCTATTTACCAATGTGGGAAAAAATCACATATATGTTAGGAATTATAGTAATGGTAGTATTGAATCTTGGATCCTAATCTCACAAGGAATATAAGGCGGACATTATAGATTCATATAAGGCTCATAAGATGGATTCTAGTAAGTACCACTAGATATAACTACAACACCATCACATAGTGTCAGGCCTATAGGTACAATTCTTAGAAGAACATTAGGGAATCCATTGATGTGACAATAGTAATTATGTGAAATCATAAATAAAAGTGTGGGTATTAGTTGAATGCCTAAAACCACTACCATTTACACAGCCCCATCGGTCTCACATGTTTGGTACTGGTTCTAAGGTTACACCCACTAACATCTCTACACATGCCCATAACACAGTCTCTTAGGGTTGTTCAACCTCTTGGGAACCCACTGGGGTCCCCTAAGCCAACAAATAGAAGATGTATCCCACTCAGGATTATCAAGATCAACACATAAGAGTAGGTATCCCTATTGGCATCCTCTAAGTCATAACACAAGAAGAATCATCCATCTTGTGATCCTATGGGTCAAACTAATATCTTGGTCCAACACTCATATCTAATAGAAACAAAACTTCTCAGGTCCCACTCTAGACTGGCCAAACACCCAACCTATATATCTCCTCGAAGTGCATCATAGTACCAATAACTAAGGATTATTCGAAGAAGTTCACCAAATTATGAAATTTATAGTCCCATGAAATGTCCATCAACCATACCATGGCCCTCATATGGGTCTAATCCCATGTATCACTATTAGATGATAGATAAATTCAATTAAAAGAAGAATAACCTCTCTATTATAAGCCTCTCAACCCAAAATAGATCACACAAATCCTAAAACTCCCTAAGGGATCCGCCATTGTGTTTTATGTAAAAAAATTCTCAATTTGGGCTCCTTTTGTTGCTAATTTTTACTATGGTGTAAAAAATCACCCAAAACCCTCAAATAGGAAACAATGGTACAATACAAGACGTATACCCCGAGTACACAGTGTATACTCCAAAAGCTTCATCGTGGCCATATAATTCTACACATTTTAGGTTTAAATAGAGTTTAATCATATACTAAAACATTTCTAGTGAATACATGAGGTCTGGCTGTGTACTACTACATGACCATAATCCCCTAACATGGGGTGTCTGCCCAAGTAATCGACCACATGGCCATGTACCAACACATGACATGTATTGAAAGCACATGGAGTGTATTTCCATAAAATTTATCTTCCCTAAATAGGATTTACACACATTGTGTGTTCTTGAAACCACATGTTGTGTGATCGATATTTCTGAATGGGAAAGCTCAAAAATCTGTCTGAAAGCCCCATTTTCCTCAAAATAGATATAGATCAACCCCCTCATGGTCCCCATAATTCATAATTGGTAACTAAAAATTAAAAAACTAATCTATGGGGACATATAACTTAAAATATAAAACAAGACTACTTATGGGTGGAAACCATTGATGATTTGGTTCAATTCATGCCCCACAACATCTACACAATGATATGACTCTTCCTGAGATCTGTAGTGGCATATTCCTCTCCACCTCTCTCCCTATCTCAACTATAATTAAGGAAATACACAAGGGGGGTGTATGTGATAATCCACGTGATAATAGAATAAAATAAAAGGAAAAGGTGAAAAAAATAAGAAAAGGAAAAAAGGGTCGCAACCCCGGCCCCGATGCTCGACTCGAGGTTATGCCTTGCCTAAGAAAACCCTGATTTGGAATCAACCATAGAGTTAAAATTTCAATTCAATGCTCCATTAAAAAGATAAAACCATTCAAACATGTTAAAATTAATTAACATTTAATTAATTAAATATTAAATACCAATTATTATGAAAAAATTCAAATGAATCAAAATTCCACCAAACTCTTATTTAGGTAACACTCTATTTAGAGATCAAAAAAGAGGTCAGTAAAATTATATGCGGTCATTTTATAGGGGAAATAGACCATTTTCCCCTCATGAGCATCAGAAAATAGAACTTCAAATTTCTACTCAATTTCTATGTCTGGAAATACACTGGTCTTTACAAAGGACTTCATGTATTCCTTCATGGTTGACTCCCACTTCTTCAAGTCATTGTCATTTTCCCCCAATTTTGGGAAATTTGGTTATCTAGAATATGTTATAAGTAAGAAGTTTGTGTTTAACTCATACCTCTGGAATAATTGTATAACCCTATAAGATCTTTCAGAGAAGTTTTATACTATCTAGAACTTCAATTTCCATTGCTTCTACTATCGATTTCTCTAATACTAGAGATTTCCTTAGACTTATATAGTTCTTGAGAATTCTAAAACATCTATCATTGGAAAATTTTTATGTAAATTTGTGTTGTCATCTGGTATAACAGATGAAGTTCCTAGGATCAAGTAACTCCACTGGGAAGTGGGGGGGATGAATCAGTAGAGACCAACCTTTTAAATTTACTCTCTTGATTCAATTATCCCTTATAACCAGTTAAGGTTCAATTAAATCAAGTTGAGAGTCACAAGATCACATGTGTATACATAAAATAAATAAACAATGAACATTATGATTTTTACATGGTTCAATCACTTCTCAGTAACACACTCCTTATCATGGTTGGTAAATATTCCTAACCACAAATTCTTAACTATTAGAAACAAAAAATTACATACTTATAGTATTGGAATAGAGTCACACTATGTTTGTCTAGAGTCATACTAAAAAATGTAGTTTCACATTTAATATATACAAGATATGTAACTAATATGGGAAATATCTTCATGAGATAATGGTTTCTTTAGAAAAATAGATGTAGATCTATCTAATTGAGCCTTATCAAATATTCAAGAATAGATGATCACTTCCTGAAGATCCATTGCAAAATTATTTCTCATTCTCAAAAGATCTCCCTAAATGCATGAGCTCCATAAAATGAGAAAATTATCACTAGGATTGAGATTTTGACTCACTCCTCTCTTCCTCTACTCTATTATTCATTTTCTTATTCTTCTCTAATCTTATTCTTCTCAATCTCATATCAATTCTATATCTACTCTGAAAAAACTCATATTTTTTCAATATCCACATACTCATACTTCTCTGATTTAATATTTTAAAATCTTTTTATTAAGAGTATTAAATTACTCACATTAAAATCTATTACCTCAAATGGGAAACTAGTAATACTTTAAGGTTTCCAACAAAAAGAATGATTATAGTATTCACATTTTTGGATTCATGTGATTTTCAATACGTATATCAATTATGCATCCTATGAGAAATTTATTTTAATGATAATTTTAAATAGATAACTAAACTTCCCTTCCATTAAGACATCCAGAGACAAATACTATTCATAATTCTTGAGTTATAACAACATAATCATACAAAATTTTCAATTAGCATCATTAATTAATTTAATTAAACTTTCTCATGGCATGATAGAGATATTGCCGCTCAAATTTTCTAACAAATTCAGCTTCAAACAAATATAATAGTGATCAAATAAACCCAACTCACTTCAATTCTTAATTTTTAGATAATATTGTAACTAAATAACAAGTAATGATCAACCTAATAAAGTCCCAAAATTAATTATGGATTTTCCCCATTTATAGTATCAACTTCAAGAATCACAACATATTTTCAAATAAAATAGCTCAAAAATTAAAATAGATATGAAATATGATCATCATTGGAAAAATATATCATTAATTAGTGTGGATCGAATTTTATATGTGATGTTTTGAGTTTTTAAGATTAGTTCTAGTATTATAGTGGTTTATTCCTTCATAACAAATGGTTTATGGAAAAATTGGTCTGTACATAGCTGAATTTTCATAAATTGTTGATTGAAAAAAATTCCCCTATATAGATTAAGATCCATGAGAAAATTAGATACATTATATAGAAATGAATATTAAAGTAAAAAGACCTATGTGAATTCACATACATTGGCATAATTCCTATACGTGGAAGAAATCTGATATGCTGAGGCATTCACATACATTACAATTTTTCTTAAATAGGATTCGCTTATGTGGATACATTCACATATGAAATAGAAATAGGATATGATAATACATTCTCATTTGTAAGTCTCCATGTAGATGCATATTTACCTAAATAGGAAAACTTATACATGAGTATTCACATTGTTGATTTTTTCTTATAGAAATAAAACACATACGCAAGTATGGAAAATAGAAGCCTTCCTTCCAAAAGCTTTAGGAATTATTTGGAAAACTCCAAGGAAAACTCAAAAATTCAACCACATTTTTTATGAGTTCAAATAACACCTTAGAAACCACAATTGATTCTCAATTCTTATAACATATTGAGAAAAAATTCAAACCGGATATCACATCATCAATAACTCCAAAGGTACTTTAATATCCCCCATTGAATTTTTTGGAAACTCGATTAAAATATGTTGAGAAAATTGGTTCTAAGAACACTTCCAAAACCTCCATGAGAATCATAACATCAAATCCTTTCCCATATGAGAAATTTCTTGAGCCAAAAAACTGGATATGGTTGTGTTTTTAGATAAGTTATCCATCACAGTCAAAACAATTTGTCCAAGTTACATAGATGAAATACTCCTCAATTCATGAATTAAATATTGATAATCCGAGGCGGATCGTATATTCACTCTAAGAGGGGGGGGGGTGAATTAGTGGTGAATTTTTTATCAATAATATTCAAGATAAACTCTTTCCCTCTTTAAGTCGATCAAACCTATATTTTAAATTATTATATATGGATCTTCAGAAACTCTTCTAAAAAATTATAACCTTATTTTTCGAAAATGATATAAGGAAATAAACACAAGGTATTTTTAGGAAGTTCGGCCTTAGTGTGAGAACCTACATCCTTACCATGGAAACTCCCATTGGTCCATGGATATTCACTATAATAGAAATGTTAATACAATGATTCAACTTTCATTAGAGTACTTTTATCTCCTAATGGGTATGATTATACTGAATCCCATTAGTTATAAAGATTATACCAAATATCTATAGTTAAAAAAGTTTTCTTATAAACTCGAGACAAGTCATGATAAACAGGATGGCTTTCTCATGAAACTTGGTTTAGAAAATCTCCATATGATAACTTTTTCTAGTGTGAATCCATTTCGGGGAACCTATTCCTTTATTCGTTATGAATTATACTAATATTAATAACCATCCATTTGGAAATCCTCCATTTGGTGCACCTCTAAAATATTCACCTCAATACTACATGCCTAAATCTTTATCTATTATTCCTTTGTTTGGTGTGCCTTAACACTCTACACCTCTGATCGGTGTTCTCTCCGATGAACAACACCATGTGCCTCTATCTGGTAATCTATCTGATGAAATTGATAAATTTTTTTTGTGTGATATAGTTATGATAAAAAAATCATTGTCTTTTTCCCCTGATTAGAACTTGGCATGGAACCTTTTCTTCAACTAGATTTTATCTTGGTTAGAAAATCTCACTACTCTGAAATCCTTAGCACTTTTACTTTTCACGCATATGGGAGAAATGTTTCTATAATATTTTTACCATATTATTTAACCTATTTAAATTGGTTTTATTCTTATAAAAAAGTTGGAAATAAAATGTGTTTTCTTACACAACTCAAATTCATGTTTCGAACTTCCCACTCATCTTAAATTCATTGCACACTTATGAACTCTTTTAGAATATTTTTGAAGCTTCTTGAAAACTAAACTATCGGAAAAATTCTTTGAACTTCCTTAAAATTAGTGTTAATTAATTTCTTTAGACATTATTATCTCATATAGATAATATAATTTGATATAGAAACATTGTATCATCAAGTTATGGACTTTACATAGTCTTGTAAAGCTCCTCAATACTCTATCTGACATATGCTTGTCTGATGAATTAATTAATAAAATTTCATCTGGTGTATTGTTTCTTTCTCTGGTGTATATTATATTTATTTATCTGGTAATTTACCTCCCCAATATTGATTTCAAATGATTAATTCAGTCTAGTAAACTCAAATCCTCTTCAACTAATGATCTTCAAACACATCCTCTATCCAAAGAATTTATGAATGTTTAACTATGAACTTCAGTGCATTAATCTGTCCTACAAACTCACATATAATTGACTTATTGGATCTATTTTATATGTTTTAATTCTTATATCTAACCATCCTTCCTTATCTCAAACTTTATACTAGGCTTGGATTACAATCTGAGTTTTGTTCATATTCACATCATCATCCATCTGATGAAATTGAATTTCTCTTTTCGATGTTTTTCCATATGATGGATCTTAGAACGATCATCTAGATATAAAAAAATCATCCTAAAATCCTCTTTTATAAATTCCTTCTTCTAAAATCCAATTTATACTGCATTGATTGGTACAACTTTGTGAGTTTTCCAACCGATATAACTTAAATTAAAAATAGGATTCATACAAATTATTCTTCTAGGATCATGTTAATATTTCTCCAACCGATGAAATATTAAAACATCACCTTATATCATCATGTAACTTATTCTAATAAATACACTTATTTATACAATGATCTTCATAAATATTTGTATGAACTCAACTTATGCTAGAGGGATATCTTCTTTGTCAAAAAAAAACTGTCTCTGATGATTCTTCATCCAATGGAATCAAATTGGTAGCTTCTAAATATAAAAATATGAGATTTCCATATATTTATTCAACTAGCCACATCATAGAAGTTGGGTACATCACAATCATCTACATGGTTCTCAATCAGTTACATGTTAATTTGTCTATGTAACTAAAAAAACTACACGAAAACTGGAAACGTAGAAATCAAACTTTATACAGGTTATAACTAAACCTTTATAATCATGAAAACTCTATACAACCTATTTTCCCATAAAAATCATAGAATTATCACAGAAAATTATTCTTTTTTTGATAATTCTGGCTCAAACTTTGATATCTACCCTTTATATATGTTCAAACTCATTAGAGTTCAAAGATCTTTCACTATGTACATCTTTAAATTTTGGAATTTAATTACTTTGTATGTAAGAATTCAAACTTAGAAACTACAACTTCTTACAAATCCTTTTATGGTGACATCATCTATGTTGAATCTAACATCTCAATTGTCTAGAGTTCATAATTCCACATCGTCATCTGATCATCTTTGTCTACTGATCTATTTCTGATAACTTCAATCTACTCTATCCATTGTACTCAAGCAGTTCGCATTCTGACTTTTCTGATAGATTGTAGTTGCAAAAAAAAATCAAAATTTTTACAAACGCAACACAAGAGTCATAGGTTAAACTTTGACTTCTTCCAATTTGTAAAAACTTGTACAACCTCAATTGAATCATGATAATTTTTATGATGGTAGGAACTTAAGATCGACTTAACATCATATAACTTTATGTAAGTTTCCTATCATGGTTAAGGAAACTCCCTTTGCCTCCTTTGGAACCTCAAAAATTGGTTAGTAAAGTTTCCTAAACAACATAAGGAACTAATAAGAAATCTTTATTACCCTTCATAAGGAATATTTACTAAACATTCTCTATAGAAACACAAACTTCCCCTTCATACCCTTTGTTCTATCTTTCTTTAGTGTACTTCTTCAATGTTTTTATCTACTGGTACCAACTTAATTAAATTCATATGACATGGATAATGATTTTGTATCTTAAAATATAATCTTATATTCATCAATAGAACTATCCAGAAAACATTCCTTTATAACCTTTACATAAGGAAATTTTTCCTTCAACTTCCACATTGACTTTATAAAAAACTATTGAAAAAAATAAAACATATCAACATCATTATCTGATAGGAACTTCAATCTCCCCCATGGATTTGTTATCAATTCCATATTATCTTTAAATTCAATGAAATATTTATCCACATTATATAAAATTAATTAAAAGGCCCCTTATTTTTCATGATCTCCATGTGAGGGAACACTTTTATCCCCCCTTAATGGTATGAATTTGAATCCCCCTTCTGTGATATCTTAGGGTGAGGGAGGAACTTTATTCACACATTTTCTTATTACCATTTGAATTTAAACAATGAAATCCTTGAGATAAATAAATAATCACTTTTATTAAATAAATAATACTAAAATCAACCAACTATAAGTCTATATGATCCAAACATGATTTATAAAAAAATAGTGATTAACTTAGACCATAATGTTGTCCATGAAGTTTTTTCCAAGTAATTCCAACTTTCCAAAAAAATTAATTTAGGAAAAAATTAATATGATTTTCATTCAACTAAATTTCCTAATTCCATCATAACAAACTTGTTAAAAACATTCAATCAAAAAATTTGGGCATGTTTTTCCCCCTTTTCAAGATAATACAAAACTTTTTATCAACTAATTTTTTCCCTCTAACATTTTTACCTTGGTTTTGTTATAAAAGTGGGTGTATAGAAAACTTACCTCAAGGATGACATCAAATTTCAATATTTTTAATCTTTAGTACCTAGTGTAATGAAAGCATAGTTAACTAGAATTACATTCTGTAACACCTTATAACGATTATAGAAAAAGGAGCTCCATCTTTTTTTCATTAAGTGATCCCCATGAACATCATTACCTTTAATACCCTTTGACATTGTAATCTTTTTGAAACCAACAAGGAAAAAATGTAGATCTTTCTTAGCTTCCTTAGAAAGAGAAATGGGGATGATAAATTTTTCCCAATCCGAAAGCTCTATTTTCTTCATATTTCTTAATGCCTTCAACATTTTATTTCCATGAAATAATCTTCTTGGGTGGCATGGGTTTCATCACATCATTTTTCATTTCAATATTGTGTAGTGGAGTCTTTCTAACTTCAGCTAGAAAGAAACATAATTTTTTAAAATTTTATTATGCTTTAAAACTCTTTTATTCCTCCAAATATTCTTTCCATAACACCATGAAAACATTTTTAATATATTTAACTTTATTCTTATGGTAAAATTTTCTTATAACCTGAATTTTTCTTTCCAATGATTTTCCATTGTTATTTAAAAACTTTTCCTCTCCTAGTAACACTGTCATGAAATTTTCAATAGTGTGGTTAGCTAGCTTACATATTCTACACATCTTCCTATATTCCATTAAGTTACTCTTCAAAGGTAAATTCTCGTAAACTTTTACTTTTTCGTCAGATATTTACTTCGCCATTTTAGTTATCTTTTGTATTTATTAGATTGACTATCTTTGTTAATTAATATTCTCTCTGTTATTTTGAAAATTTATAGAAATTTTATAACTATCCATGAAGTGTATTTTCTTTTTTAGAAGTAAAATATTTTCTTGGGAATGAAATCATAAAAATATTTCTTTATGGGTTTCAGAATCATATTTCCATATTTTTGTTTTCACCTTAACATATATTTAAAATCTTTATTCATTTCATTTTCTTTTAGATTTTGTGTACTCTTTACATTATAAGTACGTGAGTTGATCTTGGTTGAATTAAACCAAAACTTTTCTTCACCAGGAAAATTTATTCCATAACTTTGATAAAAATATTCAAGAATCCAAATATATTGTATTTTATCCTATATTTCCTATTTTGTGATGGTTGAGAAAACTTAGCTGAGTATCCTTTTATATTTAATTTACTACCCCCATTGTTGGACTTTTTTATTCCTTATACAAAATAAAATTTTTCAAAAATTTATTACCATGTGTCCATACTTTACACGGAACTAATAGTAACAAATGAATATAGAATTCTTTAACTGTGTTACATTTTGGATAGTGGAAAATTTTTTATTCAAGAATTTTGGGGGGAACTCTTTCAATTTTATTTTCTTACCTTCCCTTTCTTATAAGTGGTGGGTTTATCAAGTTTCTTCAACCAATTTTTTTCATAATTATAACCCACAATAATATAATGAGAGTTAGTGATAAAAAATTCATTAGAGTAGTTGGTTACCTTTTTCTTTGTCTTATTAGAAGATGATGCTTCTGATGCTTTCACATTATTCCGGTTGTTGGATAGAGTCTTTCTTTTCTTAAAAATTTCTTTAGTATCTTTAGAAGTGATTATATTCTCAACATTATGTGAAGATTAAACTTAATTAGATTCCATGTTTTACAATATCACTTCTTTCTCAAGGAACTTTACATTTAATGTGTTCTTAAGATTTTCAAGACTCCTTACTTTATTTCACATACAACTTTAAACTTTTTTATATTTTTATCATGAACCTTACTCATATATTTTAAGGAAATATGAATTTACTTTACTTGATTTTATTTGATCACATTTAGAGAATTTTAAATCTCAATAGTTACTTTGTGAGTATCTTCTAGTGCATAGATATTTTCTTTTATAATATTTGTAAAAAGATCTTCCTCACATGAATTCAACTATATATATTCTTCCATAATAGTGAAATTTTCTTTATATAAAGCTTTTTATTGTTCCTTAAGCTCATTGGGATTGGTGAAAGAGTCACACATGTGTTTCTTTTAAAGTATATCATTATATATTTTAACCCCCCTCTGAAGTAATCTTTCAAAATATTCTATTATTCCTGATTTATCTTCCAATTGTGTGTTCTTTCCTTTAATGGATTTTTAAGGAATATAATATTTTCTTAAAAAATCATTTAATAAAAAAATTCTCAAAAAATTTCTAAATTATATTTTCTCCACAAGGTTGAACTTTTCTTGAGAGTATAACATGGTTTATTCCTTTTCTTCAACAAGTTTAGTGAGTGATTTACATTCTTGGATAAAATTTCCTAATGATTTATTTATGTCATAAAGTTTCAATTTTTTCACTAATATTTCCTCTTATTATCCCTTAATATAAGAAATTATGTATGTAATAACATAAATATGGTTACTTTTCATTTATTCTTTGATTTTAGAGTAAACAAATCTATATTTTCTACTAAATCATAGCTTGAAAAAGATTATTTTATAGGATCAATATTTTTAGATTCATTTGATTTATTACCACACACTTGAACTTTGGGTAGTGGTGGATCTTCATTATATTGTTTTTGAGATTATAACTTATTATACTTCTAATATTCTTTTATATTCTTATTTTTAAGGTTTTGTCCAAAACATCATGTTACTACAACCAGATATAACTTCCATTATCTTTAGCTTAAACATAACTTTATTAACCTCTATATTTAACTTTAGGAAAGATTAAAATTATATAAAATAGTTGATCATAACTGGGAACAAAACTTGTATATCCAAATAGAGGTAAAATTTTCTCTAACACCAATTGATATTCTCAGGTGGATCGTGTAGTCTCCTTGAGTGGGGGGGAGGGGGTGGGTGAATCTGTGGTGACCAAGTTTTACATATTATATTCAACTTAAACTATTTCTTTCTTTATATTGATCAAACATTTGGTATCATTTATGATGTTTGGATAGTTATAAACTCTTCCTCATTGTGTTAAACTTATTCTATAAATATGATATAAGTAAAACAACACACAAGTATTTTTCATGGTTCAACCTTAGTGTGAGAACCAACATCCTTACAATGGAGACTCCCATCAATCCATGGAAATTAACTATAATAGACAAGTGAATAAAATAATACAACTCCTCTTAGACTCTTTTATCTACACATAAGTATAATTATAATGTCTCTTTTCAGTTAAAAAGATTATACTGATGCCCTCTCTTTAAAATTTTTCTCTTATAAACTCAAACCAACTCAAGATAAAATGGAAGGATTGTTCTCAAAACTTGGTTTGCAAAATATTTTCTTGATTAATTCATTCAATAAGACTCCATCTAGTGCACCTTTATATTTATCTGGTATAAATCATCTTAATTTGACTCACCTTCCATCTAGTAAGCCTCTATCTGGTGCACCTATTAATTATTTACCTGAATACTCTACATATTAACCTTCATCTAATATTCCTACATCTAGTGTTCCATGACACTTTGTGCCTCTGATCAGTGTTATGTCAGATAAAAACAATTTGTGCCTCTATCTAGTACTATGTTTGATTAACTTAGTCAAAAAATTTTGTATGATATACCTGTCTGATAATGTTGTATTGAACTATGATATCTCTCCCCTTATCTTTGTACAAACTCATTCGATCTCAAATTTCTATAACTATGTACATTTTTTTCTTCTAAATTTCTCTTAATTTGTACAGGCCATTAAAACTTTTCAATGCCAAATTATTACAATTATTCATATGATAACATAATCTGTATTCTATTTTTTATCTTGAGCCACTATACTTCATACTATAGTATCTTCATCTGATCATATCATTTTGGTGATCTACATCCTATAACTTTAATATCATCTATTTGATGTACTCAAGCCAATTGCATTCATATTTATTTGGACCATTGTAGTTGAAACAACGAGTTGATGTTTATATAACCTCAACATAAGATTAATAGGTCAAACTCTGAATTCTTCCCCTTAGTAAAAACTTGTTTAGAACATGATAATCATCATGTTGTTAGGAACTTAAGATATTCTTAGTATCATCTATCTTTAGGGAAGTTTCCTAACATGGTTAAGGAATATTACTCCACCTCATCTAAAAATAATTAAATTTTTAGGAAAGTTTTCTAACCACCATAAGGAACTCATAATTAAACTTTCTTATCCCCCATAAGGAAAAATCCCTAATATTTGTCTCCAAAAACTCAAAATTCCCCTCTGTACCCTTCAAGATAAATTTCATTAGAAGAATTATTCACTCATCATATCTACTGGTACTAAATTTTTTAACTTCAAATGAAATTGACAGTGATTCTTTATCATGCAATGTTATTTTATATTCATTACCAGCACTATCCAACAAACTTTCCTTAGATAACTTTACCTATGGAACATTTACCTTTAACTTACTCATTGAATTCAAAAAAAACTGCTCACAACATATACAACATATAAAAATTATTATCTAATAGGAACTTCAAATATCATGGATAACAAACTCCCCCATTCAATATTAGCCACAACTTAATACGAAAAGACAGTGATCAATCCTCCTTTTACCAAGAATGATGTTCCCATTTAACATAGACTTGTGTCACTATGTTTACCACTTTTTCAATACATTACAATGTCCATGTGGGTTTGGTTGTTCCATAGTTCTTCAACTAAGAGGATAGAGTGTAACATGGAGTTTGAGTCATAACTCACAGAACCTCTCTATTGGTATTTATTTTGTGAAGATATTTGAAAGATAATTATGAGTAGAAATGTAATCTAGCTTGATATCCCCATTTATCAATATTTAATTAATGAAATTATTCCAAATGTCAATATTTTTGGATCTAGAGTACCATACAAGGTTCCTTGATGTATTTATTACACAATGATTATCACACAAAATCCTCAATGGATTCTTAGTTTCAAATCTCAAATACATTAACTATAAAACCATCTATAAAGCCTATGTGAATGTGTGAGTGTCATACAAATATTATTTATTAGCTGTTCTAAGAATCAATGAGTTATATTTTCTACTATAATAACTTACACTACACTCCCAAATAAAACATTTTCCACCTAAGGTGTATTTTTTATCCATACAATCACTGACCAATTTTGCATTAGTATATCCAAGTAGTTTTAGATCTTTAATTCAATTGTAAACCATGACATAACGCATGGTGACCTTCACATATCTCGGTATCCTCTTTTTAATAAGCAAATGAAAATCATTTGGGTCACTTTTAAATCAAACATAATGTGTCACTATAAAGTATATTTTAGTTCTAGATGAAGTCAAATAAAAATACTTCTAATAAATTTTCTAAAGTATTTTGGATTAACCTTACCACAAATCTTATCTTAACAAAATTTGGTGAGAAAATAAATTAGTGTTGAATCCTCCCAGGATTATTCCATGCCAAACCTTTCCAATTTTTCTTGGGCATGCTTTTCTTGGGAAATAAATATTTAATCTGAATTTTTTCCAATATATAATCCCATAAAGTATCTCAACTCTCCTAATAGATACGTTATAATATTTTTTCATTCTCTTAGAAAACTCCTCACATATGTACTCTTGTTTACTAGAAAAAAATTATATCACCAACATACACTATGAAAAGTAGTGTACCTATATACATCTATCCCACATAAAAATTCCTATCAACCCTTACATTAATAAAACCCATTCCTTTAGACATCCATCTAGTTTTGTGAAAAAAGCTATGTGAGCTTATTTTAAGACACAAATAGAATTATTATAATTTTTTCAATCCTTGATACTAAAGAAAATAATTATTTTAATTCAATTACATCCATTTGGGTGTATCCCTTTTACAATAGTCCAGCCTTGTTCCTCATCACCACTCATTTTTCATTCAATTTGTTTCTAAAAACCTATTTTGTGTCAATGACATTTTTATCTTTTGGTATTGGGAAAAGATATAAAATTGAACTTTTATCAATATAATCCAAATCATCATTAATATATTGTACTCATTCAACATACTTAGTTACTTTAGATACTGTTTATGGTTCAATATGAGATATTAGTGAAGTGTTATTTCCCATAACCATCCTTCCTCTTATTGGAACACGGGCACCTTGTTCTCCATTGATATTATTAGTATCAACATGAATTTTTAACCTCCTATTTTTTTTAATTTTTCTTCCCACATCATCTTATTCATAATTAGTATGTTTTGAATCGACATCATTAACATCTATTCCCATCTTAACTTATTTTACTATTTATTGGTTTGAAATATGCATGTTGTTTTCATATGAAATTTCAAATTTTGTTTGAACATATTGATTTGATTTGATTTAATTTTGAAATAATTTTATCATTTTAATGGTACCAAAGTTTGTAAAAATGTATTTTAATTAATATATTCCCACTGACATTAGATAAGTACCCTATAAAGATCACTTTATCAAGTTTCACTTCAAAGTTTCGCAGCATATTGAATTTTATCTTTATAAATCATGGAATTTTAAAAACAAAAAGTACTTGGAAATTGGTTTCTTTTTATACCACATTTTATAAGGAGTGACATGTGTCTTGGGTCTTAAAAGAAATCCATTTTATATGTGTACAATAGTACACACAACCACTTTCTAGAAGAAATTTGATTTTTGTCATAAAGAATTATGCTACCCATCTCTACCACAATCCCATTCTTTCTATTGATCACCCCATTTTATTTAAGATTGTAAGCTGTTATAAAATAATTTTTGATTCCATGTTTAGTGAGGTGACTTTCAAATACAACACCTATAAAATCCTTATCATGATCCGGCCTCACTTTCTTAATATGCAGTCCCAATTCATTTTCAACATATCATCTAAAAACCATGAATATATCAACTAAATATAATTTATACTTTAAGAATATCATATTGATCATTCAGGTGAATCATATATGAATGTTTTGAAATATAAATCACCTCTTGTTGAATTTTGTCTCATGGGGCCACATAGATCAATTTTTATAAGTCCAATTAGCCTAGAAGAGAGAATTTATACTTTTTATGACTTCTTGAGCCATATTTCCCTTTTAGAATGTTGCAAATTCATAATCTTGTTCTATATTTATATTGGGAAGATATATCATAAAATCATGCTTCATAATTTTACTAAAAATACTTTGGCCAAAATAGCCAATACTTCTATTCCATAATAAACTTTCATCTTTATCACTCATGTAACATGAATTTGTATAATCACCTATCAAAAATAGATTTCTATTGGTCCTTTTTACTTGAGAGACAATTCTTCCCTCCAATAGTAATTTAATGAAACACGTTTCCTTATTTAAAGTAACCTCATACCCATTTTCACAAACTTTAATTACTCTTAATAGGTTACACTTCTGGCCTCCCACATATAAAACATCATTTAATTTTAAGTTTTGTGGTTCAATATCAGTTGAGACAAAAACATTAATTTTTAATGAGAAAACATTACTGAAGTTTAATACTACACCTCCATGCTTTTAAATATTATTCAAAATATTCTTATCACCTGTCATGTGGGAGTATCACCTAATCTCAAGAATACACGATCTTATTTTTTCTACTAGCCTCCAACATAATCTCAACAAGTCAAGTTATCTCTTACTTGGTTTTTTGAATTTACATACCTTTCTTATCATAAGTATACTATCTAGGTAAGCTTTTCATAAATTTTTATTCATTGTATCACTATTGATCACACCTCCCACAAACATCCTTAATACACTCAAATTTGTACTGATCTTGTACACTAGGAACATTTAATTTTTCAACCTCTCTTCTTTGAAAATATGATTTCCACTCCTACGGATTACTTCCCATGATTTCATGTCTCATCCTAGGTAATGACATATTATACCATCATGTGTAGGATTTGTTCCCAAAAACTTCACAACACTAGAAGTACCCTAAAAATTATTCTTATAAAACAATCCAGAATTTCATTCTTACTATACATTTTTAGTCCATATTTTCTTCTATTTGATATGAGAATATCTTAAATAGAACCTTATTTCTTCCAATGGAGTGAAATAATGTTTCTACCCACTTTTATTGATCCTACCTTGACTATATTTTAATTTATAAATTTAATTATTAGTATAAATAGAAATAAAAATAGAATTTTAAATTATAGATTTAACCTAATCATTTTTTGTAGTTTTCTCAACTGATTTAGTTTATTTAACATTAACTTCAATATATTTTTTAAAGTTCTTATTTAAACCTTTTTGGTTCATTATCATATTTAATACAATTGGATTTCAAAACAATTGTATTATGTATGAGATAATTATTCTTTTTTCAAGAAAACTCCTTCTTCAAGATCTTTGATCATCTTCTCAGCTTCAATTACCTTCAGCCTAAATGTTTTGTCCTCCTCAATAAGAAATTCTTATTTCTTTTCAAACTCTTTATTCTTTAATCAAATTACAATTTTTTAGCATGGAATTTTTATCAAGAAAATATTCAATCTCATCCATTAACATGTTTTAGAAATCAGTTTGTTTTAATCCATATTCTCCATTACATGAACTCTCAAACTCTTTTCTCAACATGAGCCATAAAATTAGTGAATTTTTCACCAGATTAACTTTCAGATTCACAACTAAATGATTGGAACAATTTTTATTATTTTATCATCATTTTTCTTATCTTACCTATAGGGAATTTTTTTTTTAATTTTTATAGTTTTAAAAGACACTTGAAAATTTACTCTACTTATTTTTGTATGACTTATCATCTTCGTCAGATTTAGAATTGGGTTCCTCATTCTTGAAGAAGTTGATAGAAAAGTGACCAATTCTCTTAAATTTGTAGTATATAAGAGGATAATTTAATTTCCCTTTTCTCTTTCCTTTTTTGAGACTTTTTTAGATAATTACAGTGATTCTTTGATGTTATCATTAATCCTATTAATTTTCATAATCACTTGAATTTGTATTGTGAACTTTAAATTTCAATTTTTTCATGGCCACAAAATCCATTTCATCTTTTCACATTTTCTTGAAGACTTAATTTTTTATCATTTTATAATATATGAGAATGGTATAAAATTAATGAAAATATACTATATATGTTATATATATATGATATTGGGATTAAACCTATCTCATAAATTCCTCCTAAGCTTCATAACAATAGTAGAGTCTTTATGTTTTTCTCCAAATACCTAGATATTACTAACAACATTTTTTACCCTGTTTAAATAATCATCAATATTTTCTTCCTAAACCATCTTTATGTCTTTAAAATTTATTCTCAAGATTTTTAATTTTTCCTCCTTGAATTTCAAATTTCCTTCATAGATACTTTATAGCTTATCCAAAATTTCTTTTATGGTTTAATGTCTTATGACTTTTGCGTAGACCTATTCTGATAAGGGAATAAGAATAAAATATTGTGCTTTTCCATCATTATCCATGTTTATTTTGACCACCATATACATTTTATAATTTCCTTTAATGGTTCAAAAACCAAATTTAATATCATATATAACCTTCAATCCAAGAGGTAGAAGGTATGGTAATATTCATTTCTTCTATCTGTGATAATATTTCTCTCCAATATTGAATTTCCCCTACTATTCATAGAATTCAGATTATCCGTTATTAAAACTTGAGAGAATCAAATAGAGGGACCTTCCATTTGATACTAATTTAAGTGCCTAGGATCAAGTAAATACACTAAGGAGGGGGGGGGGACAAATCAACGGACTCCAGTTTTAACAATTTATTTTCTTGATTAACTTAACCCCTAAAACCTATTAAGGTTTGATTCACTCAAGTAAAGAGCCTCAAGATATCTTGTGTATGCATAAAATAAAGAAACAATGAACATGATGATTTTTACAAGGTTTAGTTCCTTACCTAGTAACCCACTCCTTATAGTGGTTATTTAGTATCCCCAACCACATATTTTTCAATTTAAGAAACAAAATATTATATGATTAATGTATTGGAACAAATTCACACTATTCCTATCCAAAGTCACATTGGACAACACAGTTTTACAATAAATTTATACAAGATATGAAAATGAGATGTGAAAGTTATTCTTGAGAGGAAAATTTCTCTGGAAACAATAGATATAGATCTCCCTCATTGATCCTTCTTAAATATTTAATAATAGCTGATCATATCATAAAAATACATTGCAAAACATATTCCCAACAACAAAAAATATCTATAAATTCATGAGCTCCACCAGATGGGATAATGGTCACAAGGATTCTGCTTTAAACTCACTCCTTATCTCTTACCCCACTCTATTGTTCTTATTCTCTACTCTTTTTCTTCTCAATATCATGTCAATTTTATCTCTACATTGATAACATATCATCCTTTTGTTTTATCCACACAACCATACTTCTATGATTTGATATTTTAAAAGGTCTTTATAAGAGCATTAAATTACTCCCATCAAAATCCCTTAACTTAAATGGGATACTAAGAAGAATTTAATGTTTCCAATAAAATGAATGATTATAGATATCCCATTTTTGATTCATGCTATTTTCAAAGTGTGTCTTAATAAAGTATCCCACATGAAATTTATTTTCATGATAATTTCAATCAGATGATTGAAATTCCCTTCCATGAATATATTCAGAGTATTTGTTTCGTTATCTTAGTCAATATATAACAAAAAAATTAGACAAAATTTTGAATCAACATTAGTAATTAATTTTATTTAACTTTCTCATGTTATGATAGATATCTCACAACTCAAATTTTCTAATAAAATAAGATTAAAAAAACGCTATAGTTATGAAATAAAATCAGATCACATAACTTCTTGTATAATATATGAAATAAGAACTAAAAACAATAAAGAATCATCCCAATAAAGTTATATAATTAATATATTAAGTTTCTCTATTTATAATATCAACTTTGATTATCACAATATATTTTTAGATAAAACAACTCGAAACTTAAAAACAGATATAACCTATGATCATCATTGGATAAATATCTCATGAATAATCTTGAATCACATATTAGATTTTATGTTTTGAACATTGAATATCCATTCTAGCATCATTGGGTTTTATTCCTTTAGAACATAGGGTTTTTAGAAAAATCAGTTTTTATATAGCCAGATTTGAATACATGGTTGATTGACACAAATTAACCTAAAAATATTTATATCCCTAATTAAATTAGATACTATGGATAAAAATGAATATGGAGGGAAATATTGTTTTTTGAATTCAAATATGTTGTCATAATTACCATATTCAATAGAAATTGGATATACTAAGGCATTCACATACATGGGACTTTCAGTTATTTTGAATTCTATTTCATAGAATCATTCACATGCATAGTAGAAATCAGATACATGGAGACATCTTCATACATAAGTCTTCACGTAGTTAGATATTATCATATGTATAGAACTCATACATAGATATTCACATTTCCAAATTATGATTACATAGAGAAAAACATATGAAAGTATGGAAGATGACATCCTTATCTCTAGTATCTTTAAGAAATATTTTGGAAACTCTAGGGAAAACTCAACAATTCAACCACATTTTTGACGAGTTCAAATAATTCCTTATACACTTAAATTAATTCTCAATACTTCCAATATGTTGAAAAAAAATTCAAACCAGGAATCAAATCATCAAAAAATCCAAAGGTACTTCAATATATATTTATGATTTACCAATGATTTAATATAGATTGACTTGTATATCAACAGTTTATCTCTCTTATTCAGCTTCTATTTCAGAAAATTTCTTATCTTTCCATATAATATTATCATGAAATAATACATATCAATATCTAAGGATCTTATGTTGATCATTATTCTACAATTGTTATTCATAATCTTCATTTCCATATCCTATAAGAAAATATACTTTAGACTTTGCCTTAAACATATATTTTCCCTTTATATCAATAAGAGAATAAGTGGTGTCATCAAATATTTTTATGGTGAGATACTTCTAGTAACTTACCAAACCATAACTCTTATAGTAATTTTTTCCCATTTCCAAGGGTGGACTTATGTTGACCAGGTATGTTGTACTGTTAACAGATTCTTTCAAGATAGCCTTGGGCATTTCAAAATACACATTCATGCATATTTCCTTCTCAGTTAAAGTCTGGTTCATCCTCTCTTCCACTCCATTCTATTGTGGAGTTATATAAACTATTTTATCAATACTTATCCCCCTTTTCCATCATAAGTTTCAAAAATTATTTCCATTTTACTCTCCACCATTATCAGATCTAAGGCATTTCAATTTATGACTACTTTATAACATCACCAGGGATTTACTCTATAAAAAAGTACTGGAAAATTCAGATTAATTTTTAATAAAATAAACACACAATTTCCTATTGTAATCATAAATACACATTACAAAGTAATTTGGTCATCCATGAGATTAGACTGAGGTAGGTCCCTCGACATTCATATAAAATAGCTCTAGATTTCAAGCTCTTGGGATCCGACCACTCAAATTGAATGAAACCCACTTTTTATTTCCAAGCACAAATATCTCAAAACTTCTGATAGTTTCATGATCAAGATTAAAAATACCATTACCTACTATAAATATCATGTAATTATCACAAAGGTTATCGAGTCGGAAAATCCAGAGCTCTATATTTTTAGAGGCTAAAATTCCATCCAATGAACTTCCACCTAATTTTTCAGTCTGGTAAAGTGTACTATCATTTACCTGTCTTTCCACAAACATGGATTTCTAATTCACTTTTGAGACATAATTATTTAAAGTTATACTAAATACTTCATCTTTTAACTATACCACTAAAATGATTTTTTTTGGAGACCTGATATGTATCTCACTCTTATCAGTTGGAGAATACTGCTATTATGCATCTAGGTATTTACATCTCCCCTTTTTACAATATCTAAATCTTATCTATCTACAAGATGAACTCTCCTAAATCTTCATGATTCATAGTTTAACACATACATGTGATATTTCATTGAGTATAAGTATTTCCCAGATTCAACCAACCATGACTCCACTGGATTTTCAATAAGGACTAAAAGAATTTCACCACTATCTACTGAATAAATGAAATAAAAAATTCATAATTCATCCTTTTAGTATTATACTTTAAACTTATGAAATTAATTAAAAGATTTCCTCTCTTACCTTAGTTACAATAGATAAGTATTAGATCAGTGGAATTTCCATGACTCTTCTCCCTATACTTTTCTTCTGGTTGATAATGATTATTCTGATGAGGTGAGTGTCCCCTTTTGTTAGTATTCAATGTACTACCAGAAGTTACTCAGACCACTCTTATCCCAATCTACTCATTAATAATAAAATTATTTACATCATATAATACTAGATCAATCTTACCTTAGGAGTTTCTTACCATAGTAACCATGTCATCCAAATAATATAGTAAAGATGAAAGTCATAGTATAATCCAAGAATCATCTGTGAAAGTAACTTTCACCACTTCGAGTTGGATTTAGATCATGTTGAAGTTAGTCACATGATTTTTTATAGACTCCCCTTCCAATAAAACTAGTCTAAAAAATCACCTCATTTGGAACACTTTGTTTATGGCTGTTAGTTTTTCCTATATGACTTATAAAGCTATCATCAATTTAGTTGTAGTCTTGTTATCTCTGATATTTAAGGTCACATTTATTTTCAATGTTATCCCAACCAATCTTAATGCTTCCCTACCCATATTTTTACTATTAAAATTTCTCAATATTGTTGGGGTTCTATCCACCCAAAAAATGTTTTAGATCCTTCAGGATGATATAGTTGTATATTTTCATCCTTCATAACCCATAGTCTGTTCCGTTGAACTGACTGATTCAAACATTTATTTATTCTATTGTCATATCTCTTGATGATAGTAAAATAAATTGGAATCAATATGACTCAAAGTAATGTTATAATATTACCTATTTCTTGAGTGTTTCCAACCATGATTTTATACTAGTTGTTGGGGATCCTAAACTGATAAAAACATTGGATGCATGAACCTAAGTTTATTAGAAATTCATATTCAAAAGTAGTCCCTCCTTTACATTTAGCCACTCTGATCTTCCTAGTAACTAATATGCTTTATCTGCAGGTTGTCCTAACATTGTTTCAATGCAGATTCCTTCCCCTGTTGAATTTGATGTTAATTTTTTAGCCTCTGGACCCATTGAAACTGATCTAGTTTCTGAGTCAGTGGCCCCTCATCAAGAAGTTTCTGTGTTGGATGGAAATCACCCTGATTTGGTTGATGCCACAGTTTCAGAACTGGGTCCCTCAGATACAATAACTCTTGGCAATCCTACCTGCATGTTCAATAACTGTGAAACTGATGTTAAGGCAGCAAGTAACATTTCCAAAACTGTGTCTCCCATAGGTAAAAAGGATAAAATCTGTACTTCCAACAAAAACACTTCCCCTAGGAAAACTAGAGGTGAAAGTGCTGGTAATAAAAAGAAAGGGGGGTCAAACCCCAAGAGTAAATAATTATGCATATTCTCTACTGGAATTTTCAGGGGATTGCAAACCCTAGAACCCTTAATGTTTTGAAGCGTCTTATTACTACACATCGCCCTATGCTGATTGCCATTGTTGAACCTAAAATTAACTTTACCCCTAAATTTCTACGTCTGTGTAATCTTGGTTATTCTTTCTTAGGTGATTTTTACAATGGTTATGTTGTCTCTATTTGGATTTTCTATCACTCTTCTCTGAAAAATGTCAACATTTTTTGTCTCTCTGTTCAAGCTCTGACGTGTGATTACTACCTGGATAGAACTCACTTGTTCAATACTTCTGTTTATGCCAAAAACAATTATCTGGACTGGAGATCTCTTTGGAATGATATTTCTGACATTAATGCCAAGATTCAAGATCCCTGGGTCTTGGTTGGTGACTTTAATGCTATTTTTTAACCCTCTAAAAAAATTGGTCACTCTTTCTCCCCAATCTCCGCTAGAGAGTTTAAAGCTACCATAGAAAATAATAATTTTTTTAGATTAACCTTACAGGTGCTCAATTTACTTGGTACAGACATCATTACAACCAAGTGGTGGTGAGTAAACTTGATAGAGCTTTCATTAATGAACCTGCTCTAGATAAATGGAATCAGATCATGTGTGCTTCTCTCACTAAACTTTCTTCTAATCATCATCAGATTTTAGTTAGAATTCCTCAAATCTCTCAGAAACCTTCCTTTACTTTTAGATTCAATTTGGCTTGGTCTTTGGACCCGGAGTTTGTATCTCTTATCCGTTCCTCCTGGACCAGTATGGGAAATCACAATGATGACTTTTGTTGAACCACTAAATTGAAAAACCTCAAAAACATTCTCAAAAAGTGGTGCACTGATAAATATGCTTTAATTGATAAAGATATTCAGGACTTGGAGAAGGATTTGACTCTCATTCAGAATAATAACAGCATATCTAATTTCAATACTGATCCCCAGGATGAAATTAACATCTCTACTAAACTGATCTCTCTCCTTAACTTTAAAGATAACTTAAAGAAACAAATTTTCAAAACAAAATGGCTCAACGATGGAGATAGAAACACCAAATTTTACAACTCTCTTCAGCGTGTCAGGAAAGCTTGTAAGCCCCTCTCTTTCTTAAGAGTTGAGGGTAAACTCATCAAGTCTAAGGAACAAATTGCTAATCATGTTGTTTCATACTTCACTGACATTTTCAATGGTCCTAGAATTAACAAAGATATACTGCCAAACATTATCCCATGTATGGTTACTTCTGAGGATAATCGTCCACTCAACAACATCCCTCTTGATTTGGAAATTAAGGACACTATCTTTGGTCTAAATCCAGATAGTGCTCTGGGTGCTGATGGTTTTAACAATGGTTTTTATCAAAAACATTAGGATGTACTTCAAAAAGAAGTATGTAATTTAGTTAAATATTTATTTGAAAAAGGGGTTCTCCCCCATTCTCTCAACTCTCAATTCACCACGTTAATCCCTAAAGTTGATAATGCTGATGAAATTCACCTCTTTCATCCCATCTCTATTTTAAATTATCTATTTAAAATTATCAATAAGATCCTTGCTAATAGGCTCTCTAATATCAGCAACAAAATTGTCTCCTAGAACCAGTTTGGATTCATTAAAGGCATATATATACAAGATTGTATTTTCCTTGCCTCAGAATCCACCAATTTATTGAATATAAACACTAGAGGTGGAAATGTTTCTCTTAAGCTGGACATCACTAAAGCTTTTGATACTATTGACTGAACCTTCATTTTTAATGTCCTTTCTATTTTTGGATTTAATGATTCCTTTGTCAGTAAATTGAAAATCATCTTCAACTCAGCCAATATCTCTATCCTCATCAATGGTTATCCTAGAGGATACTTCAAATTCTCTAATGGATTCAGACAAGGAGACCCACTCTCTGCTATCTTTTTTACTATTGCCAAAGATTACCTTAGTAGACTGCTCTCCCTCAATGTTGAGTGAGGCAGAATCAAACCTATTATTGCTTCCAGAAATCTTTAGGCTCCCTCTCATCTTCTCTATGCTAATGATATTATTTTCTTCCTTTAGAGAGATAAAATAAATATCAATAATCTTAAATCCATCATTTCACACTATGAGTAAGTTTCCGTCTAGTGTATTAACTGGAAAAAATCCTTTATTTTCTTTGGTAAAAATTTCCCCTCTAATAGGAAAACTCATATCACCAATGTCTTAGGGGTTAAGTAAGGTTACCTTCCTTTTAATTATCTTACTGTTCCCATCTTCTGGGGTCGTCCCAAAGCCTTTTATTTTCAAAACATTTTTGATCAAATCCAAAAGCAATTTTCTTCTTGGAAAGGTAAATCCCTTTCAATGGCTGGAAGAATTTTCCTTGTTAAATCCACTATTGTATCTAAGCTGGTTTACTCCATGATGGTCTATAAATGGCCTTTGGGCCTAATAAAGCGGTTAAATACTGCCATAAAAAACTTCATCTGGAGTGGAAGTACTCTAGAAAGAAAATTGGTTACGGTCTCTTAGGCCAATTGTTGTAAACCCATTGAAAATGGAGGCATTAGTATTAAGAATCTTAAAATTTTTAATGAGGCCCTTCCAGCCAAACTCACGTGGTCCCTCATTCATGACAACTCTCATTCCATGAGATTCCTCAAAACTAGTTTCCTTGATAAGCTTAAATCTGGTTCTTTTCATTACATGACTTCTTCTATCTGGCCATCGATCAATGCTTCTTTTCACTCTATCTTGGAAAATTCTAGATGGCTTGTTAGTAAGAATTCTTCTTTAAAATTCTGGTTTGATAACTGGACTGGCTCCCCCCTCATTTTGGAGATGACTAATAATTTTTCCCCTAATCCCTCGAACTACTCTATCAGGTATATGATCAATTCCTCTATTTCTCAACTTCTGGATCCTATCAAGGGGATTGTTGATAATTATTATTTCACTTCCAATGAGGATTTTCTTGTTTGGGAACCTGCTCATAATGGCTTGTTGGATTCTAAAAAATATTATTACCATCATTTACCTAATGAGGATGAAAATTTTAATTGGATTTCCAAATTCAATAATGCCTGGATCAAGCCTTCACATCTTACTCTTATGTGGCGTATTCCTCATCAAAAAATTCCAACTGATGTTTGTTTGCAATCTTATGGTTTTTATCTTTGCTCTAAATGTAGATTATGCAACCAGCATCGTGAGGAAATTAATCATCTCTTTTTATCTTATGATAATCCTATGGCGCTTTGGCATTAGATCTTTGACCTTTTTGAATGCAGATGGCTTTTAGACACATTTATTTTCTCATAATTGAAAAGAACGTTGGAGTTTCTAAGGTCTCCCCAAATCAAGAATCTATTTCTTACTGCTGTCACAGAGCTTCTTCATATACTATGGTATGGTAGAAATGATTATTTTTTCAACAATAAATATTTCAATATTAATGCAGGTAAAATGAGGATTCTTCTTGCTATAAAGGAAGCGGCCACGATCCAAAAAGATTTTTTTTGTGACAATTCTGTCATGGATTTTGAAACTCTCCACCGAATTGGTGTCAAAGGTATCTTCCTGAAGCCACGCTACACTATTGAAGTCTTCTAGAAGGAACCTCCTCCTGGATGGATTAAAATAAATGTGGACGGAGCCTCAAAGGGAAACCTTGGTCTTTCGGGATGTGGAGGAATTTTCAGAGACCCTCAATACTGGATCCTTGGATGTTTCTTTGGAAGCTGCAGCATTGCTTCTGCGCTAGAGGTAGAAATGCTCGCTACCATTCATGCCATTTCCTATTCAAGGATGTTCAACTAGAATAATATCTGGATCGAGAGTGACTCCACTACTATTGTACAAGCCATCTGGAAAGGTGATGCTCATCTTGCTTGGTCTCTCACCCCCTGATGGATGGAATGCCTCTCCGCTCTCAATGGCCTCAACTTTATTTCCACTCATACCTATCGTGAGGCTAATATGATCGCTGATGGGCTAGCCAACATGGGGTTCTCACATGAGATTACTTGGAGGAATGATCTCCCTCCGGATTTTACCCCTTTCTTTATTAAATACTCTAGAAAATTGCCCTCTTTCCATCTTTTGTAACTTGTTTGTTTATCCTTTATTTTGAATAAATCTCTAAGTTCCGGTATTTTGACCAGAACTCACCCCTTATTTTTTTTTGAGAAACATAGTCAACCATCTATTCACTTTACCTTTAAATAGTAGTGAGCACCGCTTTAATCATTAGAACTGGTTGAATATTAACTTCCCCCATTTGGAAAATATAGACCCGTTTTTATGACTATAAAAATTTCATGATCTTTCAATAAACCCATCTACACACTGAAGGTTCCTTTTTTCATTGCTCTGACAAGGCCAAAGTGAACTAATAGAGTCTGAAATTTTGGTAAGTTAAATATAGAAACTTAAATAAGCTTCACAATCTTAAAAATTTCATGTTTTCGTACTCAAACTATATGAATACTTTTCCCAACCATATTAACACATTATATCAAATTTAAGTGTTTCATACTATGTTTGTTCCAACTATAGAACAAATTTCCCCAACCTTAGGCATGTTCTGTGTCAACCTTATGTACATTCATACTAACTTAAAAATTTCATTGATTTATCCAAACCACTTTGAAAATTCAAAATATGAAATCCAATCACTCAAATGTGACTTAATTGAAGATTCCTAACACTTTTTTATCAACAAAACACAATCCAAAAACACTCTAAGTGAATTTTTTATAACAAAAAACAAATTTAAATAGTCATCACATCCAACCAATTCAACCATTTCCAAATCCTTCACACCATATGATCAAAATCAAATTAGTTAGCTCAAATTATAGTGAAATTTATGAACAATGACCATCGATTGATTTTTTACATGTAAAAAAATCACACATTAATTTAGTGTGTTGTGTACTCGAAATGGTAAAATTAAAGTTTTTATAAAAATTTTAATTTTTTAAATGTAAGTAATTATATATATTAAATAAGAAAAATATATGTGAATTTTAATTTTTAATCTTTTTTATTTTATTAACTTCAATTGAAAATTTTATTTTATTTCAGAATATAATATTATAATTGTATATGGATGCACAAATTCTTAATGGTTAGTTTTTTATGTATTTGTAAAATTATTATATGAGGGGTCTCAGGGTGTACAACATAGATTACCACATCAATGTAGTGCACCCAAAATTTCCACACCACCATATTGTACCGCTTCCAGGTGATAAGGCACACTCTAAACATCATTTTTTCATTGTGAACTAGAGGCCAAGGAACATCATTTTGAGGGTCGCTCACTAGTGGGCCTTATTACCGTAGCCCTGGAAGAATGATGGAACTATGAGGTTGGACACAAAAAGCATGGTTGGTAGAGTTTTAGTTCGTCACATTATACCCCTTTTTCCTTGTTATTATTTTTGATATAGATGTGGTAGAAGAGGGAGGAATTGCTCACGGAACCAGTGGACTTGTTGAGGGAAGGGAGAGGAGCTCCTGGATGGTGAAAATGAGGAGGGAGGTTCTAGGATCAACCAAAAGAAGAGGGAAAATGAGGTCCACACTTCTTTTGTTCACCCACTACTATAATACAGGATTTTAGTGAACATCAAAAGTATCCAATGAAGGAACTTAATAGCTTCCAAGTGGGAACTTTTGATAGGAAAAGTTCCTCGGTCACTAATAGTGACTTCTAAAACTCCCCACCCAAAATACATGATTTAAGGTGTTGGATGTGTTGAGGGAGTATCTTTACAAATGGCCTAGAATGGGGTTTTCAAGGGACCCAACTAGTGTTCTTAGGGAGAAGGGATAGACTATTAACTCACACATGATCCATGAAGAGTTAGGAAGTAGTTAGATTGGAATATAGTAGGGGAATATACTATGGGTCTATGAGAATATTTTTGGGCTTCTACTGCATGGTCCTTATGTTTATAATAGGAAATGGGAAGGGGGTTCCATAGGGGGAAGAATTATTTTGCTGTGGGTTCAGCCATGAGTCCTAGTCAAGAGTTTAAGGGTGTCTTGACCCTTACTTTACTTATTCTATTCTTCTACTCCTCTTCTTATTCTCTCTTATAGTTATGTTGTTGATATCTCTTGATATTTCTATATAAAGAAGCCTGTCCACTAGAACTATCATTATCATTTGTTTGGATTATAGAATCCTCTCTACTGGAGGAAGAGTTCAACTTGATGATAGAGACACTACTACAATGTTTCATAGAGGGGTAAAGCAGTGCATGGTCTATGTAGAATTGGGGTGGAACAATCCATGGAACAATTTTACACAACCTTCTTCAGACTAGAAACAATGATGGATTTTTTACCAAGGATATTCATAATTCCTTATCCAAATTAGAATGATGCATTAATAATTGGATAGCATAAGGATACATATAAACACTATTAATCATGAAAGAATCATGTATGACTTTATGATCTCTATAAAATTCCAATCAAGCTATGATTTAGAATGTCAAGTACATTTCCTTGAGTTTAGAGTGGGAAAATTGAATTTATTTGGAACTATTAAAAGGGAAATATCAAACAATTCATGTGGATTCCCTCAGGTAACTTGAATATGGATACCTTAGTGTTTCATCTTGGAAATGAATTGATCCACCATACCCCACAACATTCAAAGATTGTCGATAAATGAATTAGGTAGGGTTGGACCATGTTGTTCCTATGAGACCCAAATCCCGACTTGGTTCTATTTATTTAAAAAACTTATTATTATTACTGCTTCAATTATTTATTTCACACCCCAATGATTTACATGCATAAACATGAATTTTCTTTGACACATTTGGTTTGTTCATACTGAATTTTACTTACACCCTATTCAGGACACCATTTGTTACTCGGAAAAAGTTTAAGGATGGTTTAGACAAGGGAATGTGCTATACTACTAATGCATGCTTGGATAAATAAGATGAAGCATGGGAGGTGAGAGTCAAGATAGAGACTATGACTTCTGAGGTCATACAATTTTTTTCCTTTTGATTTTTTTACTCATGGGGATGATTTTACATGAATTGACTGATATGTGTAACCTACCAGTTATGTTTTTATAATAATTATGATATTTCATGGGATGTGACTTAGTGATTTAACAACTTTAGTTTATTTTCTTAGATGAGATGTTATATGATGTTTCTATCATTTATACTATGTTGTTCATTTAATAGAAGTTATAATTTTCCCAATGTACCACCTATAAACTCTTACTAATTTTTGAAATCCCCTAATGTATGAGGATGTAGACTTAAGTTCATGCATCACACCATCCCAAGGAATCAATTTAATGAATTCTAGGCCATGGAATTATAAAATGGTATCATAGATTTATATTCTTTATTTTACCATTTGGGCATGGTATATGGGATATAATATGTGTTTATACTTATTAATGATCTCATTATTGGGAGTATCTAACTCACATATGATGGAAAATCAAAGTTACTAAGGGCAATAAATAATATTCATGGAATTAGTTGTTATAGTAGATCTATTTTCACTTTATGCAAGACATTTGTTTTATCAGTTTATGGTTTATAGAATTTTCACAATTTGGTTGGTATGGAAATAGGTCATACGTTCATGAATCATATTAAGCACATAGGTATTTACATTCTATTACCATGCTTTCCTTGATTTTTTTGGTTTCTTTGTTGTGAAATTTGGTTGGTTATTTTAAATGTATTCATTACCCAAAATAGTGTTTTCCTATATATCTTAATGGAGTATATCTATCTAGAAAATATCTAAATGAATAAAGATTTGAAAATTTTACCTCTTAACTTGAATATAAATTGGTGATAGTTAAATGGGGTTCTAATCACAACAAAAAGAGTATTTTACTTTATAACTCATGATTAAAACTTAATATAATGGAACTACGGTGATGAGATTTAAAAATTTAAGGTGTTTAGAAAATGAAAAAGACCTAAATTAACATAATATATGTGTCTTGGATCAAATTATATGATGGGATCTTGGATGAATTTATTAACATAAGGATTCATTATATCTGTGACTTGATCCTGGTGTGGGCAGATATGGCTAGTGAGATCACCCAAATTGTGAGTACATGGCCCTATGTTGTTACTAATTTCTATAAACCACAATATCAAGAATTTAAATAGCAATATTTTAAGATATATTGTTTTGGATTTATAGATAAATTTATCCTCTTTGACCACCAACTGAGTTCTAGGAGGGAACATGCAAAGATGGCCCCATGGCAGAGAGGAGCAAGCTTCCCATGGTTCCTCACATGGAATTGAGTTAGGTTATAGATGAACAATTTTTGTAAATTTTATTTCACATGATTCATTTTATGGAAAGAAAGATACCTCAAGCTGTGGAGATGATGTCTATGTTGACTGGAGAGTTTCTGATACAACATCTCCCTACCTACCCTAGGGAGATAGGACCTTAGAAAACTGATACCTAGCTTAGGGAAATGTATACTATCTTCAATAACATGGAAATAACCCCTAATAAGAGGGTGAATATTTTTACCTATATGCTTCGAGTATAAGAAAGGTTATAATGGGATATTGTGATATGAGATGATCAATACGTGAGTATGGTTTGGAAGGATTTACAAACTATTTTCTTTGATCACATTTCCCTTGAGACCCTATGGGTTTACAGGGAAAAGGAGTCCATTCACTTGGAGTAGGGGATTTTTTATTTCATGGAGTTTTTTGGTCATCTTACTAAGTTACAATAGTTTTCCCCGTCTTTTGATAGTGATGAGTTGGATAGGTTGATGTGCTTTGAGGATGTACTTATGTAGAAGATAAAGGAACATGTGAATATATTATTCCTAACCATGGTATTATAGATAGTGAATTAGTATTTGAATTCCAAGTGTAATCTAAGATAGGCTTATGGATTATGGTGTGAAATACTAATTTATAGCGGATCATTAGGTGGTAAGAAGCACCTATTTTATGGGTCCTAATAGGGTAGTGGGGGAAAGAGCATCCAAAGAGATAGTGTAATTGTATTTCATCAGTAATAAATGACCTATCATTACTATTTTCAATGTGAAAAGATGCTACTTGAGTGTCGATATTGCAGGATGATGTTCCATCTCAAGTATTTTTGTAGGAATATGTCACCAACACCCAACAATAAAACTTCTAAGACACTTAAGGGTCCTAGAGATAGATATGATAATTTGTGGTTGGTAGGTAGTTGGAGTTCAAATAACCACACAGGTTTAGGTGATAGGTGGGGTGATCAAAGTTAAGGTTATTTAAACCAGAAGGTTAGTATAACATTGGGAAGTCGGGCTGGGATTCAATGATGAGGTTTAGGGAAGATTCATGCAGTGTAACTTGCTCTTACAGATCATGATGTTGGTAATTCTACCATGAAATGTTAAATATTAGTGTATTTGAACTTAGATTATTATTTATTTGATATATAATATTCACACTCTTTCATATATACTCAGTTTGTGGAAGGTCTAGCTTTAGCTATCGAGTATTTGTATGGGGTGATGTCTATCAACTTCCCATTGGGAGTCTAATATCAGGGAGTCTGTCACTGTTGGGAGTGTTCTATTGATATAAAAGGTTAACCATTCTTATGGGACCTTTTTGTGTAATATGTGACTATTTTTTAACTAATTATTTGAATATATTTTTTGGTTTCATTTAGAGCTAATATATATATCTACCATTGATGGGTATCCTTCGTGTTTTTTGAAAGTGATAGATATGTTCAAAAGGGAGATTGGGAATTACATATTGATTGAGAAATTCCTAATCAACATAAGATAGTAGGGGTTTCAGCCTAGGTTTTTAGAATAATGTTATATGATAGAGGGGATAATCTGATAGTTTACCCTCTTTGGTGGACCGGTTTGTGGATGTTTTCTCATTCAACTTCTTTGGATGAACAGCCAAGAGGGAGGTGTAGTTCACCATAGAGATTCTATCTATCATTGAGATTAATTATTTTTCACCATATCATTTTATTCCAATAGAGTTTCATGATTTTATGAACCAGCAATAAGGATTAATGGTATGTCTATTTACTATCTCCATCCCATTTTTTGGAAAAATATAATATCACTCGTACAAACTTGTGGGCCACCACCTCCATGGAAAAATGTGTTTTTTTACTATTTTTATGGATGGAAATAAGAATATATTGAATGAATATATATGTTATATATGATATAATTATGATTATGGAAGGGTAAATTATTATATACCTTTCTTTTCATCCATCTATTGAAATGTGAAATCATTACTCTTGTGTACGTACGGACTACCGTCTTCACAAAGTGATGAAATTAAATTTTCATCACCACCCTATATAATTGGTTATAAGAGAGTATATAATGAATAAATATGATATTTTTAAATTATTTTTATTTTTATTTGAAAAAACCTTGACCAAGTTATAAGGAATAGAACCTTCAAACCGAAACATACATGGAAAATGGATCCATTTTCACCTGAATATTGAATTTAATAAAGAATTGTTAATAAAAGTGTAATTGGAAATTACAAGAGAATTATACATATTAATATATATATATATTACGTTAGTTCTATAATAGATGTATAATAAATATATATTTTTTATACATGAGGTTTGAATACATATGATTCATGATAGAACTTGAGGTAAGGGTTATTCATCTCAATATAGTTTCATTGAGACTTATTTCATATTATGCTTCTATTTGTGATTATATTGTGTATATAATTCCCATTTGATATATTATATCATGAATCTATTCATATTTATGGTATTTAAAGTTCTATTTTAATTTATTTCTTACATGATATTTAAGTTAAATTTTCCTTGATGGAAATTACATGATCATTATCCCTTAAACCCCATCTATTTTCTTCTTCTCAGTTGTTTTTTTGAATTTTCATGTATTATTTCCAATTTATTTTCTTTGGTACCTCAAATGTTTGTGAAAAAGTTTTTATGAAAATTTGACCTTATTTCCTCTTGGGTTAATGAACTTATTCTCCCACATCTATGTTCTTAAAAATGTTTTATTAAAGTTTTTATCTATAAATAAATGTATAAGAAAGATTATTTTTCTACCTTTAATTTTATTTACAAATTATTCAAAGGCTTGTTTTCAATTTTTTTACATATTACTAACTTTTGAATTTGTTAAAAACTATGAAAATAAATTTATCTTTTAATGTATTTGATTTGAATGATTTTTCCTACCGGAAAGATTATTATTTTCTTTAAATATTCATTTACATGTTTATATGGGTTTTAAAAAAAATATTTTCTCAATAATTTGGGAATATTTATTTTTTAATGATACCAAAGCAAAAGGATACTTTACCTAATTTCAAAAAAAAAAATTGAAATTCCATTTTAAAGGTACTTTGTTCTATTTCAACATCCTTTAAGGATTATTATTATTCACTAGATATATGTTCATATGATTCCATCCACTTCCATTATATGGATAAATTATAATGATTATGTTTTAAGAATTTTATTACGAAACCAATATATTTTCATGAGTTAATTATATAGGGATTAAATATTTATGAAATTTGGTTCATTTCCATGGGTTATGCTGTTATAAATTGGTGAATATTTTTATGTTCTTATGACACAATTATGTCTTATTTTCAATATGTGGCAGGTGGAAATGAAAGTTTATATACCTCCAATGAAATGGGTTAAGATTTATATCTCATGAGATAATATGAACTTGAATAGGGAGTGAACCTAGATCAGTAAGGGACCCTATCCACTATGATAGTCTTGGGAGTGACCCCTGGCCAAGGAAATGATGGAATGTGAAGTATACCCAATACACCATTGGAATCCAATGACTATGATAATCTCCAATGTGAAACATGAATAAAGAAATTATTTTCTATGCTTAAGTGTTTTCAAAAAGTTTATTTATTGTACTTATGATATGTTCTTGGGGCTCATGATTTATTATTGATGATTCCACACTCTTAGGACTATGTATTTTATTATGAAAAATACTTATTCCATGAATCATGATTAATGATATTTGATTAATTGAGTATGAATTTTATATTTTATGACCATGTTCTCATACCCTTATGCTTATATTATTCTCAATTATGATCATTGATTGATATATCATGTGTTTACCCTTACCGGGCATTTGATCTCACACTTTATTTTGTTCCCATCTCCCTAGGTTATGATGAAAGTTTTTATTAGGGTATTTTTAAGAAGGGTACTATGTGAGAACAACTCTGTGGGATATGTTGAATATATTTAATGATATAAGTGTATTATGTATCTATTATCCAAATACACTAAACCTTTATGTTTTAAGGCATGTATTACTATAATATGTAATAAATATTCATCTCAAATGAGGTAATATTTATGTATGTAATGTTTAGGTTGTGTCATTGGTATCATAGAAGTGTTAAGTTAATTTATAATATTAGTATTATAAAAACTTTATCAAAATACCTATGGATAAATCTATGTATAGATAATATCCTGAAATTTTGGTAAAGTAGATATTGTTTGGTTTCCTTACAATGAAATCCATATCTGGATACAAAGAAGTGGATGCAGGCTATATCAAAAATAAACTTAAGGGTAATAACCTTGATAAAGATGGTTAGGTATTAACTTGATATTCACCTGGTGTATGATAAAGAGGCCAAACTACACACCTATTTTGACACTCCTAGGGGATATACTATGGTTAATCCATATTATCTTTATAAACCATTATTATGAATGATTGGATTGATCCTATGAAAACATATGATAATCCATAATGAAATGGGATGAATTTAAAGTGGCACAGGTTGAAAGGGACTTTCATAATTTAGGACATAATAAAAATTATTTCCATAATTATATGATTTCTTACTTAATAATTTGTGTTTAATACCCATGATTATAGATACCCAAGCCTTTTACATAAAAAATTTCATTATTTCAAGCATAAATAACCATCAGAGTACAAGCCAAGGATCGTTAAGTCTAGTGTCTTGGAAGACTAGGTACATATAACATAAAACATGTGGCTAAAAAAACACTTCTTTATTTAATCTCCATAATGAGCTCCTGAATTACTTTGAGCCCATACATCTGCATAGGGTACCCTAGGGAACACATGAACAAAGGGATGAGCTAAAAATCCCAGTAAGGGAATGAACATAAGGATACACCTCAATCACATGAATTAAGAGGCATGAAATAATGGTATCCAAAGAATGAAACTTATGAAATCATTTAATATAAGAATGGGAACATATAAACATGGAATCATATAAATGTGGCAGAATCTTAAATCATATAATTAGTACAGGTCAAGGATAACCGCCAATCCTGTTTCCCATTTTAGTACGGGTCAATGCTAACTTCCAATCCCGTTTCACATCTCATCTCATGAGACTTAACCTTACCCAATGCATTGGAGTGCTATCAGGGAAAACCCATCTAAACATATTCATGAATATACTTGCCACATAAATATTCTTACCACATATAAAATCATATATATTCATCCATACACAAACATAAGGGTACCCATGAAAAGAATTAGGTACCACAATCATGACATCAATCATAACCAATGGGCGTATCATGAAAGTGTCCATATAAGGAAAGAATTAGAAATACATGGAAATTAATAGGAAAAAATAGGATTATAACCTGGTAAGTGGTGTCAATCATAAGTGATAACATATGAGAGATGTATTTTAGAAACATTAGCATTAAAACATTTTTGTGCGGTTTTAAGGGAAATACCATAGTGCTTTTACAAATAGCAGAGAAGACATTATTTTATATAAAACCAGAATTGAACCAAGAAGGTTTTAATATTTAAAATACATAATCTAAAAAGATAATGGTTTCTTAAAACATAAGGTAGAGTGCTCTTGAAATTGGGTAAAAGTTCAGGAAGTTCCATTAAAACAAGTGTGCTTATTGGGAAGTATCAAAGAAAGATTCACTTATAAGAATGTATAACCACGAAAGAGAGTGAGAGGTGGATCTTGGAACATGATATTAGAGCATATAAACAGAATTTTTAATTTATAAATAACATAAAAGACGACAACAAAAATAAATATAGACCTACCCGAAGGAATAAAGGAAGTTCGGGTAGAATCCATCATGGTTTATTGGCATGATATCATGTATAATTAAGAGGGATTGATGAGAGAGATAAGGGGTATATCATCACTTATAAAACATTAGGGAATTATGGGGAAGGTGTATAAATTTACCCCATTACTTGGTATTACACAAAAGACATAGCATAGAGATCAATCTTGATTATGAGTAAAAAGGGGAGGATCCCTTACCTTAAATCTGGTGGTGTTCTCCACTTGATATTAATGACCCGAATAGTCAAATTAGGTTTATTAATAAATAGGTACAGAACCTTATATACATGTAAAGAACCATATATACATGTAAAATATTTAGTATACCCTTTTTAAGTTCATTCATAACTATTTTGATTGATTATAAGGTTCAATTTCATGGTTCAGGTCCGTTTGTTTCCTTGGTTTTAATGATAAGTTCACTAGTATTTAGGTTCGAATAAAATGTAAGATGAAATTTGTTTTCCAGAGTTGATTTTATGTAGCATTAGTGAACATCCATAATGTTACAAAATTCATTTTGTTAATTGGAGTGAAGGAGAACCATGACATAAGACATTAATGATAAACGCTTGAATTAATTTTAGCGATTTAACCCACAATTAACTTGTTTTGTATTATTATTTGATATCATGAGTGTATAAGGATTCTGGAACCATAAATAGGATATATAAAATACATAATAATCTGGTTCAACCACAATATAAATGGTTTCATGAACATAAACAAATATGATAAATGAAATTGAAAACACATTATCCACGATGTCGATAATTCGACACTTCACAGATGATGTTTTAATTTTAGAACGCGAGGGAGAGGAGAAGAAGCATGATACTTGAATTTTTTTACATAAAAATGATTAAAATCCAGAATATATGAGATTATGGATCTTTCATGCCTTTTGGATAAGGGAAGGTGAAGAGGGTATAAGAAAATAAGGAAATTGAAAACAAAACACATGAAAATGAAAGGGGATCCTTACCCTTTGATCTCCTCTCTTTGAGATCCCTCTTAAGGCCTTTGATTTTATCCAATTGGTAATAACAGTAGGACTTGGAAGTGTGAAGGAGATTGGGAGGATTTTTGGGTAGAATTTGGGCTAGGAACAAGTCTTGAGAGGTGTGTGAGAAAGAGGTAAGGAGAGGGAGTATTTATAGTGAGGGAGGGGAGGTTTTTTCCCATTATTTTAAGTATTAGTTTATTATTTAAGGACAAGACTATTAATAATTGATCATTATCATCAAATATACTTAAATAATCAAGTATGACTTGGGATTATCATCTTACATCATCCATACATCACCTATGATGCAGTATTTAGCATTTATTGTAATTTATCGTATTTTACAATTCATAAAAAATTCAAGTATTTCAGAAAAATACCAAAAATTCACCCTAACCATTTTTTGACATGTAGAATCAAAAAATGAAGTCCATTTTTCAAAAATAATTTTCTAAATATGATTATTTTAATATTTAATGAAAATTATATTTTATTATCAAAAACCAGATTTAAAACATGAATTAACTCATTCTAAAACATAGGTATATTATTCTTCCAACTTGAAAAATATTTTTATACTATCATAGATGAGGTTACTATTCATTAGGGTATATCACTATTTATTAGGGTATGCTACTATTCATTAGGGTAAGTTACTATTCCCCAAAAAATTAAGTTTTCCTTATCGGACTCCCAAAAACATCTTGAACACAACCGTGTATGCCGAATTTTCGAAATTCCAAACACATAAGTGACAAAATTATGTTTAAAGGTCACTTACCACTTAGTAGTTCATTATTATGTGATTTTATGGCATATTTATAAGAAGGTAATTTCCATTAAAAACATTGGGTCGTTACATTCTTCCCCCCTTATGAAATTTCTCCCTCAAAATTTTGTTTTACATACTAAGATAAAAACAGCTGCGGGTACTTTTCCTTCATTGATTCCTCCAATTCCCATGTTGCTTCCTCAAACTTATGGTTCCTACACAACAATTTTATAAGATGGGTTATATTGTTGTGTAGAATCGTATCTCTCTAATCCAGAATCTTTACTGGCTGCTCCTCACAGGAGATATCCTCTTCCAGCTGCACCACGTCTGAGTTTAGTAAATTTGAGGGATCAGGTATGTACTTCCTAAAGAGTGATACGTGGAAAACATCATGAAATCAATCCATATTTTTTGTAAGTGCAAGACGATAGGCCAAAACTCCTATGTGGTCAAGGATCTCAAAGGGTCCAATATACCTTGGGCTTAGCTTTCCTTTCATCTCGAATCACATGACTCTCTTGCATGGAGATTTTCGAAGGAAGACTTTATCTCTAACGTCGAACTCCATGTCCCTTCGACGGTTGTCAACATAGCTCTTTTTCCGACTTTGAGTAGCTTTGATATGTTTCTAGATGACTCGAACCTTCTCTGTCATCTCTTGAACAAGATCGGGTCCAAGTAGCTTTCTTTCTCCAACTTCATCCCAATAGGTTGGAGTTCTACATCGCTTTCCATAGAGAGCTTCATATGGAGCCATATGAATACTTGAGTGGAAGCTATTGTTGTATGAGAACTAAAACAATGGAAATGCTGATCCCAACCACCTTTTAATTATAGAGAGCAGGCTCTTAATATATCTTCAAGCGTTTGAATAGTCCTTCCAGATTGGACATCAGTTTGGGGGTGATAGGCCGTGCTGAAACTCAATTTAGTACCCAAATCATGTTGAAGACTCCTCCAGAATTTAGATGTAAACCTTGGATCACGGTCAGAGAAAATTGAGAGTGGAACACCGTGCAGTCTCACCACTTCCTTCACATATAACTTTGCAAGTTGTTCAAGCAAGAGATCTTCCCAAATAGAGATGAAATGGGATGTCTTGGTGAGTCGGTCACCACAACCCATATCGCATTATTTCCATTCGATGTCCTCGGGAGACCCGTGACAAAGTCCATAGTAAAATTTTCCCATCTCCACATGGGTATAGGCAATGGATGCATCATACCTTTGGAATTTCGTCGCTCAACCTTAACTTGCTGACATACCAAGCACCTTGATATATATTCAGCAATCTCCTTCTTCATGTAATCCCACCAGAAGTGTTCTTGGATATCATGGTACATTTTGGTACTCCCAAGATGGATAGAGAAGGTTGATCTATGTGCATCATTCAATAACTCCTTATTCATCTCTGGATTAGAGGGTACACATAATCTTTTCCCAAATCTTATAAATCCTTCCTCATCAATTTTGAAATCAGAGGATTTTCCATTTTTAACAGCTTCCACCCTTTTCTAAATTTCCATATCCTTTCTTTGAGCAACCTTTATTTTCTCCAATAGGGATGGTTAAACAATAATTTGAGAAAGGATTGATGATGTTCCTCCCTTAATGATTCCCATTTCCATCCTTTGCAAATCCTAGATGATCAAATCCTTTTCAATTCTCATCATTGATAAAAATGCATGATCCTTTCTACTTAGAACATCCGCCACCTTGTTTGCCTTACCGGTATGGTAGTGGATTGAGCAGTCATAATCCTTTATAAGCTCTATCCATCTTTGTTGGAGCATATTAAGATCTTTCTGTGTGAATATATATTTGAGACTCTTGTGGTCAGTATATATCTTACATATTTCCCCATAGAGATAATGCCGCCCGATTTTCAACGGAAAGATCACAACCACCAACTCTAGATCATGCGTGGGATAGTTTTTCTCATGGATTTTTAGCTTCCTTGAGGAATAGGCTATCAATTTATCATTTGTCATTATCACACAACCTATGCCCCTCTTATAAGCTTCACGATACACCACAAAGATTTCTCCACTTGAAGGGAGTCTGAGTACCGACACAGTGTTAAGACTCTTTTTCAACTCCTAGAAACAGTCTTCACATTCCTGTGTCCAAAAGAACTTTCCTCACTTTCGTGTTAGCTTGGTCATTGGGTTTGAAAATCATGAAAATTTCTTCACGAATCGTCGATAATACCCAGGTAGACCTAAAAAGTTGCGGATCTCTGTTACAGAAGTTAGCCTCGACCAATATTCAATTGCCTTCGTCTTGGAAGGGTCCACAAATATCCGTTTCCTGGTGATAAAATGCCACAAGAATGACAATTCCTCCATCCAGAACTCACATTTACTGTACTTTACATACAAATTCTCCCTTTGCAAAGTCTTTAACATAGTTTCCAAATGCTCCTCATGTTCCTCCTTTCTCTTGGAGTATATCATAATATCATCAATAAAGACCACCAAAAATTTGTCGAGGTAATCTCTAAAGACTCTATTAATTAAATCCATGAAAATTGGTGGAGAATTAGTGAGTCTGAAGGGAATCCCTATGAACTCACAGTGTCCTTAACTCATTCTAAAGGCAGTCTTGGGAATATCTTCCTCACCTTTAGTTAGTGATATCCCGACCGAAGGTCCACTATAGAGAAATAACTGGACCCACGAAGCTGATCGAACAAGTCATCTATCCATGGATGGGGATACTTGTTCTTTATAGTGATTTTATTGAGCTCACAATAATCAATGCAGAGGCACATTGATCCATCCTTCTTCTTGACGAAGAGGACTGGAGCACCCCACGGTGAATCACTTAGGCGTATAAAATCTTTCTCCATATTCTCCTGTAACTACTTCTTCAGCTCTTCCAGCTCTACGATGTCTATTCTGTAAGGTGTCTTTGAGATTGGCAAAGATCCAGGGATAAGTTCAATTGAGAACTCAACATCTCAGTTAGGAGGAAGATCAGAAAACTCTTCAGGGAATACATCAGTGTAATCCCTCTCGATTGGCATGTCTTCAAGCATGATTCTCTCATTTGTATCAATAATTTGAGCTAGGAATGCATGCTCATAAAGAAGAAATATCCAAACTTGAGATGAATATTATAAAAGAGACTCATCTTCCTCCTTGAACTTTTAAAGAATCAGAAGATGCTTCAGGATATGAAAAGTGATTTCCCTTTCCCGACAGTTGATGTTGGATTTGTACAAGGATAGCCAATCCATGCCAAAGATTGCATCAAACTTCACTAAAGGAAGTATAACAAGATTTGCTGGGAGGTTCAGTCCATAAACATTAACTGAGGAGGAGTTATAAACCATGGATGCAATTATTTCCCCAGTTTCTGTTTTCACAGATAACTTTTCCTCAAAATTTTGAGGTGGTGTTTAAATAGGTCTATTAAACTTGCATGATATGAAAGAATGCATAGAACCAGAATCAAATAGTACGTTTTATATTCTTGAATTAATAAAAGCATACCTGTCACCACATAATTTTATGGCTCCACCTCAGTAGTAGTGATAGCATAAGACCTTCCTTGTTGCCTTGGAGGTTTTTTTGATTGCCTCAAAAAACCCTCGGCTTAGGGAAATTGTTCGCATAATGCCCAAGCTCTTTGCACATGAAACACTGCACTGCAGGCTGAGTGTTTTTCTGAACCTTACTTTCTTCTTCAACATTAGTGGGATTTTTCATATCTCTTCATAAGTTCTTGGCCAGATGACCAAACTTCCCTCATTTGAAGCAATTCCTGGTTCCCTTGAGATCGTCACCAAGATGACTCTTCCCACAATTCTTGCAAAGGGGAAAGTGAGGCTTCTTCCCATTATGGGATTTGTTTGATGAATCACCCATGTTGTTCTCCATTTTCCGCTTCTTGTCACTAGGCCCATGAGACCACTGAGAGTCTCCCATCTCTATTTCAACCTTGAGGGCACAACGGACAATCTCCTTATAGCTATCAAAGTCTCAAATTGCCAACACTTTTTATAGACTCGGCTTTAGTATGCTAAAAAAGCAATCCACCTTGCTTTCAGTGTTCATGAAATAGATTGAGGCATACCTTGCAAGCCTTGTAAAGTTTGCTTCACATGACCTGATGGAATCATCTTCCTTATTATTGAGTCCAAGGAACTCTCTTTCCATCTTGAGATGGAGGGTTCGAGGAAAATATTTGTTGAAAAACATCCTCTTGAATTCCTCCCATTCTATGGAATCAATTTCCTCTTGGGACTTCGTATTCTTGATCAGTGTCCACCACTGATTAGCTTCCCCATCAAAATGATAGACTGCCAGTACAAATTTCTCTTCTTCCAAGCACTGGAGTATAGAGAAAATATTTTCAATAGAGTTAATCCATTGTTCTACGAGGAGGGGATCAGAAGATCTGCTAAACATGGGAGGCCTTTGCTGCCTGAAGGATTCTACGACAAATTGCTCTTTCTTGGAGGAGGGGGACGTTCCACCTGATTCAAGTTATTATTCATAACTCGATCCAGCTGAGAAAGTACTTCCATGAAGTTTTGAGCACCCACTTCTGTCACATCAGGCATGTCATTAGGGAAATCATTACATTGCCTCTCATATTAGTTGTTGGAACGTGTTCTTCTATTTCCTGCCATTAACTAAGAAAAAGAACGTATAATTAGAGGTCTTGAATACTTAGATATTGATCATAAAAAGAAACTTTGAACATAAAATTATGAATTTATAAAGAAAAATTATATCCTAACTTGTGATTACTTAGGATTATATCTTGGTTATCCTCAATCTATTTCTTAACTTATATTCTCATGGGCTTCTTTTTATCCCTTAATAATGGTTTGTACTAAGCTTGTGAATATACCAAAGCATATCCCCCAAGAGTGTCGTAACCAAGAGTGCAGAAAGGCCTGTTGTTGTGCACCAGTTCCCATTCAAGTCTAACTCAAATTAGTATTTTTGGGGTTTACCCCTAGATACATCTGTACCAGAGCCACCTCTACCTGCTCGAATCCAGACAGGGATGTATTTTCTTGATAAACCACTTACTCTATACTCACCAAAATTTAGGACTATTTTATTAGACTTAGTCTCATACATAAGGTTAACACTATGGTTCTCTATTCCTAATCTCCAAAAATAACTAGACCATCCTCTGATACCAACTATAGAGACCCAATACTTTTACATAAAACATTTCATTATTTCAAGCATAAATAACCATCAAAGTACAAGCCAAGGATTGTTAAGTCTAGTGTCTTAGAAGACTAGGTACATATAAAATAAAACATGGGGCTAAAAAAACTTCTTTATTTAATCTCCATAATGATCTCCTAACTTTCTTTGATCCCTTACATCTGCATAGGGTAACCTGGGGAACACATGAACAAAGGGATGAGCTAAAAATCCCATTAAGGGAATGAACATAAGGATACACCTAAAGAACATGAATTAGGAGGCATGAAATAATGGTATCCAAATCATGAAACTTATGAAATCATTTAATATAATCATGGGAACATATAAACACGGAATCATATAAATGTGGCAGAATCTTAAATCATATATTTAGTAGAGGTCAAGGCTAACCGCCAATCCTGTTTCCCATTTTAGTACGGGTTAGGGCTAACCGCCAATCCCATTTCACATCGCATCTCATGTGACTTAACCTTACCCAATGCATTGGAGCGCTATCTGGGTGCACCTATCTCAGCATATTCATGAATATCCTTTCCACATAAATATTCTTACCACATATACAATCATACATATTCAGCCATACAAAAACATAAGGGTACCCATGAAATGAATTGGGTACCACAATCATGACATCAATCATAACCAATGGGCGTATCATGAAAGTGTCCATATAAGGAAAGAATTAGAAATACATGGGCACTCATAGGGTAAAATAGGATTATAACATGTTAAGTGGTGCCAAACATAAGTGATAACATATGAGAGATGTATTTTAGAAACATTATCATTAAAACATTTTTGTGCAGTTTTAAGGGAATTACCATAGAGCTTTTAAAAATAGTAGGGAAGAAATTCATTTATATAAAACCAGAATTGAACCAATAAGGTTTTCATATTTAAAATAAAGAATTTACGAAGGTAATGGTGTCTTCAAACAGAAGGTAGAGTGCTCTTGAAATTGGGAAAAAGTTTGGGAAGTTCCTTTAAAACAAGTGTGCTTATTGGGAAGTATCGAAGATAGATTCACTTATAAGCATGTATAACCACGAAAGAGAGTGATAGGTGGATCTTGGAACATGATATTGGAGCATATAAACAGAATGTTGAATTTATACATAAAATAAAAGACAACAAGAAAAAGAAAGATAGAGCTACCTGAAGGAATAAAGGAAGTTCGGGTAGAATCCATCATGGTTTATTGGCATGATATCGTGTATAATTAAGAGGGCTTGATGAGAGAGATAAGGGGTTTATCATAACTTATAAAACATTAGGGAAGTATGGGGAAGGTGTATAAATGTACCCCATTACTTGGTATTTCACAAAAGGCATAGCATAGAGATCAATCTTGATTATGAGTAAAAAGGGGAGGATCCCTTACTTTAAATCCAGTGGTGTTCTCCACTTGATATTAATGACCTGAATAGTCAAATTAGGTTTATTAATCAATTGTTAAAGAACATTATATACATTTAAAGAAACTTATATACATGTAAAATATTTATTATACCCTTTTTGAGTTCATTCATACCTATTTTTATTGATTATAAGGTTTAATTTCATGGTTGGTGTCCGTTTGTTTCCTTGGTTTTAATTATAAGTTCCCTTGTATTTAGGTTCGGATAAAATGTAAGATGAAATTGGTTGTCCAGAATTGATGTTATATAGCATTAGTTAACATCTATATGGTTACAAAATTCATTTGGTTAATTGGAGTGAAAGAGAACCATGACATAAGACATTAATGATAAACGCTTGAATTAATTTTAGCGATTTTACCCATAATTAACTTGTTTTGTATTATTATTTGATATCATGAGTGTATAAGGATTCCAGAACAATAAATAGGATATATAACATATATAATAATCTGGTTCAACCACAACATAAATGGTTTCATGACCAGAAACAAAGATGATAAAAGAAATTGAAAACACATTATCCACAATGTCGATAATTCGACACTTCCCAGAAGATGTTTTAATTTTAGAACGCGAGGGAGAAGAGAAGAAGAATGATACATGAATTTTTACATAAACATGATTAAAATACAGAATATATGAGATTTTTTATCTTTCATGCCTTTTGGATAAGGGAAGGGGAAGAGGGTATAAGAAAATAAGGAAATTGAAAACAAAACACTTGAAAATGAAAGGGGATCCTTACCCTTTGATCTCCTCTCTTTGAAATCCCTCTTAAGGCCTTTGATTTTGGCCTTTTGGTAAGAACATAAGGCCTTGGACGTGGGGAAGGATCTTGGTAGGATTTTTCTGTAGAATTTGGGCTAGGCACAAGGCTTGAGATGTGTGTGGGAAAGAGGTAAGGAGAGGGGGTATTTATAGTGAGGGAGGGGAGGTTTTTTCCCATTATTTTAAGTATTTGTTTATTATTTAAAGAAATGACTATGAATAATTGAGAATTATCATAAAATATACTAAAATAATCAAGGATTATTCGGGATTATCATCTTACATTATCCATACGTCACCAATGATACAGTATTTATCATTTATTATAATTTATCGTATTTTACAATTCATAAAAACTTCACGTATTTCAGAAAAATACAAAAAATTCACCCTAACCATTTTTCGATGTGTAGAATCCAAAAATGAATTACATTTTTCAAAAATAATTTTGTTAATATGATTAATTTAATATTTAATTAAAATCATATTTTGTTATCGAAAACCAGATTTAAAACATGAATTAACTCATTCTAAAACATAGGTATATTGTACTTCCAACTTGAATATTATTTTTATACTATCATATATGAGGTTAATTTTCATTAGGGTATATCACTATTCATAAGGGTATGTTACTATTCATTAGGGTAGGTTACTATTCACCAAAAAAATTATGTTTTCCTTATCGGACTCCAAAAAACATCTTGAACAAAACCGTGTATGTCAGATTTTCGAAATTCCAAACACATAAGTGACAAAATTATGTTTAAAGGTAACTTACCACTTAGTAGTTCATTATTATGTGATTTTATGGAATATTTATAAGAAATTAATTTCCATTAAAAACATTGGGTCGTTACAATGATTCAATTTTTGCTTTTAGTAAATTGATGAAACCCTGAGGAACTAAGTTAATAATGGGCATGAAGGACAATGCAGTGGTTATTTGAATGACCAAAAAATCAAGATATAATATGGAGTGAATGATATTATGGTTATTAATAACCATTTTTCAAAATTTATGATTAACAAAATCAACCTGGTTGAGTTTCACAACACACCTAAATAAATTAAAAATAGTGTTTCATGGGAGTTAAGTTGATCAAAACAATAGAGGAACCAAGATTCAATTTCCTAGATAATCAGAATATGGAATGAAACACCCAGGGGAATGTATCAAAGGAATGAGAAAATGTTTTATTTTTGGAAAATAGGTGCAGAAAGCAATAACTTATTAAGGGAAAATAAATATTTCTATGTTGATAAATAAAATTCAGCCTATGACACAACTAATAGTTTAATATATGCAATGCGAGGAACTTCAGAATTTTCCAAGTCAATTCCCTAGTCTAAGGGATAAAAAATATGATAGTAATAAATAAATAAAAAGACAATAGAGCAAGGGAAAGAATTTTAATAACAACTACTAAAGTGGTTTCAAAAAACTAAGTAAAGTAAGATGCACTGATCATCCACTAAAGAAGGGTGAGTTTTAAATTTGGTTCTTATTCAATCAGTCCTTTATATCTAGAATATTTGATAATAATATTAAATTATAACTTGATTTATTAAATGTTTATTAATAAATAAAAGAAATGTCTATTGGTGTGATGATTTCATCTCAAGCTTATAGCTGTTTTTCGATAGATGTCTGTGGGAATGTGATTCTTAAAAATCTAGTTATTATCCCTTCAGTTGAATTTAACATGATATTGGGCATGGATTGTGTAGTGTCCCAACACCCCAGAACACTGATCAGTGCCTTGATTTATTATTGATATTATACCTCAAGCTCTCCTCCTCATACACCAAAGGCTGCTGACTAGTAGTAGAGGTCTAAGGTAGTTTTTTGAGGATACTATACCCCATATATGAGAGTTCACAATAAAAAATAAATGAAAAAATATCATCCAAAATATCACATCAGATTAAGAAGAAACAATAATCAAAACCAAAACAATAAATTAATGTGGAAGTATTACAAAATTGAATGTTTATCCTAGCATATAATACATATCGACCACTAGACAGAACATATATATGTAATTAAAAAAATAAATGAAAAAAACTATAAAAAAGAAGTACTATGACTTACTCTAATCCTCACCTCTAATATCATGGTTTTACTTGAGCTACTCCAACTCATAAATATAATATTGGGATCAAGAGCAATCTATACCTATGAAAAATTGAGAGCCTTCTCAGGAAACAAAGTGAAATGGAAACCCGAGAATGGTGTGAGTACATAAATTAGTAAGGAAACACTAATTTTCTCTCAGAAAAATATCAACAATGCAGTGATATGTGCAAGTGACATGCTCATAATAAATAAATAAATATAGAAAATAAATAAAAAACCACCAATACCTTCTTCGTATAGTGTCAGAATGTATCTGACCACGTTTTAGGGACCCTGAAAACATATCGTGTGACAACCTCACCAAAGTCTATACATATAACCTAGTCCAATCCTAATGAACATCGTCAGTCCTTAGGTCGGTGACCCTGATCGATCATATCTACTTCAACTGGTGTGAGGGTGTCTTTAGGCATGTCGTGATGACCATGCTAACCAGAAAATGACTTTGCCCCCCCAAAATACATAATAAGCATCAAATACCTACCCTACTGGAGTTTTATCAACCAAGTATCATGGACCATGCCGATGGGTGATTTCTCATTGTGTAACCAAGATCGCCCCAAGAGTTTTTTCCATACATGATAAAATACCACCCCAAGTATATTTTTCCATTCAATAAACATAATAATGAACAATAAAATTTGGAAGATTCAAGAACCATGGAAAAAACCATCTCTAGTGGACTAAGGGATCAACGAAAAGTTTCTCACTAGGGTCAACACTCCATTGAGAAAACCACCTGGGTCTCCTAGGTCTCATCATATCCCAGGAACCTCAAAAGGGTCCCTCAATTCCAAGGTGTGTCTTGGGTGAACATAAATCATAAGGGTGGTGTAAAAAACGCCATCTATTATCCAAAACACTCTAGGAAATCCCAAACACCAAACCCATCTATTCACTTCATCAGGGTATTCCCATCCTGGGTTTTTATGTCTTAGTGGGGAATTAACTCCCCATGTTTGTCTCACTTTCCCAAATGTTCAAGGGAATCTCTTGGGTCTCACATAGCTGAACCCTAGGCCATTCACCACAGTATGTCACTACCCTATACCTAAATGTCTCTAAGGGATCATACTCTTGGGTCCTCACATTCACTTAATAATATCAAGTGTAGATCTTTAGAATCCTTATATCAAATGAAACATCATGATAGTCAAGGCCTCAACCATCAGAAATAGAGGGAAATCAACCAGTACCAAAGTTCATTAGGGCCTTGGAACATTATGCATCCTAATAAAGAAAATTAAAATTTAAGAAAGAAATTAATTTTAGTTTAAATAATTAAGTTAATTTATTAATGAAATATCTTTTAAACTTAATAAGTCGATGCCTCAGGAAAGAGAGATCATACTACAAGCACTATAATAACTGCATGAATACTAAAGAAGAATGTACCCAAGAACACAAAACTTAAGAAGCCTTTCTATTTAAATATATATGGATCACAAAGACTATACTAAGTATGTCCACATTACACCATCCAAAGATTAATTACCTGAGGCCCTAAATAGATCTAAATAAGACAAACTAAGTTAATTATAACTATTACAAATAAATGTATAATTTAATTCAATTTTTTTATAAATGTGACAAACTTACCAAATCAACCTCTCATGCTGAAACTATGGCTAAAATCTCATGGGAATTATATAAAACCTAATCGAGTAATTTTTTTTGTAAAACCTTAAATAATTTGGTGTCCTGACATACCTTCACCGAATAGGAAAGAAATAGAATGTAGATGTTTTCCTAATATTCCCTCTTGCTAAGTATCCTGAAAGCCCCATTTTCTTAGGAATATTTCTCATTCTCTAATGAAATCATCGATTAAATCTTGACTGGGGGAAATTAAATATATAGAGTAAAATAGGATATGATGAATGGAGGTTTTAGAAGGTGAATCTATTCCTCAAATCACCGATGAATGTAGCCAGAACCACAAAAAATTGAAGGCTTCTAAATAGGGGGTGACCTTTTCTCAGGCATGCCAATAAAATAGGATAGGGGGAGGGTTTCACTATTAAAATTCAAGTGTGTTGAATTATAATTCTTCCCTAAAAGGCCCATCAGCAAGATATTATAGGTTCACCGACTTACCAGTGTTGCAACATACAAATAGGTAGTCTGGACACCCCTACCCTCCTTTGGTATTTTCTCCCACTACTCCAGCTACCTCCCCCATCCTCAATAAACCAAACATAACCAAATTCAAATATTAAGAGGTCTAAACTCTAAAACCCCATTTTAAACCCCAGTTCAAAATTCATCCCATCCATTAACTGAAAAAGTTAAATTCCTTTTGGAAATTTTTACTTGTATAGACATGAAATCTTACAACCTTCACACCAAAAAACTTATCATACCCAAGAAGTCTTATTGGACATCCAATCATAACACCCAACCTATATCGATCACTAATTCATGTTTTATCCACCATGTTTCTTCCTTAAACACCAAAAAAACCTTGAAAAATAATTTCTCAAATAAGGAACTCAAACTATAGATACATGATCCATATATTAAAATCATTATAGAAAAACCAAAATGACACTCTCCTAGGCCTATATATACTAATACAATTGAGGATTCCTCATATGATTAATCATAGGATCCATGGAGCTCCGCACCATATGAATTAGTAAAAAAGGAAAATTTTGGTCTATAGTACCCTATAATGTTGGAATTTTATATTGAAACATTATACCATCATTATAAAAACTCTACCAATGCAGTTTCTAATACCCGCAACCAAACAAAGTGAAAAATTTGATCCAATGCTAATTTAACTCCTCATTCCAGATTCCAAACTGAATTGATGAGTCTATACACCCATGCATAAGACACAATACATTGGTCATTCTCAAGGCCCCGTACTATCCTCAAACAACACATTTGAATCTTGAATAGGGATCCTGACACCGTTTCTGTCCCACCATATACAATTATACAATAAACACCAGGCATACCTCCTTTAGCTAATTTAGCTTGAAAATGTATGGTTTCAAGAATTGATGTGATACTGATGAACTTGATCACAATGCCTTATTTCTTGAAGAAATCCCATGATCATACAAAAACACTCAAAAAATCCCACTCCCAACTCTCAGTGAAATTACCTATGTGAAACACCAACAGGAAAAACCAATGTCGCACTACCAATTTAGCACTAATACATTTCCATCCCAATGCATTTGTATCATCTTAAACCACCTCGATCCCAACACCCATGATCATAGTCCTTCTAATATCTCATTTGAGTCTCAAATGTTCTTGTTATTACATGATTGGATAATATTAGAGTCATCTTTCCATCAGCATCATAAATCCTCATCGATCGTTTACCGAGAAGTCTCACAAAACCATGCCCCTACCCATATGTGGGTTGCATCACCTATGACCTATGAGATACAACTCACCACAGGGGTTTCCTCATCACTGGTACATTGGATAAAAACCATAAATCTATATCCCATGATCCATCAATCATAAAAAACAATGTCTAGATGTTGTTGGGTTGGTTAATACCCAAGCGCTAGGGAGGAAATTCAAATTACTAACTATTCCCAACTCATGATAACATCATCATTTATCATCTACTAGAAACCCATAAATAATGAGGATTTCATATACCAATAGACTATGGTACACTCTCCAACTTTTATCATCCCTTACACTGCTCCTTAATCACAACATATAGTGGTTCCACCTTGAAACATGTGTCACTCCTCCCACATCACACTCCCTATCCTATCAATACATTAGTAGGATAAATATTCCTAGATCGATCATTTCATGACACCTGATCTATTTAAAAACATCCCAAACCAAGTGAAATTATCATTTAATCTATCCAATTGACAAATATTCCCATCATACTCCATCAAAGGATTCAGTATCAACTAAAAAAGGGCTACTCAACAATTTATTGATCAATGGCTCTATGCATACCAACTATGTACTGCCCAATACCACTCAAAATTAAATAGTATACACTCTTGTATCACCAAGTCCCTAAATATTAATCATACTCCCATGAGTCATAAATTATTATAACTAGGCTTAGGTTTTTAAATATTGACCATTAACCTTAAGAAATTCAGTCTCATCAATCTAGAAGTACCCTTGGAACTCCTCTTCAAAAGAGAACAATTCACTTTTTCCATAATTTATCATATGATTGATCACCAACCATTATCATTTTATAAGTTCCAGAGTGTTTAATAATTCTCTCACAATGCTCAAAATTAAATTCCCAATTCAATAGGATCATGTACTTAATCATCCCACCCTAAGAAACTCACCTTTCTACCAAGGCAATCCTTGTACCTCCCATTCATTGAACCAATAATCAAGGTTATTTTCACATAGATAGGGAACTGTGGAATCACCATACCTAGAAAGAATACTCAGTAACACCTCTTGTGCACTAATATCAACCCAAAGTACCTACCCATGTTTCCTCCCTCTAATGAAAACACAACCTTGGGCTAACCCATCACCTATGTTACCCACTCATATTACACATCACTCATCAAGATCACCCATCTCCCTAATGTCTTTAGACATATCAACAAAAAAATAGGCTCTCTAACCAAACCCAAAGGTCATATGTCAAAATTCATTAGGTATCCTAGCTAAACCACAAATCAAATCTCACAAAGGGTCACAAATCAAGAGATATATTATATTCCTCCATCTCAAAAACACATGGCCTCACACATGCCAAAAAAACCACTCGAGGGTCTTATATATACATACAGTGACATCTCATGCAAACCCATCAGCCCATAAGGGAATCAATTATTAAGAGAATCCACATAAGGGACTTTCCCCTTGAGAATGACATATGAATACTTACATAACTAACATCATCCCATAATGATTTATATATTAAAAACCACATCTATATGGTTTATAGATATAGAATTTCATTTCAAGATATATGGGAAAAATCATATAGGTTTTTATTGGAACATTAATTAACTAAAATGAAATAATAATCACCCAATAGGGTTTTGCTAATAAGAAAAAGTGTTCCTAACTGACCTAAAAGGGTCATTGCATGTCCCATTCTAGAGGGATATCTCTATTTTCATAACCATAGAGAATTTATCTATAGAACCACATAGCCTTTCATCAAATAATATTATTAAATATATAAGATTGTCCAGTTGAGTAGGTTGAAAGAAATAAATTATATAGGAAAATTCCATATGAGTTACTATTGAAACTTCAAATAGACAAACCTCTATTTTCAATAAAAATAATTACAATATAAGTCTATATGTCATATTAATTCTTCGTTCCTAACATGATTCATGAGGCACAACTTTCCAAAACAAGAAAAGATCCAAAAATTACAATAACTGGCCTCTGGACAATGGGTTGAGGTCCAAAAACCAATAGCTCAAAAAAAAAATCTCAAACCTCATGTGCATCACAATAGGTAAAAATCACAATAAAAAATAATAGTGCAAGCTAAGAACATCATTCCCATAACCATGGTAACCTAGAATTCCATCAGGAAAGGTGTTCGTGGAACACCAGTATTAGTTCCATCACATGTTCTAACACATTACTATGTATCCTGTAAACTATCCACCCAAATAGTAAAACAAAATAAAAATTATATGATTCCACTTTTTAATGTCCTCCAAACCCTAGACAACTAATTGGTTCCCAAAACGATGGAGGAAACTATACCTCAGGTGTGTCTTCTTGTATTCTAGAGGATACCAACTAGAAATGGAGGACTATGGTGGTTATTTAAGGATAATATACCCCATGTATAACAGTAAAAAATAATATATAAATAACCAAATTTCATCAACATAATCCCATCAGAGTAATCAGAAACAATAATCACATCGAAAAATATTAAATGAATGCAGAAGCACTAAAAACTCGAAGTTTCACCCTTTAATACAAGAAATATTACCCACTGAGCTGAATATATATACAAAAATAAATAAATAAAACAAAAAAACTATGAAAATAAAGTAATTATATGAACTCCATGACTCATCTTTAATATATGGGTCTTACTTGATCAACTCTAGCTCATATACATAATATTGAGAACTATACCAATATGTATGTGAAAACAAGTGAGGGTCTTCTTGGATACCCTAGTGTAATGGAAGGCTGGGCAGTGTGTGAGTAAATAAATAAATTGGGAACCACCAAAATATTCCTACACTATACCAACACTATAGTGATATGTATAGGTGACATTATCAGAATAAATAAACAACTTGATAAAATAAATAAACAAAACACCACAAATACCATTTTTATCCAATTCCATAATGTCTCTAAGAATGTTTCATGGACAGTTCAAACTTAATGTGTCATAACTTACCCAAGGAATATACATATAACTTGGAAAAATCCTAATGAACATCCTCAATCCTCATCTATGACCCAGATTAACCACATATTCTTTGACCAATGTTGCGGTGTATCTGAGTACATCACAATAACCAAGACAACTATTAAACCACCATGGTCTCCTCGATATATAGAATAAGTATCACATACCTCCATTATGGGATTTTTCTTAGCTAGTTCATAATCCCACAAGTAACATAAACCTCCCATATGGGAGTTATCTTTGCCAAGTATCAGGATCAATTTTTATTGTTGTTTTATCATTGAGTTACCAAGAATTACCCAAGAATGTTTTCTATATATGATAAAATAATTCCCCAATGTCATTTTTAATTCAATCAATATAAGCATAAAAAATATATTAAAATCTCAAGAACCTAAGGGAAATCCAATCTCCAGTCTACTAAAGGAATAATGAAGATCCTATCATAAGGGTTAATACGTCATTAGGTGACCCAGTAGGGTCATCTAGGTCTAATAATGGCTCATAAACCTCATAAGGTTCCCTCAATACCGACTCATCTATTGGGTCAACAACCCTTTTAAGGGTTCTTTCCTCAAGTATATCATTTATCCAAAACACTATAGGTCGGATCGAACACCAAACATTTTTATCTTTTCAGGGTCTACCCCTCCCATGTATCCATGGCCTAATATGGAAACAATAGCCCAAAATCATCTCACTTTCATAAAGGATTAAGGTTATCTCTTGGATATCACATGGCCAAACCATATGCTATTCATTCAAGCCATTACTGACCTCTACCCAGAAGTCCCTAAGGAATTCTACCCCTCGGTCCGTTATGTCACATTTACTAAATACATAAAGTATGAGCTCATCAGATTATATACATAAAAATAAGAATCATGATAGTGTAGGAATCATCCATTAGAGGCCAAGAAAAACTAGTTAGTACCAAATTCCATCGAGGCCTGGACATTTTTTGTATCGTAATCAAGTAAATGTTAATTTTAAAATGAAATTTATTTTAGTTTAAGTACAAAAGTTACTTTAATTAAGCAATATATTTTTAACTAAATAAGTCAACACCTTAGTATAAATACCACATACCACAAGTACCATAATAACTTCATGAATGCCATGGGACATGTGTGCAAGACCACTAACCTTTCAAGAATAACTTTCCATTTAAACCTCTAATATGAAAGAATTTTCTAATCCATCCAAGTTTTAACCAAGTCCTTTGATGTTACACCATCCAATAATAACTAACCCAATATTGTAACTCACACCAAATAACCCCAAAACAATTAATTATAACTATTATAATTAATTTCTCAATTTAATTAAATTTGGAATAAATGTGGGAAACTCACAAAACCAAATCATCACATTGAGACAACAATTGAACTCTTATATGAGGTCCCCGACATACCCTCAATATCAATTAGAGAAAAATATGTAACATGTGGTATAGATAAAATACCTAATTCAACTTAAATTTCAGAAAACATTAAATAATTTAGTGGTACGACACACATTCAAGGAATCAATATAATGAAACAATATTTATATGCATATACATTAAGTTAATTTTGAAGAATACTTAACAAATTAATCAAATAGATACCCAAAGACCGTATTAGTTTAGTGTCTTTGGAAACTGGGGAACATAATCTACTGGTTCATAAAACATCTACATCATTTCCTACTTTATCCTTCATAACTAAAACCCCTTTTTGAAACATATTACTTAATAATCTTCTTCAAATCCCAGGGAAAATAAAAATAGAAAGGGGTGATCTAAGATGATCAATAAGGGTAAAAAATAGTGATATGTAAATATATACATGAGTATAAAGGTTATGAGAACGTTGTCATAACATTATAAGATCATGCCCTACATATTAATGGAAAAATCGAATCAGAATCATAAGGGAAATAAAATATCATAATACATAGGATCATAACTCTAACATAAGACATAAAATCAAGGCATAAACATAAACTTATAACTTTGAAAACATTTATAGATAGTAATAGGTTCCCCCATTAAATTTAGGTCATGAAACTCGACCCTTGCATAAACAAATGGACATGAAAACCCAGTCCACTATTAAAATTGTGAATATGAAATCAGGTTCACACATAACCTAAATACCTCATGTCTTATCAATACTTACCCAATATAATATAGGAAGATATAGGTTACACACATATTTTAATGAAATCATTCTTTTGTGTGACCCAAAAACATAGATTATTCATCATAGCATAACCTAAGTAATTAAAATGGGTTTCATAAACATCATTCCATCATAAAATAATCCAAGAATACTATAAACACAATCAAACCATAGAAATAATAGGGATAGTATACTTGAAACATATCCATATTATGGAATGTAATCATCGATGTAAAATAATTTTGATAAAACACTAGAAATTGATTCTTGAGAATAGTATCCTTTCTTCTCCAAAAACATTTTCTTTTCATAAAACTCCAAGCTATTTTAGAAGAAAAGAAATTATTTATGGATAATAATGAAAACTTATAAAATAAATCTTCATAGAAATAAGGAATCATGAAATTGTAAAAATCCATTCATTCTGTATAAGTTAAAATAAAACATTATTCTTGTACTTCTGTTGGAAAGTCAAAAAGTACCTCGTACTGAAAACGACAACAAATTCCTTTCAAACCGTTTAATAAAAATTCACCAATGTGTAAAATTGATTTTAAAAAAACTAATAATGATAGAAATAATATTTTTAGATACATATTTAGGAAACATGGACGTTTATGATAAATATACCCCAATAAATACTTACGAATAAACAATCTCGAATAATAACAAGATTATAAAATTATCCCTTACCTTAGGTCTGGTATCCTTTGTATGTATCTGAACCACTAGAATAATGATTTAAAAAATTTCATTTACTTATTCCAAAATCACTGTCATTTTTATGATATCATATGTGATCATATTATCATCCGTTTGTTAGTAACATGTCACTGTTACTCATTATTCGGGTATTAACTGCTTTCTGTTCTTAAATATGTTTTGTCAAATAAGTTAAGGTTATCTTTATTAGGTCATTTTTATATCTTTAAAAAATGATATGAACATAATATATACTAAATTTATTCATTTTTTACATTTATATATTTATGTTTTAAAGGAGATCATGCAGAATGAATCACATCGAATCTTGGAGACGGTAGACCATACGTACACACGAGTGATGATATCATTTCTTTATTTATGATATGGTATTTAATTATATGGTTTATATATTTTTACATAATAAATACCTTTTTATAATAATAATATATAGTTTTTATTTCTGTCATTATACCCATCCAAGTAAAGTGGTGGTGAAAAAAAGATTACACCAAACTATGGAGACGATAAGTCGTACGTACACACGCGTGGTGATTTCATTTTTCGTAGGATGGATAGAAGGTGGAATATTGTTGTTCCAAAATCTTAATAAAATCTCATAATAAAATTTATAATGGATTCATTAATTTATAATGGAAACAACTCATGAAGAGGATGTAGAAGAATAAATAATTTGAAAGAACCAGTAGAGGAGATCACCTCTTCTTCGACCAGATCCATCTAGATGCCCTTGTAAAGGTACTAGAGTTGGTCTTTTGAGAATAAAAAAACCTATATAATGTGACTAAAGAAGTTTATAAGGAAAATGGGTAGTTTATGGATGAGTTTTATGGCTCACAATGATTTGAAATTGTCAGGGAGGATGTGCCTATTTATAATTGAGGTGAAGGGTACATTTTCCATCTCAAAACATATTAATTTATAATAAAATAAAACCACATAAAAAACCTCCAAAATGTCATAGTTTTGAATATTATATGATATAAAATTATAATATCATCAAAAAATAAATTTTGGACAAGTTGTTATGACAATTTAAACCTTATCATTTTAATTTAACACTTAGTTATTCTATTTCATTTTAACTAGGGTAACCAATATTTTCATATTAAAATGTTAAAATATTTACTTATTTGATGTAAATTAATTAATAAATTAATAATTTAGATCATTTTATACCATATATTAATTATTAAATATTTTTAAAAATGCTTTATTAATTTTAAAAAATCTAATAAAACATTGTTGTGGAAAAAAAGAACAACAGGGTCAATTTTGATACTATTCAACTCATGGATTTTTAAAAATAATAATATACGATGTTATCATAAAAAAATATTTTATTATAATACTATGGGATATAGTTCATCTATAAGAAACATTGTACATATTAATTATCTCAAATTATATTTATTTTAGTATTTTTCTTAACATTAAGTTGATATTTCCATTAATAAAATAATTTCTACATCAGTTTTGTGTACTTATTTAATATACTTATTTATTGGGTAAAAATTAAAAATAAAATACTATAATGAAGATAAATATACTATATTTTTATGAATTATTTTAGTAGAATTTATATTATGTAAAATCTAACATTAAAAATGTTATACTTATTTAATTATGAATCTAACAACTTTAACATCACTTTAAATAAAATAATATATGTGTCACAATATCTCCCATATGGCTAAAAATGGTTAATAACTTGACCCTTGGATTATTAGTGTCGAGATATACCCAACCAATAATAATTGGTTACATTTTTGAGCCTTTTTTAGGGTTATTATAATTTTAATAAAAATTGTTTTATTGATTTCTCATTAATTAAATAATTTTTACAACATCAAAGTACAAGTTTTTAAGGTAACTATTTATTTTATAAAAATTGGAAATAAATTAAAATGATGAATAAAAACATTTTATATTTAAAATGAGTATTTATAATCATATTTATCTTCTGTATAACCTTATATAAGAAATGATTTAGTTATTAAAATTTTAGTGAGACATATATAACGTTTTTTAAATAAAATATATTAAATATCCTAATCTCATACATGTGGCTTCAAAAGTGTATAATTTCGACCCAAGGATAGTTTAAGTCAAAAAGAAATTATCAAATCATATTAGGATAGGTGTTAAGGTAATTTTATAAAATTTTATTTATCATTAATTACTCGATTGACTTTTTTACCTTATTAATAAAATTACTAAAGATACTATTCATAATGCCCAAATATAAAATAATGTTGTTAATATAATTTAGACCCACTGATTAAAAATATTAAATAAATTTGTAAAAATTAAAAATATAGAATTTTTAGTAATTAATTTAAAATAAATCATGTTTTCAGAATGAAAGAAAAGTTTTTTTTAAAAGTTAAAGCATTGCGAAAGATTGAAATGTTTTTACATCTGAATTTTATATAGAATTAATGAAAATGAACTAAATTATATTAACTAATAAAATTGTATTATATTTATACATTACAAATATTCAATTCCACAATTTAACCATATAAATTATTTCAATTAAAAAGTTTTTTTCATTTAAAATTTAGTGTTTTTTTACTATTTATCAAAACATAAAATTTATCAGAAAGGTATAAAAAATTAATCCAAAGTAAATTTTTATAACCCTCTTTCAAATAAAATTTTTATTTTGTTAAATAAAATATATAAAAGTGTCAATAACTATATTTAAAATGGGTGCGCTATCAAAAGATGACAAAAATGATTTTTTTAAAAAATACTACTTTTATCCGAAAAATTAAATTTGTTCTTATATTATGTCTAGAAAACATATAATATGAATTTTAGACATTATATTGAATATATTACATATATATTACATTAATTAAATCCATAAATCATGATTTTATTATTTTATTTTCATTTAAATAATTTTTCAAAAGAAAAATTAATACTCTTCATAGTCTCCATTATAATGACTAGGTTCTATGGTAACATAATAATATTTAGTTGTTCACTTAAAAATGATCTTGAATGAAATGTATTCTATCAAAATAACTCTAAATTGTGTGTAACCCAAGCCAAGTATAGTGTTTCATATACCTCAAGCTAAGATGGAGTTGTATATAATGTAATCTAATCTTGGTGTAGCATACAATACAAGACATCGAAGAAACTAAAAAGAATCTTTCACATAAAATCTCAGGATGTTACATTCTACCCCCTTAAAATTCATTTCCATAGTAATTCATCGAGGTTATAAAAGGATATAAAACCACATCATAAAAACTAAAACATCCTTAAAAAATAGTCGAAAAATAAGAGTTACCCAAAGTAAATCATAAATAGGTCGCTACGTTGGAGAACATAGGCGAGGGTTGGGAATAGAAGAAAAGAATAAATAATCATAGAGATTGATCAAAATAACCAATCATAATAAATTTAATGATCTAGTAAAAGTTAAAAATCACAAAACCATAAACTAAAGAAGTGTGAAAGAGGTCATTAATATGATAAAAAAATAATGATAACAAGACACCATTGTACATCATAATGCCTTTTCCTAATATTGAATAATTTTCATTAGAAGATATACTTACTTGTTTTCTGTACAATCTCACCATTAGTCATTCCTTAAAAAATTTACACTTTATATATTATTCAAATAAATAAAGTTGAATTTGTCATTCCTAAAGTGTTCGTAGATCATGCGATGCATAAATAGAATGATAGGTCATTCCATATATCTCAAAAATAAGGTTAGCACAAATAATCAAATATGAATAATTCCACCTATATTGAGATAATAAATTAATCTAACAAACATCAATTTGAGTATAAATTATACTACCCCTAAATTTATAACCTTACAATCCTTACAAAAATTAAAAATCTAAAACATTAGAAAGAGGTGAACTAAATCAGCATAACATTTATCTCTAATATATCATATGGTATATCTTGTAGGTCAAATTCCAAACATGTGAACTCCTTCATCATGTATTATTTTGAGTCACTTTAATAACCTAAATTATTATATGCATGTTTCCTTATATAGTGGATTATTCCTTAAGTCCCAGAAAGTTGTATACTTTATCCATGATATTATAACACTCTTGTCAACAAATCCATAATTAGATCCTAAGAAACTAGAATCATCCAATTTACTTATTCAAATCCAACATATCTTTATCCAAATATCATTATATTAATATAAGAGACATGTTAAGGGTTATTTTTCCCTTAATAATGTGTTCTCTAAGTATATAACCTCACCATTAAATCACTTTTCAAGGTCCTTTGAAGTATTCAACACATCCTTTCCAGCCCTTAATGAAAAACTTATACTGAAAACACTTATACACTTTATGATTCATTTAACATAATCATTGAATTATGAAATATATACACCTAAATCATCCAACTTTATTCTTAATCCATTACTAAGGATACACCGTCTTAGTCTTTCCTAAAATATGAATCATGTATTAAGGTTCCTCTACCTCAATCTGACCAACTTCTTAGGATTAAAGTAAACAATAATGCTAGAACATCCCATACCTTTCACATGTCGTTTAAGATCTATTTATCCTCAATAGTATAACCAATAATTGGTACACCGTCATGATTCTATTTAGTAATTTTCCTCTTAGGAAATTGTTTTTCACAATTCCCATACTTTCCACATATAAAACAATCAAGGTTAAATATATTCTATTTAGTTATAGATATTGACTAAGACCATAAATCCAAGTGTGAGAAATACATATGAGATATTAAAAAAACATAATAAAGGAAAATTGATTATAATATTTAATATATTATATCTTAGGTTTAATCCTAGTTTATTCATGATTATAAAAAAACTACAGGACTGTAATCGATACTTATAATAATCCTTAGGATATCCTTAGACATATCCTCTGAAATATATCCTGGGATATCACTAAATTTTTTGTATCCTAGTTTTGAAAGGTTAAATAAACCTTTTCTATGATACCAATTGTAACAAACCATGATTTATATGCATAGAAATTATATTAATTTTGAGGAATACATAATACATTAATAAAAAAGATTCCCAAAGACTGTATTAGTTTAGTATCTTTGGAAACTAGGAAGTGTAATCAAATGGTTCATAAAACATCCACATCATCTCCTGCTTTATGCTTCATAACTAGAACCCCCTTTTTATATATATTACTTAATACCCTTATTCAAATCCCATGGAAAAGAAATATAAAATGGGTTGAGCTTAGGTTCTCAATAAGGGTAAACAAGGGAGATATGTAAACATAAACATGAGCATAAAGGTTATGAGAACCGTATCATAACATTAGAAGATGACACCCTTTATATCAATGGAAAACTTGAATCATAAGAAAAATAAAAGATCATAATACATAAGATCATAAATGTAACATAAGAAATGAATTTATCAAATATCCATAAACTAATAAATTTTTGCACATTTATAAATAGTAATAGGTTCACTAATTAAATTAAGGGCATGAAACCAGACCCTTGAATAAACATATGGATATGAAAACCCGGTCTACTCATAAAATTGTGAACATGAAATCAAGTTCATGAATAACATATATACCACATGAGTTATCCATATTTACCCAATGCACTTAAGGGAGATATATGTCCCAACCATCTTATAATGAAATCATTCTTATGTGTTCCACAAAAACATAAATTATTCATCATAGCATAACCCAAAGGATTTAAATGGGTGTCATAAAAATAATTCCATCATAACATAATCTAGGGAAAAAATGGATTTCCGAAATACCATAAACATAAATAAACCATAAGAATAATAGGGATAATATAATTAAAACATATCCATATGAAGTACTATAATCATAGATTTAAAATAATTTTGATAAATTACTTGAAATTGATTCTTTAGAAAAATATCATTTCTTCTCCAAAAAAGTTTTATTTTCTTAAAACAACTTGATATTTTAAAATAAAATAATTTATTTAAAGATAATTAGGAAATATTATAAGGTAAGATTCATGGAAATAAGGATTCATGAAATTATAACAATCTTTTCATGCTGTATAAGTTAAAAGAAAACTTTCTTCTTGTGCTTTTGTCAAAAAGTCAAAAAGTACCTCCAACTGAAAATGACAAAATATTCCTTCCATACCTTTTAATAAAAATTAAAAAATGGGTAAAATTTAATTTCAATTTTTTATAATGATGTAAATAATATTTTTAAATACATATTTAGAAAACACAGATGTTGATGATAAATATACCCTAGTAAATACTTATGAATAAACAATCTCGAATACTAACGATGTTGCAAAATTATCCCATACCTTAGTTCTGCTATCCATTGTATGTATCCGAACCTCCTATATAATGATATAAAAATTTTATTCACTTATTTCATAATCATATTCATTTTTTTGATATCATATATGATCATATTATCATCCATTTTATAGTAACATTTCATTGTTACTCGTTATTCAGGTATTAACTGCTTTATATTCTTAAGCATGTTTTTTCAAATAAGTTCTAGTTATCCTTCTTAAGTCATAGTTATATCATTAAAAAATGATATGAACATAATATATACCATATTTATTTATTTTTTATATTTATATAATCATTTTTTAATGTATATCACATATAATGAATCACATCACATCGTGGATACGGTAGGTCGTACGTACACACGAGCGATGATATCATTCCTTTAATTATGAGATGGTATCGAAGTTCATAGTATATATATTTATTCATAATAAATAAATTATTATATTAATCATATATAGTTATTATTTCTATCATTATACCCATCCAAGTAAATTGGTGGTGAAAAATAGATTACACCACGGAGTGGAGACGATAAACCGTACGTACGTACACATGATTATTTCATTTTTCGTAGGATGGATAAAAGGTGGAATATAGTTGTTACATAATCTAAATATAATCTAAGAATAAAATTTATACTATATTAATTAATTTATAATGGAGATAACTTATTAAGAGTATGTATAAGAAGAAATAATTTGAAATAATTAGTAGAAAAGATTACATATTCTTCAACGAGCTCCCTCTAGATATCCTCTTAAAGGTACTAGAGTTGGTATTTTGAGAATAACATAAAATATATAATGAAAATAATTAGGTTTATAATTTTAATTTGAATCTTATTGAGGAGTTTAATTTCTCAAAGTAAATTGAAATTGTGAGGGAGGATGTGCCCTTTTATAATTGATGCGATGGGAACCTTTGAAATCTCCCAAAATATTAATTTATAATAAAATAAAACCATATAAAAAATCTAAAAAATGTCATATTTTTGAAGATAATATGATATAAGGCTTTAATATAATCAAAAAATAAATTTTGGACAAGTTTTTATGTCATTTTAATCCTTATCATTTTAATTTAACGCTTAGTTATTATATTTCATTTTAACTAGGGTAACAAATATTTCCATATTAAAAGGTTTAAATATTTACTTATTTGATGTAAATTATATAATAAATAAATAATTTAGATCATTTTATACCATATAATAATTATTATATATTTTTAAAAATGTTTTATTATTTTTAAATAATTTAATAAAACATTGTTTTGACAAAACAACAATAGGGTCAATTTTGACACCAATTCATGGTTTTTAAAAAATATAAATATAAGATGTTATACTCAAAAAAATCTCTAATTATATCCCTATGGGGTTTAAGTAATCTAAAAAAATAATTATTAATATTAATTAGCTCAAATTATATTTATTATAATATTTTTAATAACATTAATTTGATATTTCCATTAATAAAATAATTACTACATCAGTTTTGTGTAAATATTTAATATACTTATTTGTTGAGTAAAAATTAAAAGTAAAATAAAATTATTAATATAAATCTACTATATTTCATGAGAATAATTTAAGTAGAATTTATATTATGTAAAATCCCACATTAAAAATGCTATACTTATTAAATTATGAATGTTACAAATTTAACATCACTTTAAATAAAATAATATAAGTGTAAAAATATCTTTCATATGGATTCAAATGGTAAATAATTAGACCCTTTGATGATTAAGGTAGATATATAATAGACCAATAATAATTGGTTAAGTGTTTTGGCCTTTTTATGGCATTAGAATTTTAATAAAATTTTATTGATTTCTCATCAATTAATTAATTTTTACATCATCAAAGTATAAGTCTTTAAGGTAATTATTTATTTCCTAAAAATTAAAAATAAATTACCATGATAAATAAAATAATTTTATATTTAAAATTAGTATCTATAATAAAATTTATCTTATGTATAAATGTATATAAAAAATTATTTAGTTATTAAAATTTGAGTGAGATATATATAACATTTCTTTAAATAAAATATATTAAATGTCCTAATCTCATACAAGTGGATTCCAAAGGGTATCATTTAGATATAAATATTGTTTAGGTATAAAAGAATTCATCAAATCATATTAGTATAGTTGTTAAAGTAATTTTATAATATTTTGTTTACCCTTAATTACCTGATTTACTTTTTTACCGTATTAATAAAAATTATTGAAGTTACTTTTCATAATGCCCAAAAATAAAATAATTATATTAACATAATTTGGAAAAAATGATTAAAAATATGGAATCCATTTTTAAAATTTTAAAAAATTGAATTTTTAGTACTTAATTTAAAATAAATTCCTATATTGGAATGCAAAATGAGTTTTTTTTAAAAGTTAAAACATTGCAAAAGATAGAATTGTTTTTACATCTGAATTCAATGTAGAATCAATGAGAATGAACTAAATTATATTAAATGCTAAAAATATATTATATTTATACATTAAAACCATTCAATACTATAATTTATCCATATAAATTATTTTGAGGAAAATAGTTGTTTTCAATTAAAATTTAGCGTATTTTTATTTTAATCAAAACATCAAAGTTATCAGAAAAATATCAAAAATCCATTGAAAGTAAATTATTATATCCCGATTCAAAAGAACATTTTTATGTTGTTATATATAATATATAAAAGTGTCAAAAACTAGATTTAAAATGGGTGCACCATCAAAAGGCTTTATGACTCCATTTTTTTAAAATACTGATTTTATCCAAAAAATTAAATTTGTTCTTATATCATGTATAGAAAACATATAAGATGAATTATTAACATTAAATTGAATATATTACATATATATTACATTAATAAAATCCATCAAGAGTGATTTAATTATTTTATTTGCATTTAAATAGTTTTTCAGAAGAAAGTTAATACTGTCCATACACTCCATTATAATGAATAGGTTCTGAGGTAACATAATAATATTTTATTGTCAACATAAACATAGTATTGAATGAAATAGATTATATTAAAATAATATGAAATTGTGTGTAATAAAATCCAATCATAGTGTTTCATATACCAAAATCTTAGATGGTGTTGCGTATAACACATGCTAATCTTGCTGTAGCATACAACACAAGACCACAATGAAATTTAAAATAATCTATCTCTAAAAATTTAGGGGTGTTACATTCAATGGGAAATAATGGGCATAAATTATCATGGCATGCCCTCTTTCTAAATTGTATGAAAGGATCATCCTATTGGGATAGTTTAACCACACCTTAGTGAAATCTTCCATTAAACCTAGCCCAAATATAAATTAAATTTATATATGAAGAAAGTAAATAGGAAAAGGACACTACTAAAGGTGAATCCATATTTCAAATCATATAATACTAGAGTTGAAACCACCCAAAATTGAAGGGCGTTTAAGGAAGGAGGCGGGGGTCATCCCATGCTTGTGTGTACTTAACCAATAGAAGAGGGGGGGGGGGATTCCCATTGAAAACATGATGGGGGATGAATTGTAGTTATGTAACTAAAAAGTCCCATCGCTTAGATAGTGGACACCTGAAGAATACAAGTTCCACTTGATAGTCACTGGAAAACTGATGGATGTATGCTAAAACTAAGCAAAAAATATACCCCTACCATCCTATGGTGTTTTATCTCACATTCATGGCTACCCCCAATCCCCTAACCATGACCATAATACACATCATAATATTTTATAACTATCAAAATCTCATTCCACAACCCAGTTCAAAATTCATCCCATCCATTAATCAAATAATTAAAATTCCTTCTATAATTTTTGACCCATATGTACATGAGATATTTTATATTTGTTCTATTTATATAAATAACATATAAATTTACATGGAAGAGAAGTCACATTTTATATATAGAATTAACCTATGATTTTATTTTAGTATGATGATGAAGGTGAAATTCCAATAAAAATGACATATATTATATGGGTGTTACTACATATTCATGAAGGGTAATGATAATTGAAAGAGATATGATACTTATAGATTTACCTAATATGGATTTCGAGATCACGATGGAATGAGACATATATTATCTTTCTTAGATGAATGTTTAACCATCCAGCAAAGTGAGTTTAAAAGAGGCATCGATGGAGGATGTAGATCTGTAAAAGAATATAAGGAATACTACCATGTTTAACTATGATAATGATGTAATAATCAGGTTTTAGAACTAACTATGTGTCCATTCAATACCATACTTCGAGAATGAGTTATCAGTTGATGTTAACAGTTCATCATCCACTATTCATATAAGATGTATAGAGATGCATAAAGATCCTAATGAAAATTTATTATCGAACAAAATGAAATGGTTTATTGATGAGTATGTATCTCGATGCCTAGTATGTCAGAAATTTAATTTTAAGATAAAAAATTCTAAGTAGATTTTATAAACATTACCCCTACTAGAATGGAAGTTTGGAAACATTACCATAGATTTCTTCATCCAAATTCTCAAAACATCTAAATGATATAATGTTATTTTGGTTATAGTCGATCTTCTTATGAAGTCAATGCAATTCATTACTATCAAAGAATATATTTTATCTTGATCATCTAGTCAGGATATACATTAATTAATTCATATGGTTTACTATAATACCACATTCTATTGATTCTGATCAGGATCTAAGGGTTACCTTGAGGTTTTAGAGAATTCATACCCATTATTTGAGTTTGGAGTAAACAATTATCACTAAATATCATACATCGATAGACAGATATTTTAAGAGGACTATTTAAACCCTAGAAGATATGTTTAGAGAATGATATATGGATCTCAAAGGTGGTTCTAATAAATACATTTTTATGGTCTAATATTCTTACAACAATAACATTCACTCTAACATTTAGAGGGATTATTATAAGTCCTACCATGAAAATAATTTAATAAACCTAATTTTTTAGAATGAAGTTGGAGAAAAAAATCAATTACGACTCAATTTATCTAAGGAATTGGTAGAAAAGGATAGATCCATTTAGAAGAACATTAGGGTAGCTCAGAGTCTACACAAGAGTTATGTTGACAATCACTGATGATACGTAGGGTTAAAAGTTGGTGATAAGGTATTCCTAATAATATATCCCTAGAAGAAGGTTATGATATTTTGAAATAATGTCAAATCAATCCTTATATATATCAGACCCCTGAAAATTCTTGATTCTATCATAAAGGTTTCTTATCACTTAGTGCTTCCACTATTAATATCTTATGTTCATGATTTTTTACATTTATATCTTTGAGTAAGTACATTCCTAATTCTTCTCATGCATAAAATTAGAGGTTGTATCAATGGAGCATGATCTTTATTATGAGGAAAAAATAGCAGAGATTATGGATCAAAGATATAAAGTGTTGTAGACCAATACCACTCACCTAGAAAATTTTTTGTGATCATACCATACATTTGAGGAAGCTATATTGGAACCTGAGGATGTGATGAGGTACAAGTATCCTTATTTTTTTATATTATAGTGAAAAAATTTATAGGGAGAAACTCTTATAAGGGGGATATAATGTAAAACCACAATATTTTTTGATATATTTATATTTAAATAAATTTGATATGTTTAATAGTTTTCTTTAAATGAAATACCTAGATGAAATGAACCATGATATACTATTGAAATATTATTATTAAATATGAATTTTATCACATTGACGTTGGATTGGAGGGTATGAATTTTACTAACTAATTTAAGAAAGTTATGTATATAAGTTTTTCTTTAATTGAAAAGTATTTATTTATTCATAAGAAATAATTACTCAATTTTAAATGTTAAAAATAATACTGTATTTTGTTAAATGATTTTTTTCAATGTATTGAATTTATATTTACATTATGTGTCATGATCACTAAAAAATGAATATTTTAATGAAATATAATGGTATTTAATGTGAATAAATTGAAATAATGTTCATACATTTATTATCAACTAGTATTAAATGAAGATAAATTCAATTGAAGGTACAAATAGATTTTTATTATGTGAAATTTATTTTGCCTTAATAAATTGAATTAATTAGTATTAATGAATCTCTTTAATAAAAGTTATATATTTTATATTCAATAAAATATATTACCTTTCATCTAATGGGTTTTAATAGTTAAGGAATAAGAATAAATTAAGTTATATTCTTAAAAATTCATTTTTTAAAAACAGTCATCATTGCATTTTGCACACTTATTTTAAATGAATTTATTCACATTATAGAAATTTAATATGATTAAATTGTTTCCGTTTTTGGAATCATCATATCCAAATTTATTAATATCTTAATTTCATTTTTGGTTTTTATGAATAGTAATTGAGGTAAAATCACATTACTATAGTGTAGGTTAAAAGGGTTAACGAGGGGTTAAACAAAAGATATAAGGGTTAAAATGAACTAAAAATTATTTAAATGATATTATATGAATGTATTTATATCATATGCCATCCCATATTTTAACTTGAACTAATTTGGATCCACTTTCACAAGAGAATGACATTATTATATTTTAATATTCTTAATAATTATAGGTGTACCACTCCCCTCAATTATAAAAGGTAACCACCTTCCCTATATTTTCCACACCACTTGATCTCTTTAGATTAACAAAGATCTAACTAAATCACCAACCAAAATTTTTATCCATGACCTTAAGGTGTTGGTATTCCCAAAATTTACGTCTAAGAATCCTTAAGGTGCTTTTCAAAGGAGCATACTCGAAGAATAGGTAAATGTTCATACCAAATTTTTATTGTTATTTATTTTTAAACCACATCAAAATTTTATATAACCATATTAACATGATAAAATTAGTATTTTTACTGTACTGAGAAGTTTTTATGTTAATGGTATAACCAATTTCTATCACCTTCCCTTCCATTAGAAAATTATAACATCACGCGTGTGTATATTTGGAATACCACATCCATGAAGCGATGCAATTCATTTTTCATATCATGTTTACATGGATTATAATAAAGATACATTTAATGAATATTTGGGATATTTATGATAAATTTATGATTTTGTAAATTCAAATAATTGTTTACTATTCTTTATTCCCTTCCATCAAAAAGTGAAAATATCACTCATGTGTACATATAATTGAAAATATGATATTTATGACATTATTTAAAATTTTTAGATTATAAAACCCTTTCCAAGTTGTATGGAACCAAATAATTTAACCAAAACATGAATAGAAGACAAACCATTTTTCACCCAAATAATGATTTTAATGAAGAATCATTCATAAAATGGTAATTTGAAATTATAGAGGAAGGATATAGGTTAGGTACACTAGAAAAGATACCCTGGGGGGGGGGGGGGGTGAATTAGGGTATGAAAAATAAAATAACTACCCCCTTTGATCATGTTTTTTTTGTTCTAAAAAACTCTGTTCTCTCTCATTCCCATCACAGAATATGAATAAATCTTAAAGCATGCATAGGACACATCAATTTTAATTGGTTAAACCTCACTTGGATACTTCTAAGGCGAATACACTGGAAATTTTCCAATGTACTAAATCCACTAAAAGCACACTACTGTTTACAAATTTTGGAGTATACTCACTTTCCCTCTAGGTTTACAACCACTCTCAATTTCAAAGCTCACTGCTCTCTCAACTGAAGTGTACTCACTGATTCTTCAGAATATCAACTCTTAGTTTAAAGATATGTATGTACCTTAATTATAAAAATTTAATGCATCTTACTATGTATGTAGATGCATTGTTTATGTGTAAATTTCACCCATAGATGAATCTCAATTTGCCCTAGAAGTACGAGGAAATCTTCCAACTTTCACGCAACCCTAGAATGATTCACGCGTTTCTATAAGCCTAGTGAACTTGTCTATGACTGGTGAAAAATTTTCCCCTAAATACTTGCGTGACACTCCTTTTTCCAACTTAGAACTTGGGCTACCCACACCCTTTTATTAAAAAACCAATATTGGCACACAACTATCAATTGGCACACAACTTCTGAATATATTTATATTTGCACGACTAGACCACCACCTGCACAACCAAACCTACTTGTATGTCTTGAGATCATTTTTTCTATAAGTGTAGAGAATTTTTAAAAATTAGGAGGGTTATCCCTATATTTATTGGCATTTTGGGATCCCTGATCACCAAATGCAAGTCTCCTCCCGGCACCCAAGTCCATCCGCCTAAGCCTCTATTGCCCTAGTCACCTTGCGTGCCCAAACTAGAAACATGGGAAAATATATTTCCTTGGACATATTTTGATGTTATGATATTTAAAAACATATGTAAAACAAATTTATAGGCCTCCAAGAACCTATTTCTCAAGTCCCTTTTCCAAAAACACTTTTCTCCATTTGTCGATTTTGAGGCCCAAAAATTTGGCAAACAATGGAAAATAGTACCACCTTGTATCTGCTATTTTTGTAATGACTCCCAATCATACATTAATTTTTCATGATTTTTTTATTAATATAGGTTGTCAAAAAAATATCTTAACCTTGAAAAATTTCTATGAAAACCCCCTTTGTCAACAAACTAAACATCGAGACCTTCTTTGTCAACAAACACAATTACCTAAAAAATGATTTGAATGATACCCTGAGGGATTTTTTCACAACAACATATAGTAATATATATATAAATTTTTTAAGGGAGTAGATTTATAATAAATCAATATTTATTATACTAGATATTTAAACACATGTGAAGAAATATGATACTTGAGGTAAGGTTTCTTTGTCTCAATATTGTTTCATTGAGAAAAGTTTCAAATTATGCACCTATTTATGTTTATTTGGTATATATACTAGCCCTTTTACATATTATATCCTTAATATCTTCATATTTATTATTATTAATTTTATATGTTTTTTTATTTCATTCAAGTTATTTATGATTTAAATGTTATCAAAGCGGTAAGGGTTTATATTACAATCTCATTTTTTGGATTTTCTATGTTAAATTTTCAGTAAAAGAAATTATATAACCCATATTCTATAAACCCCATATATTTTATTCCACTATGTTTATATTTTTAATTTTAAATTATTAGTACCGATTTAATATCTTTGGTACTTAAAATTATTGAGAAAATATTTTCAAGAAAAGTTTTCAGTATTTCCTCTTTTTTCAACAACTATTTTCTTCCATGTCTATATTCTTTAGTATAATTTGTCGACGTTTTTATCTATACATAAATGTCTGAGAAATATTATTTTTATAAATTTTTCCTTTAATTATAAATTATTAAAAGTAATATTTTCAAATGGTTTATTTATGACTCACATTTGAATTTTTATAATTCTTTGAAAAGAATATTCTCCTTTAGCATACAAAACATGAAAAAAATTTACCACTATCATAACTGTTATTTTATTTTAAGAAAAATTTACATTTTTCCATATTTATTTTAAAATAAATTATTATTCTTAATATTATATGATTTTTAAATTTTTAAAGATACCGAAAAATGGATATTTTCCCCATTTGGAAATAAATGTTTCTATGATCTATTAAATGTATTTTCATCAGTGTAAATATACTTTAAAGATTATTATTCTTTATTAGGGATATGTTATTGTGATATCATCTACTTCATTTAACTTGATAGATTATGAGGATGCTGTTTTATATTGTTCTTTACGAAACTCATTTCATTCCATGATTTAATTAAGTTATGATGAAATCTTTATGAAACCCATTAATTTTTAATGGGTTATTCTATGATGAATTGATGAATGTTTTTATGATCTTGTGACAAACTTAGTTATGGTTTTTATTATGTTATGGGTAGTCCTAGAATTATAGAATCATCTAATGCATTGGGTATTGATTGATATCTCATTAGATAATATAGACTGGAATAATGAGTGAACATAGTTTAGTAAGGGACTATGTCTATTATGATAGTCTTGGGAGTGAACTTTGACTAAGAAAATAATGGAATAGGGAGTGGAACCAATCCACTATGGGACCTTTTCAACTACTATAGTCTTGTAAGTGAACCATGAGTAAAGAAATGATTTTCTATGATGATTTGTATGGCACATATTTATGTACCATGTTTATGATATAGTCTCACACCTCATAATTGGTTATTGATGATTCTATACTGTTATGAATTATGTATTTTTTTTTATGAAAAAACCTTATTCCATGACTCATAATTAATGATATTTGATCGATTGTGTATGGATCTCATATGTTATGATAATTTTATCATAACCATAATCTTATCATATTCTGACTTATGATAATTGATTGATATATCCTATAATTATCCTTACTTAGCATCTAAGACCACATTTTATTATGTTCCCATTTCATTAGGTTCTGAAGAAAATTTTTAACTAGGTATTCCTAAGATAGGTATTATGTGATAAGAACATTGTGTGAGATGTTAAATATCATTAATGAAATAATTTAATTTTATATAGTCTATAAATACACTAAGCATTTATTGTTCTAGGCTATGTATTATTAAGATATATATTTAATATTTATCTAAAATGATGTAATATTTATGTATGTAATTATTGTGTCACCTCACCAAATTCCAACACTATTTTATTTTTTTGTTTCATGTTTTCATTTGTATTTCGTGATTTTTTCTAAGAACATTTATATAAAATAGGAATCTATTATTTCAAGAATTAAATTATTGATTTCTTGTAAGAAATAAATGATAATATTAATATTTTCCACAAAGAAACATAGTTTTAACATAACTATATGATTTAAATAATTATTATCATAATGTGATGAAATTAAATAAATATTAAAATGGTCTTCAGTATTATTTAAATGTGTTTTTAACAGGAAGCATGGGTTGAACCAATGAAAATCATCATTGGTTTTATTATAAATAAATTGATATTTTTTAAGATAATGATCAATCATTTTTTTAATTGATAAAATCATGGATATTGGGGAAGAGCATATAAATAACTAATATAATGGTTAATATATGATTAAATAAAATAATGTGTTCATGTAAGTTTGGTTTATTATAGAAAAATATTTTCTAATGTGTTTTAATTTTTTAGTCCAATGTTTCCACTAAAGTGAACTAAATTTAATATTTTATATATTAGTGAAATATTATGGGTGTTTGATAAATATTTTAGTCAAGAAAGATGATAAATGTGAGTTTTGATGCTCTTGAAAAAACACACTGTGTTATGTTTCAACATCACATGTTGGATGAAAAACTATATGATTGTAATCAGTTTGTTATATTTTACAAATTATAATTTCATATATAACATGATATATTCAACACTTATAATTTAAATATTATTATTGGAGAATGATATTTGTATTTTAAATAATGGTAATTCAAACAATGATACCATGTTGGAGAAAAACACATCACTTCAAGGTCAATAAAACATGTTTATTTGAATATTAATATATTTTTTATATTAGTTGAGATGTATCAAAAAGAAAAAATTCAATGATATATGATCAAATTAATAAAATTATGGTTTTAAAAAATTTATTAATATTTTACAGAATTCCAAATTAAGTGCATAATGTCATTATTACGAAATTTTAATAACTTTTTATTAGATATAAGAAAAAAACATGTTTAAAGACTAAAAATTCATGGAGAAACATAGTTTATTCATTTATGTATATCGGATCAGTTGGAATTATAGATTAATCTATAATATTGTCAAAGATAATGGTTTTCATGGTTAGGGAGGTGTTGGTATAATATTACTCTTGTTATTTGAATCTCACATTCCTGTATCTATATAAAGATATGTTAGCAGAAGAAGAATAAATATATATTTTTTATTTTCAAGGTAATCATGTGATCTCTGATTTCTAAAATTAAGTGATATGAAAATTAAAGAGAATATTTGTTGATTCCTCAACAATTAATGATGGCTAAATATTAATCTATAAGATATATATTGTTTTATGGGATTTCTATTATAATTTTATTAATTGGTACCATCATTTAGTTGTGATAATTTATTTTCATATAATTTCTATTATATTCCCTATACATTGTATCTATAATATATAATTAGTTAATATTTTGGAAATGGATTATTCCATTTCATGCTAATAATTTACCCATATATTTTTAGTGGTGATCCTAATAAATGATGGTATCCATATGTGTTTATATTTTCTCTATGGAATTGAATTTTTGGGATAATGTCACATATCATTAATCTAATCAAGGACTAAAATTTAATTGAATTTTTGGAAAATTTGGAAGTAAAAATTTGGTTAAAAATTCATCCCACATAATAGTGTACTTAATGTTGGACATTCTAAAATTGGTATAATAGTGTACTTTGTATTAAATTTTGAAAAATTAATGAAATTCTAATGCAATGTAAAGAAGATTTTATATGAATTATATATCATTAATGGGTTATATAAATTTAATAAACTACATTGGAATGTAAGCATATGATGGGAATAATTACAATTTATAGAAAGAGGGAATAAAAATATGTATTTTTATTTATTATTTATGTGGTTTATACTGTAACTGATAAATAAAAAACAGATGAAAAAGGTGTTTTAATGATAGTTTCAATAAAAATAATATATAAAACAATGCTTGTGTATTTAATGATATTTGAGCCACACATTTAGAAAATGAATTAATTAATGATATAGATATCAATATAGTGAATGGAATTTTGAATAAGTAATAGAATATCTTGAAGGAAATATTAAATTAGAAGAATAAAATTTATAATATTTTTTCACCAAGCTAAAATATTCTTACATGATTAATGGTAAAACAATAAAAGATATCATTATAATTGGTAATTAAATTATAATCACTATAAATGGTCTTACAAAATAGAATAAGATTTCATGTTTATTAAGAAAACACAATGTATAATTCTATATTAGTCTGATGAAATAGATTAATTTCTTAACGATCATGATTTAAATTTATTTTTACTTGAATACATAAAAAATTTATTGATTATATATGAGATAATGAAAGAATTTTTTCTTGAAGAAGAACTGTAAAACTAAGAAAGGTATTGAATTACACCCCTTGATATAGTAGAAGAGTAAAATATATTTCAAGGAAGAAGATTAAAAAATATATTTGGGTAGTTAACGGAGAAAATGTTCGAAAAAATCATGTCACATATCTCAAGTAATATTATAAAATGAAAGGGTTAATTTCATGGTATCTTTCCATTAATTGTTTTTAAATTAGTTGACCAATTTGGAAAAAATTATAAGCATTGAGATGAAGAAAATCATGGATATAGTGAATCTTCAAGATGTTTTTAAATGTATAAAATTTTGAACTTCAACAATTATAAAGTTTTTATAATAAAAAAATGAATTTAATCTAAGCTTAAGAAATTAAATTTATTAACTAGGAAATATAGAAAATAAAGAAATATATAAGGAAGTAAATATGGTATAAAAATTAGTGATCTTGGACATAATCTTTTTATTACTGATGTATATTAAAAGGAGTTCTCTATTTATGATTATAATATGGTTAATAATAAGGAAAGGGAGATAGGAAAAAAGTTATGTTAAATGTGAATTGAAATAGAGTATATCAACATTTTAAAACTTATAAGGGGAATGAGTTTTTAAATATCATCACATTTTATATGATTTTAAATATATCAATATTAAAAAATAATTAATATTAGTGGAAGATATTTAACTACATAATATGTATCATACTAAGGATGAGGGAATAAAGGATGTAATATAAGGGAAGGTAATAGAAAAATAAAAGTAACATTAATATACTAAAAAAGAATTTAATAAGTCGAATTCATATAATGAAATTCATGTTTGACTATAAAAAATTATTTCAAGCTATATGATAATTTTTGGAGAGTAATGAAAAGATTCTTAAATAACACATTAATATTCATCATTGTATTACTCCTCAAATTACTCTTATATATGAGTATAAAATCCTTTTAATTATATATAAAATGCTTGTAGATATTTTTGAGAGCATTTAATTGAGGTTTGTAACATTCAATTAAGAATTCTAGAAATTTACCTTGACTTGAAATGTAAACATTAATGAAAAATATTATACAAATGGAAAATATAAAAAGCATTCAAAATGTAGTAAATTTATGAAGAATTATCATAGCATATACCATAATATTTTTTTAAATAAAATCTAATAATAGTGGTCAAAATATATAAAATCAAATGTTATCAGTAATTAGGTAGCAAGTAGTTAATTAAAAATACTTTTTATTTATTTTGGTTAGGATTTCACCGTTTTTGGTCACATTTCTTGAATTTTGTGGTTCAATCATATAAATTTTATTACATCAACATGATTCAGAATAAGAAAGTTGAAGGTGATAAAGTTCACTAAAAAATAGAGTTTTAGAAGAAATATAATGTTATTGAAGTTAAAATTTAGATTCAATTAAGGTTATTCCATGATACATATAGATTTTGTAGAAAATTGGGTAATCATAAAAAGTTTTTTCTTACTATCAGACTAGATTAATTGATTATAAATAATGATGCCAAACATTTTAATCAAAAGATGAATGAAAATTAGAAAACATTTATTATGAAAGTTACAACAAAAGATTCACAACATGAATGGAATATAATAGTTTGGGGTGGTTATTAATATTATATGAATTAAGATATGAATATATTAATGGAAATTTAAAATAATAATGTTTTATATATTATAATTTAAAAAAAAAATTCTCAAAATTGAATGAGTCAGCTAAAAAAATAAGTGAAAAAGTTAAAATTAAATATTACATTATTTTTTAATGGGATATAGAATAGTGTACTATGTTTTTCTTAAATCTATGATAAAGGGAAAAAAGTTTTATTTTAGAAGAATGAATTCATAGTTATATTTTTAAAACATGGTTTTTAATTGAAAGTAGATATTAAATAAGAGTAAATTTATTTCAATCCATAGATTGTAACACCCAAACTCCAGTAAGATGGAGTTGGTGGTTAATTTTTTACAATGGTACTTAATACATATATAATAATAAAAATAATACATCAATTTATAAGTATAATTATCTATATACATAAATGAAAATTAAATCACATTTAATCTCAAAGTACATCAACTAGATACCAGAAAACATTATTATTTCTCCTTGTAAATCCATATGACACACATAGTAATCTTTATGGTTTCCTAGGGAAATTAGAAAAATATAAAGGGTTGAGATCATATTATCAATAAAGTGTGGTGTAAAATTTAATCTACTATAGTTTAAGCATGGAGTAAATAATATAATAGGAATAAATGAATAGAATATAGCATACCAAATAAAACTCTACACATATTATATCTATGGATAATATAACAACAAATAAAAAAAGTTTAAAAATAACTAATATAATAGTGATGGAACACATAATATTGAATATCAAAATCATAAAACAAAGGCCTTATTCCAAGAAGTCAACCATTAATATCTAGGGATTACCATAAATACCGAAATCATTTGACTCATCAGACCCACTGATGAATCAAGGGGCTATATAATTTTGGGGCCCACCCAATAGATAATATGTCCAATGCATCCATCATATAAATAAAATGGATAAATAATACATATCATAATGTTACATAAGGAACATCATACATTTTTTTGACTAACTAATCAATATTATTCCATATATTAATTTGTATATACAAAATATCAGTATTTGTCCATTCAATTGAACAATATTGATATCTAGGTAAATATCCCACAATCAGTACATTAATTATAGGACATTCACAATAGAATAGATAGTACATTTATTAGAAAAATAATAAAAATGTAGTAGTATTGATTATATTAATGGTTTAGGGATACGAGTGATTGTAAATCATCCAAAGCATATACCCCATGCGTGTCAAACCAGGTGTACAATTAGGACCATTAGTTTTTCACCATGTGATGAATGATTTTATACCTAATGAACCACTATAAGGTCTATTTATCCTAGTTGTATATTTCCTAGACCCAAAATCAACTTGTTTGTATCAATAATGACATTTCATTCCCAAAAAATCCACACACCCTTTACTTTACCAAAATTTTAGTATGTTTTATGCCTAAAGGAATGTTTCATCATTATAAATACTTATCATTTCAGTTTAATGGGAGAAAATGGTTACCTATCATTGATAATATACTAAGGAATATTTAAAAAATAAACATAATGACACTTCTCATTGAATAAAAAAGAATTGGATGCATTGAAAAAATAAAGGTAGAAAAGATGTTACAAATCGTTACATCAATATTATAATGGGTTGGGAAAAGATATAATGATAGGGAATAAGTAATATGTCATTAATAATGTATTAAAAAGTTTATAATAAAATTTTATTACATGTATGAATTTATATGAAACATAATTTAAATGATATTATAAGAGAAATATTATAATTGAAAAGAAAAGAGTAAGATTGAGAACCTTTACTTGGAAAAGTAGCTTCTTAAAGTTTGAGAGGAACTCCTTTGAACCTTAGTGACTATTTGGGGAGACTCTTTGAGTGAAGAAATTAGAGAAAATTTATTCTTAATGGGTCTTATTGGAGAATATTTAGATACTGGGTAGCTATTTATAGCAAATGAGAAAGAATTTTTTATTAATTTATAAGCACAGGTCTTGGAAATATAGGTTGTGAAAAATACAAAACCATTTTATTACCAATGATTTTAGTTCATGTTTATTGAAATTATAGACATATTTTTTGAAATTTTAATGTTTTATCACTAAAACAATTATTATATATTACATTGTAAATAAGAATATTTTTTTTACATAATAATAATTTTAAAACATTTATTTATATTATATAATTTAGAAAGATATTTATAGGTTTGGAAAATAATTTTAATTCATTAACATAAATTATATTAAAATATAACATATTTATTTTGTTAGGGATTAAGTTAAATTAATAATTACATCCTAATAGTTTCATAATACTTACTGTATATACTTACAATATTTTACTATTTTTTGAAAAAATTACTTTCTCAAAAAATTATGAAAAATTCAATATTAAATTATTTCAGTATACTGTATCATGAACCCACCTGGGTTGACCCAAATTGGTCACTTGAGTCATCTCACGACAAGACACAAGAGGTATTCCTAATCTTTTCTGGCTAGTGAAAAGAATTAATAGAATCAACGAGAAACCAATAAAATAATTTCATATAAAAATAAACAAATTAGAGTAGTAGAGATAAACAAAGAAACCCAAAATGAATAAATTAACTGAAAAATATCAACACAAGATCTATAGATACAAAAAAACTGAACCACAAAACCAAACTAAACCTGAAAACCATTGAGTCTCCATGTGACCCCTAGGGTCACTCTTCAATCCCAAAACCCAACATCACCCATGGAGATCAAAAGATAGCTGGAACCTACAACAGAAGCTAAAAACAATAATATATATAGGCATGATTATTAAAACTCAATAGGCATGCCTGAAAAAATATACTCCCCATGAATTTCCTTTAAATAAAACAAACATCAATCCTAGTTTTAAAATAAAATTTATATAAAATAGGTTTTCCACACATTTTCACTTTAAAGGAAAACATAATCCATTTCCACTTTTCATTAAAAACTAGATTTTTCTTTTCCAAGAAGAAAATATTATTATTTAAAGATGCTATTATTTACTCAAAAAGGGAGGAGAGGGAGTGTAAGACATTTACAAGCCATTTTTCTTCTATAAATCTTTGAAAACCAACACATCACTTTAAACAATAAAGTAACCCACACAAGACAACCACAAGAATGTTCACATAACAAGTGTAATGGAGTATAACACAAATGAGTAACAAACCAACACTGTATCTCAACCATATACCATAGAAAACAAAGTGCCAAAGAACATGAGAGAACCTAGGAGCTTAGTGAATAATCTATAACATACTATACATTAGACTCACCTTGTAGGAATTCCTCACCCCATAAAATGAATTCACCCACATGATTAGTTCTTTCCCTTCCTTGCGTAACCGTGGGTTACTATCTCAAAGGATAGAAAAGTCCATTAAAAGGGCCACTAAATAGAGTAAAATCCTATGTTAGTGAAACAAACTTTCACAAAAAATTTATTATCAATTCTATGTTCCCATGTCAAGATTAATGATAGGCGATCCAATCCAACTAAACAAACAAAGAAACTAATCGTGTTTACATATATCACACACACAAGCATCACCCTAAATCACCTGAAGGAACAATCACTTGAATTTCAATAATTTTATCACAAAGGAGTCCCCAATAAGGGCCTCCCATACCATTTATCATTACCAAGGAAATTATATTATCCAAAGAGAGTTTTCATGAGAACCAGTTTTAGAAAAGTGACAGACGGGCCTCAAGCACTTTTTGAGAAACCACCCATTTTCCACCAAATCCCAAAACATCATTTTTAAATCAAAAACCACTTAGAAATATATTTGAGGAAATAAAACCATAATTTTAGAAAATAAATATATTTACTAAGATAAAACCATGCCTTAGAAATCACAAATCACATAAAAAATACAACCGAGCATTTTATCAAACCCTTGGTGTGAAACATTTAACAAAACAATTCCATATACTAAAAAAATAAGTAAATCAACTCATTTCTTGTTTTTTTTCAAAAAATCATGCATCACTAATTAATATAAAATGATGTTTAAAGACAGAAAAAATACACGAGTATTAAATTTAAAGGACAAGTGCATGGGGAAACCTACATCAATCCACAAGTGCTTAAACCACACCCACTAGAAAGATCCTAGAAGGATCAAGAAAGTAATAACATCCAAGATAAACCTTAACAAAAAAATCCCCAACTTAAACCCAAGAAACAATAAACCAAGATCCATAAAACCAAGGAATAATAAGAACACAATAGAAAATGGAAGAAAAATTAAGGGAATGAAGATTGGAGAATATTACCTTGAATATTTTCCGCAAAACATGAAGAAAACCCTTAGATACACCCTTTTATGAGGAGAGGTATCTTAGAGAATAAGGAAGGAGGCCCTATAGTGTCATACGAGCCAATAGGGGAGAAATGGAAGCTTTTGGGGTTAAAAATATGAGAGGGTAGAAATGTGATTTCACAATTTTAAAACAATTGGGCACTACAAATAGTTAGGCCACATGGTTTCCCAAACCATGCTCCAACCAAGTATCCTTACATAACACATTAGGAACCCTCATGGTTTGGCTATATGGGTTGGGAAACCGTACACCAACCATGGAATAAGGTTCTATAAAAATTGGTAGAACCATGCACATGCCTTCTTCACGGTTTGTATAACTGTGCTTGGGCTATGAACCCCTGACCAAAAACACCCAAAGACTCATAAAATTTCTCATTATATCCACATGATTTTGATCAAACAATGTGTATCCAATGAAACTCAAACTATGAATGATAAAAATGAACTAAAAAGAGACTCAGCCTCAAGAGGCTGCATAATTTTCCATTAAGCATGAACCAAAACTAGGAAACATAAGAAAAACAAATAGAAACTCAAAATTTAAATCCTAAACCTATAAAACTCAAGAGATAATATAAACAAAACATATAAACCAAAACAAAAGAAAATAATGAAAATCTGGGGGTGAAAATTCTCCTCACTATCACACTTTCACCCCTAGAAATACACAAAATTTTTAGTTGATTGGTTTGAAAGGAAATGGTTCACACATTCCCATGATCGAATTTCTCAAACTAAAGATAAACCTAAAACCATAAAGATGAAAAAACACACTCCCACATGAACCTAACCAATGAATGAAAACCACTCCTTCGAAAATAAGGAAAAACTAAAACTACAACTTCCAATACATTACCACAACAAAACCGTTGGGTGTATTTCCAAAATCGCAATGTTCACTGAGATGGAGAAGACACAAATTTGGTTCATGTCCAAGGAAACCTCATGATACCAAGACAACAATAGATACTTAACTGTACTAAAATCTTGGGAGGTGTAAATGGACTCCCTACCATTTTATAATTCTAAGAGTATTCCCAACCATCATCACCAAGCAATCACTAAAACTCTAAATGTAATCAATAACACACAACCCCTTGGAAGAATAAAATGAAAAATACACACCATGATAATCACTTAACTCTAAAAAGGAATTTCCACTAGAAAAGGGATTCATAATACACACACTCACACAAAAACACACATCTTCCTATTTCACCCCAAATAAGAAATGGTTGAAATAAGACACACGACTAGAAACATCTTTACTCAAGATGGAATAATTCCATATTTCAAAAAGACATTTCTACATTTAAAAAAAGTACTCCAAAAGATTACAACCTAATTTATCACTATAAATAAAGGAAAACAATATAGGACACAACCACCCCCAATGAGATGAAAAATCAAATAAAAAGAGACTTCAAGATAAACCCAAACCGAGACCATACTCCTTTAAACATGATGAGGTTGTTTTCAAAGGTGCAGATCTATATCCACATTGATTCATTGAAACACCCAAAAATAACCATTAAAAAGTGACCTAGGAATCTACATGAATGAATTGTCTTTAGAGCACCTAGACATAATGGATTATTACGAACAGACTTTCCCCACTGACGACACACAAGGATCCTGCACCCAGAAGAAACTGATGAATGATCTTGAGGTCTCTTGATGCTGAAACCAACACCAATAACTTTAGGCTAATTTCCCAAATCCTAACTAGAATTCCATTCCACGCTTCTAAAGGAAAGAGGAAGGTTTACTACCTCAAGAACTCCTGCTAATATAGCTTTAACTTGTGTATATTGCCTCTCCATATTGGAAAAGGAGGTTAAGCCAAACTCCAACACCATCAAATATAGATCAGGACAAAGCTCATTCTCAAATTTTAGAGCCTTCAGATAATCTCCCTCAAATCACTTCTAAAGGTAAGAAACTTGATCCTAAAAATGATGAATGGACTCCAACACTGATCCATCACCTTTCTGTGGACAAAACATCTCCATCACCTTACTTTCCTTTACAATCTCAGAAAATACTACTGGATAGATGAAGCCTTAAAGAGTTCCCATGAAATGTCTTCCCGAGTCTTCGTACTCATGAATGACTTCCAACACTTCCAACTTGGGACTTCGAGAATAAAGGTAAAAAACTTCACCTTCAAAGACCTAAGAAACTTGAGGAAACCAAAGATCCTTTCGATTTTCTACATCCACTTTTATGCTTTTAAATGATCTTCTTAACCATAAAATTGAGGAGTATTTAACTTCTAAAACTCAGTAAGGAAGTCCTTAGGTTGATCAAATGGAGGTTCCACTAATGGCGAATGGCCTATTTCTATACCTCTAATATCCATAGAATCTTCCATGGTGGTGTACAATAAACAACAAGGAAAATAAGAACTCAGAAAAAAACAATTCATAATTAAGAACTAAAACTCATAACACTCCTTAAAGAACATTCCCAAATAACAAGAAAACACACTATGGAACCACCAATTATCAAAAAATTGAAATTTTTCATTTTGAAAATATCCATGGGGAGGAAAAATAAGCTTATTAAGATAAAAACTCAAAAATGGTATTCTATAAAACCTCATAAATGTATATTCCCATGCCAATTTTGGGCACCGTTCCACTCATTCCATTAATCATCCACATACTCACACACATTCATACATGTGAGTACTCATAATAATACCAATAGTCAAAACAAGACCTTTAAATTTTCAAAACAAAACACTAAACACATATTTTAAATTATCATTCCACATCACATTTAAAATTTTTAAAAACCTTTTTCAAAATCCCATTAATCACTAAGTCAAAAACCGTATTCAAACTCTACACTCCAATCCTTTTTATTTTGTTCAACAATAAAAATACCCTGAATTCATTCCAAAAACCCAATTTTTAAAATTTAAAACATTTAAATCAATTAAATTATATCATTTAATAAAAAATAATTAAATTAAAAACTTATTTTATCAAAAATTTATTCTCTGTTAAAACAGAATTCCAAAATCCTCTTTAAAATAAATCTAAGAACTCATATTCCATTTTCTAGAAACCCAACTGTTAAAAATAATAATCTAGTTTTCACTATTTTAAAACAAAAAATTTCAAAACATATTCAAAATAATGAAGGGCCCAAAATAACTAAAATGGGGAAACTGGAGTTTATGGATGAATTTTCCATATGATAGGTGACCACATGACAATCACACTACCATCATAGAGAATCTTTCAGGACTATTTCCTCAGCTCTACATGGATTTCCAAGCCTTGTGAGCTCATTGAGACCACTTAAACAACACCCATTTCATTTCCCCACACACCGGTCAGTGAATAATAACTAAATAAACCAATTAAAAACCAAATTACAATGGAAACCCATGGTTCAACCTAAAGAGTGTTGGCCAGACATGCCCTTCTTCATTAAAAACCATCTTTTTTTTCAAGAAGAAAATGTTATAATTTTAAGATGATATTTATTTACTCAAAAAGGGGAGAGTGGTATTGTAATAAATTTACAAACCATTTTTATTCCATAAACCTTTGAAAACAAACACATTACTTTAAACAATGAATTACACCACACAAGAGATCCACAAAAATGATCACATACTAGGAGAAATGGAGTATAAAACATATGAGTAACCAACAAAAAATGCATCTCAATAGTAACCCATTGATAATTAAGTGAAAAATAACATAGGGGAACCTAGAAGATTAGTGAATAATCTAGAACATACTATACATATGACTCATCACATAGGCATGAATCACCTAATGAAATTCATTCACCAACAAACTCAATTCTTTCCCTACTTGGCCTAACTGAGGGGAATTATCCCAAATTTGAGTAAGGTCTATACGAAGGGCCAATAGCCAGAGTGAAATAATAAGTTAGTTCAAAAACCATTAATAAATTTTTTTATCTATCCCAGGTTCCCTATCATGAATAAATATGAGTGAGCTAATCCAAACAAACTAAGAAAGCAACCAACCATGTATACACATATCACACAGACAAGCATCACATATAGTCATCACTCTGAATCACCCCAATGAATAGTTGCTTGCCTTTAATCTATTTGATCACAAAGAATTACCCACCAGGGACCTCCCATACCGTTCAATATAACCAAGTTAAGGAGATTATCCAAAGATAGTTTTCATGAGAACCAATTTTATAAAAGTTCCAAACATGCCTCATGCACTTTTTGAGAAACCACATATTTTCCACTGAAACCCAACACATCATTTAAAAATAAAAAAACACAAAGAAATACATTTAAGGAATCCAAACCATCTTTTTATAAAAAAAATAAATTTATCAATACAAAAACATTCTTTATAAATAAAAAATTAGTTAAAAAATCCAATCGGGAAATTTATCGAACACTTGTTGTGAAACATTTAACAAAACAATTCCATATACTTAAAAAAAAGGAAATCAATTAATTTCATGTTTATTTTTTTCCCAAAATCATGCATCCCTAATTCAAAAGTAAGGAAAGTTTGAAAATAAATAAATCAATGATTGTTAAATTTAAATGACAAGTACAAAGGAAAACCTAAATCAAACCGCAAGTGCTTAAACCGCGCCCACCCGAAACAAATCCATGAAGGATCAAGGAAGAATGAACATCCAAAAGGAAACTTAATAAAACCCCCCTAATTTAACCAAAAGAAACATCAACCATAGATCCAAAATACCAAGTAAGAAGAAGAAATAAAGAAAAAATGGAAGAAGAAGTAATGTGATGAAGATAAAAGAATATTACCTTGATTATTTTTCCCAAAACATTAAGAAACCCCTTAGATACACTCTTGGAAGAGGAGATGGATCTTGGAGAAGAAGGGATGTGGCACCTTGGTATCACACAATACAAGAGGGGATAACAGAAGTATTTTGGGGTTAGAAATGTAAGAGGGTAGAAAGTTAATTTCTTAATTTTTAAACACTTGGGAACTATAAATGATTACATCATATGGTTTCCCAAACCGTGTGCCCCTTATTGTACACAATGGTCTATCTCACGGTTTGGCTTCATAGTTTGGTAAACCATGCACCAACCCTGTGACATGGTTCTTACAAAATTGGAAGAACCATGTGCACACCGTCTTCATGGTTTTTTTAACTGTGCTTTGGCCATGAACCCTCGACAAGAAACACCTAAAGACCCACACCATTTATCCTTGGAGCTTTATGGTTTGGATGAAACCTTATATAGCCTATATAACTCAAATTGTGAAAGTTCAAAATGAACTAAAAAGATTCTATACCTCACAAGGTTGTATGTTTTCCCCATAACCATGCACCTAAACCTTTCAAATGAAGAAAAACAAACTAAAACTAAAAATTTAAATCTGAAACCTTCAAAAATAAAGAGAGAATCCAAATAAAAAAGATAAACCAAAAGAAAATAAGTGAATAAAAAATGGGGAGTGTCATACTAAATTCAAATTTAATTTCCTTTTTATGAAAATGATTTAATTTATATGGGAATTTTAATTTATAAATAATAGACTATTTATATATTGAAATCACATGTTTAGTGAAAAATATTTAGAAACTCATTTTTTAGTAAATTTAATTTTTATTCTAACTATTTTTGTGAAATCATATTACTATTAATTGATTAATATAATTTTTTTTATTAATTATTAATTATTTTTTTTATCAAATTATTTTATTCATATTATTAGACACTTTCATGAATAAATATTTAATTATTATTACAATGGTCATATTCCCAACAGTCAAATTTAAATGGTTAGATTCCAACAACCAAATTCCATTAGTCTTATGAGCTCATATATACACACTTATTTCAAACATTCTAAAATCATTTGTATCCTCCTCTTTGTTTTTATACCATATCTATTCCTTTTATTATTATTTTATTCATAATAACAATGCAACTTATATATTTTTCATTCATTCTAGAGCACAATCATCCAGGGTTCAAGATTATGGTGGTACCTTATACTTTTATATGTTTTGTCAAACTAGTTATGACCATTATTATGAATGTAATTTTTTTAAATTTTTCATATACTTTACATTGTAAAATTATTATTATATAATAGAGTATGAATTGTTTAATATTTATTATGGTGGTTTATTTATTTAATATAATTTAATATTATTTCTTATTTTATTATTTGAAATTTGGGGTGTACATCAATACATAAAAAAATGATGGAAATTTTTCCTCATTATTTTCTTAGTCACCCATGTTGATTATTACAACTTGTGATTCCTTTTAATAATATTCACCAGTTATGTTGTTCAATTGTCCATCATTTTCTCTCTAGTGTCAATAATCTAGACTGATTCTTTATTACACAGTAGGTTGGGCTCCATATCTCTTTCATTAATGGTGAGTACATGAATTTGGTATGGTATGTAAATCCACTTCATCCAATCATTTATGTAACTATGTGCATTAGAGAGGTTGGATTGAAAATATAAACAACAAAACACAACTTCTATTCTCTTTAAAATATCAAAATGATCAATATGGCTCCCCTCCATAGTGATAATTTCAAGAATATATGATCACATACATGAAAATTCATTTTATTATTTGATTAAAAATATTTCTAGTTTATATTATTTTAGTGAGATTGATATGATTATGGATTGATGAACCCTTCTTAGTTTTCTCCTCAATGCGTTATATAACAACTAGCCTCCTTTCCCAAAAATCATCCAATAATGTTTAAGTATGATATATTTTTTCATATAAGGCCTCATATGGTGCCATTTATATTCTTGAATGAAATTTATTGTTGTATAAAAATTTCACTATAGGTAGGTATTGTTCCCATGTTCCTTGGAAGTCAAGAGAGAATAAACTTAACATGTCTTATAAGGTTTGGATGGTCCTTCCAGACTGACCATCCATTTTAGGATGATAAAAAGTGATCAATCATAGCTTAGTGTTCAAATATTTTTAAAGAATTCTTCAAAATATTAATGTGAATCTAGGATTAAGATCAAATAATGTTGATAATGGTGGAACATTTTGTCTCACAACTTCATTTATAATGAGTAATGTAAGAAGTTAATGGGGTATATTCTTTGTTAATTTTAGAAAATGTATAGACATGGTAAATCAATCCACAATGAACCATATAGAATCCTTACTATTAGATATATTAGGAATACTAGTAACAAAGTCCATTGGGATATTTTTCAAATTTAACATTGGTATATAGAGTGGTTTAATAACACCCTTTTGGAAATTTTCTCTCAGCCTTTACTTGTTGGCATAATAAGCATCTTGATACATTGTCATCAATTTCCCACTTTATGATTTCCCACCAATAGTTCTCTTTTTGGTCCTTATACATTATTATATTACTAGGGTGTACAAATATGTTCAAGCTATGAGATTCATCAAGTAGCTCCCACTTTAGATAAGGTACATATGGTGCACACCATATCATTATAAACATCATAATTATATATTTTTGGATGATATATTTTTATTTCCCATATTATATGGATTTAATCTTCATTTATAAAACTTTTTAATCTTTTGGAGCTTTATTTATCTTCTCTAGTAGATATGGTTAGGAAATTAATTTGAAAATAAATTATTTTTACCCTAAATAATTTCTATTTATAACTTTACTAAATCCATAAATATTGGATCCTTATCTATCCTCAATATTGATAGGAGTCTATGATCATTCCCAATTAATGTGTACTCTACCTTTTTTTTCATTCCTTGGGTGGTAGTGTATTGCATAGTCATAGTTTCTGAGTAGTTACAGACATATCCTATATCAAATATAGAGCTATTTTTGCATGATCATGTACTATAATATTTTATGATCTGTATATATTTCACATATTTCACTATAAAAATAGTGTCTCCATATCTTTAGTGAAATGAATAAAACTGAATACTCAAGGTCATATAATGAGTAGTTTTACTCATGGGTATTTAATTTACCTGATGAATAATCAACAAATCTATCATCTTTCATAAGGAAAAACCTTATTCTATTTTTAATGCATCACAATATATAAAAATTATTTCTATTTATGATGGTAAAGTTAATACTGATGTATTAAGCAATCTTTTCTTTAATTCTATTAAGCTTTCTTCATACTCTTTATACTATTCTAATTTCACCCATTTACATGTAAACTTGGTTAACATATTATATAATGGATATTTTTTAAAGAATCACTAATAGAAACATATAATCCAAAGAAACTATGTATCTCTGTTATATTTTCTAGCGTAGCCCATTTAATAAACACTATTTTCTTTATGGGATCAACTGATATTATATCCTTTAAGAACATATGGTGAATTAAAAAACATATTCAAGACAAAATTCATACTTATTGAATTTACATATAGTTCCTTTTACCTTAGATCGTCAAATAAAATCTATAAATATCCTAGATGATCTTCATGGAACGTAATGTATATCACTATATAATCAATAAAAACCATAACAAAGTTATCAAGATAATAATTTAATACTCTATTCATTAGATTAAAGAACATTGTGGGTGAATTTTTCAATCTGAAAGCGAATTATTGCAAACTCATAAATCCCATTCCTTGTATCAAAAGATATCATTAGAATATCAACCTACTTCACTTTTTATTTATAATAACTATAATGAAGATCAATCTTTGATAAGTATTGAGATCCTTAATTTTGATCAAATAGATCATTAATGTGAGAAAAAAGATAAATGTTCTTTATTTTAATGGAATTGATTTCTCCATAATCAATACATAAGCTCATATACCCATCCTATTTTTTTCAAAAATAAATATTGTGCTACCCAAGGTAAAACACTAGGTAATATGAATCCCTTATCACCCAAATCATTAATTTGTTTCTTTAATTTCACCTATTCCATGAAAGATATTCTATAGGGAGGATTTGAAATGGGGTTTCATCTAGGATAAGGTCAATAGAGATATCAATATCACCTTTTTTTGTATATCTAGGTAGTTACATAGGGAATATATCAACATAATCCTAGAAAATAAATACATTATATATTCTAAGGCTATCATTCTCATTTGTTAATTAATATTCTCCTAGAATTTCATCATGATGAGGCACTAGAGGTAGTCCCAAGCAAGACTCAAGAAATGAATTCTCTCCTTTAAAAATAGAATATTCTATTTCAGCATCTATGATTATAATATCCTTCTCTAGATAATAAATTCTTATATTATACTTTGAGTATCAATCAATTATAAAGATTTTTTAATAATAAAACAATGGTATAAAAACTAGGGTTGTAACTAAAGAATCACTATGAATTTTAATAGGGATAGAGTAATAAAATTTCTTTACTATACGATTCCTATAAGGATTTTTAACTGAAAACTCCTTCCCTAGTGTATTAGGGGATGATTCAATGTTGTTAGAAAACTTGGAAGATAGGAAACATTCATATATATAGAATCAAATAATTCATTATCTAAATTTGAGTGTATGATCAAAGTACCATATATAATATAATTTGGGACCTAAACATCTACTATGGTGATGGTACAATCTCCAAACTACTCTCTTGGCCTCTTCTAGGGTAGATTCCCTTTTGTTATTACTGTATCGATTTGAATAGTGGACCATATCCTTGAAATTAAACCATTGGGAATTAGTGGATTCATTATTTAATTTTCTTTCATGTGATTGATTTCTTTTATCTCCAAACTTGTAACAAACTACAATTTCAATTATGCAGGACTCAACATTTTTCTTCACATATTTTTTGCGTCTTGAACATTTTACCCTTCCCATTTTACCCTTTACCAAATTTCTTTCAATGTGGAACTTTGGTTATCTCTTATTATCTGCTCTTATGTTCAAAAATATAATACTTTGAGAACTATTTCTTAGTCTTGAATATACTTATTGTTTTCCAAATAATATAAAAATGTTTGAGAGACAAATTTCATTCTTAGATTTATTTTTAATACATAAAAGTAGTGATCGATTTTACTTTCAAATATTTGTAAATAAATTGAAGCATGAATCATTAAAATCATAATGTTTACTTCACAATTAGCCATAATTTACTCATTTATTTTTCTTAAACATATAAATATCCTTTTTAGTTTAGTTTTTTTCTTAGGAGGAAAACATTTCTTTGATAATATTTATTTAAAGTAATTCCACTCCATGCTTCCTATCTATTCCTCCTTGGTGTTTTGAATCAAATACCAACATTGATTAGTATATCCACTTTGATGATATACATATATGATATCATTTTCTATTTAACTACATCCCAAATAAAGGAATATATTATTCAAATAATTGATCCATATCTTTGACACTAATGGATTAGTGGTTTTATTGAAGGATATACATTATTTCCTAATGAATTGGTCCAAAATTATTACACCATATCGGGTAGAAAAAGTTTTTCCATATAGGAAAATTTATTTAGTCATAACTTAAGTCAGGTTACCTAATATAGTTATAATTGGCTCTTCTCCAACATCAGTCTCTTTGAATTTTTCTAGAGGGAAGTCATTTCTTTGATTATGGGTATTGATATTATTGATATTCCTTCCACTAAGTTATATTACTAGATAATGGAATATACTATAATTAATATATAAATAACAAAATTAATTAATAATATTAGTATATAATTATTATGAATTTAATGAATGTCATGTAATGTTGAAATACTTCTAGAATATCTGAAGGGTTTATTATATGGTTATATTTTCTAACAACGTTCTTTTAAATTTAGTTTATATGGTTCCCACTAAAATTGATCTAATAAAAATTATAATACCCTGAATCCGGTATCAAAGAGCTATTGGATATTTAATTGTAGTGGTAATAAGTATATAAATCAAAATACATTGGATTATAAATTTTAGCGATCTCAAGAAATAAATATATAATTAAACATTACATAACATTGAAATGTAAATTATATCATATGGATATAAAAAAACATTATTTTTTCTCCTTACAAATCCCTATATCACACATAGAAATCTTCATGGTGAGCTGAGGAAATGGGGAACAATATAAAGTGGTGGGATCATATGCTCAGTAAGGGGTATCACACAATAAATGAAATCATAATATAAGCATTGAATAAACTATTTAGGAGTTAAAAATGAATATAATAATTCCATAAAAAATGAACTATGATAATAATAGATCCATGGATGACATGAAAATAAATATACACATGGATAAAAATAACTGATCTCATAGTGATAGAATGTATAATACTAGACACCATAACATTCCATCAAGACCTTTTTTCATTACATCATACATATAAGGACAATGAATACACTAAATTCCCAACTAGTTTGTCTCATAAAGAAAAATGATACATCAAGGAGCTATATAATTTCTGGTATTACCAATCACATAATATTTCTAATGAATCTATCAAATTAAGAGAGTAGCTGAAAAATACATACCCTAATGTTTACTAAGGTACCACACACATAGTTTTGGATAAGTAATAAATATTTTTCCATAGAGGAATTTGGACATATGAAATATTAATATTTATCTATTAAATGGAACAATATAGATATATTGTTAAATATCCCATGATTATTGTGACTAAGGCTTAACATACATGGATATTACATCATTTTAGATGAATATTCAGCATATTAAAAAAGTACATTCCGGAAGACGATAATAGTTTAGTGTATTTGGAAACTTGGAATAAATTCTTCTAATTTGGTGAAGGATCTTTAACATCTCGTATAAAGATCTTCCCCTTTATTACTCTTACTTAAAAAAAACATTCTTTAAAAGTTTGGGAAAATAAGAATAAGAAAGGGTGAGATCAAATGCTCAGTAAGGGTAAATAAAAGAGATACATAAGTATAAAATGATCATAAGGGTTAGAGAACATGAGAATAACATTTGAATATCATACCCTATATATCAAAGATCATATAAATGATTCATTGCATACATTTTGGAAGTTCATAAGGCATGAATAATTATGGTGATAAATCATCATAAATCAATCATGAACTACATGCTCGTTTCATATAAGTGTGGAATGGTCATAAATATTGAAAAAAATTCTATGTGTCACCGTTAACTTCCAGGACCATCACCATAGTGGACCAGGACACACCAGCTTCCCATAAGGGATTGAGACACACTTGTTTCCCATTGTGGATCAGGATGCACTTGTATCCCATTATGAGACACACTTGTATTCTATTGTGGATCAAGACACACCTGTTTCACATTATAGACCATGACACACCTTTTTCCCATTTTATATCAAGCCCATATAATTGTTTCTCATCATCACCTCATGAGATATAAATATTTACCCAATGCATTGAAGGGATATATAGGTCCCACCTGTCACATAATAAAATCATACTTATACATTCTATAAGATAATAAAACTTTCATTATATAATGACCTATAAAAATAGATGGGTTACATAAACATAAAATAATATCCCATGAAATTAAATGGTTATCATAAACATTTAATCACATTATAAATTATGGAAAAGAGACTTGTTTCATAATCATTTCATCAAATCAAAAACCATGAAATGAATTGGGTTTCAAAATCATATAACCCATGGAATAGAAATGGGTGTCATAAAAATATTTCCATCAAAATATAAACCATTAATGAAATAATATGAATGGTATTTTTTGATCATGTACCCAATGAATTTTAAACCATATTAAAGATGTCATATTATATGGAGAAGGATTTTGGAATATCACTTATATAATTTCTTAATGAAAATAACCTTTCTTTGAAATTGACTTTCTAAATCATAGAACATATTTAAAAATTTATTTCTTAAAAAAAATTAAAAACATATAAAGTAATATTTAAAATAATTATAAATATTTGAGAAAAATATCCTTTATTCTTAAAAAAAACTCTTTTTGAAACATAAAATCATATCAAAACCAATTTATATGGAAATAACCTTGAAGATATTTTGAAAACATTTTTCCTTGAAAACTTATAAAGGAATATTTAAAACATATTTAACACTTTTTAATAATATTCTTTTAAAACCTTCTTATTTTGAAAAAACATAAAAAAATGGATTTTTTGAATATTAGGGAAAACAATTCTTAAAGAGAAGTAACCTTCTAAACCTTCAAATAAAGCTTCAAAGAAATGATAGTCATGACAACAGGTAAATACATACATACTGAACATTTCTTTTGCACCATAAAATGTTTAGAAAAGTGCCTTGATCATACGACGATGAGTATATAACTTTTTAAACTATTTTTTATTAAAAGGTTAAAAAATGGGTAAAAACTTCTTTCAAAAATTACATTAAAACATTTTTGAGAACATTTTTTTGGAAAATATGGTTTTGGAAGAATATATATTTTCAACTGAAGAGAGAAATAAATCTGATTTTCTGGGAAGCATTTTCTTAATTATATTAAGTAACAAAGAGTGTAAAAGTGGTAAAATTACATGAATATATCATTAGTAAACATTGGAAAGGAAAATTCATGATATTTCTTAAGATATTGATCATAATATTTCATCATGGAAGTATAATCATAGACAAACCTGATAAACGATGAGATTGTAGTAATAAACTTTTACCAATTTGGTAACTTTTAATCCTAATTTCCATGAAATAATAACATTAAATTAAGATTCAAATATCATTAAAATAAATAAATTCATGAAATAACATGTAAAATGGCATTGTATACACCTTATAGAATAATATAGGTTTATAAAATGTCATGTGTCTCAAAGAAGGAAAAATGAGACAAAATTACTTTAAGATTTGGTAAATTTGAAACAATAAACCCCATGAAAGAGAGATCATAAAATGAATATATAAATACCCATAAATTTAAGGATAATAATCATATAAAATATTTATGGTCAGTATATTAAAAAAAGAGATGTGAATGAGGCATAAATCTCATAGAATAAAAAGTGAGATGAGAAAACGCATTCCTTAAGTCTTGACTTTATTTGTACACATTCAAAACAACTGTATAATAAGTATAATTTTAGTATATATCTTCCACATAACCATATTATTGTATATCCTAACATATATAATTTTATTATGACTTTATATTACCCGTTTATTAATAATTTCATGTTAATGTTATGTTTCAAGTAATATCCATTTTGTGTTCTGTATATGTTTTGACTTGTTATTATTGATCCTATTACTTAGATAATTATTTACTTATTTAAATAATGTAAAAAATTATGTAAATATTATATATATTCAGTATATAAATATTTATAATAATCTATAAAATATATAAATAGGAAATAAAATACACTGTTCATGGAGACGGTAGGCCGTATGTATGTATGAACGACGTTTCCATATTATTATCATATTGAATGAAATAAAGTAAATGAAATATATTTATATATTATCATTGAAATAGAATTATTATTTCATATATATCATATATTTTTACTATACCCATCCTTAATACATTCCATGTAAAGTGTGGAAAAATCACTTTGCTTTGAGAGAGAGATTGTCCATATGTCCACAAACAAAGTTATCATATTAAAAAATGGAAATAATGAAGGTATTTTTTATATAATTTCTATTTATGATAGGTGGTAAAGGTAAAATGAACAACATCATTTCGCGAGGCGGTAGTCCTCCGTAGACACGAATGATAAGTTCATTACCCATTTGATGGAGGTGTGTCTAGGTGTGGGTAGAAAAATCAAAATAAAAACATATGAGTATATTGTGAATACTTATTTTATTATATAATAATGAAATTAGAATACCAAAATGGGTGGATAAAGAAATAAAATATAAATGCACATTGAATAATGTTAACACTTTTTCGTGTAACTCCTTTTGGTTTGCACCAAAGGGCGTACTTGGTTTCCTTTCTGCCCGAAGATATGATTCTAGGATTAGAGGAGGGATGTTGAGAGATTATTTTTTTTAGTTTTTGGGAGAGAAAAATTTCTTGATAGTTGTGGTTAAGTGAGGGGGTGAGTTCCCTTTTCTAGTTGGGGAGTGACATTCTTGTAAATATAAAAAGGTAAACACTACTGAGAGGTCCCTCTTACATCATGTGCCTCCAATAATTTTTTATTTTATATTAATGGGATACCATGGACTAAATATTTCCAAAAAATGTTTTTTGTACATGTTTTTCATTGTATTTTTCCCTTAAGTTATTTTTTATCCACTAAGTTAACTCATTTTTACCTCAATCACTACAATTAATTTTAATTACTTTCATTAAAGTTTTTGGTAAAATAAATTAGACTTATTAAAAATTATAAATTATGATTATTCTAAATATGGAATAATTTTTTTTAATTCTAACCAAATAATTGGTGGAAATTAATTTTAAAAATAATCCCTTAAATGAAAAAAATGGCTTTTTAATGTGACAATGTTCAAAAGTTTGAATTGTTTTTATACCCAATTTCAATGTGAAATTAATTAATTAAAATGACCTAAATTGGATTAATTCTTGTATAATTGATTTAAATAAACTTTAAAAAAAATTTAAAATATAATTTTACTATATAAATAAATTATATAAAAAAGTAGCTTTCAACTAAAATTCAGTGTTTTTCACTATTCATTAAAATTGAAATTTATTATAAAAATAAAAAAAATTAACATTAAGTAAATTTCAATATATAAATTTGAAAAATTAAGTTTATTTTATCAAATAAAAATTATAAAAGTTTTAAAAATTAGATTAAAAATAGGTGCACCCTTAAAAGGTGGTAAAATTACTTTTTGTTAACATATATCTTTATACGTAAAATTAGATTTATTCTTATATCTAATCTATAAAACACATAAAATGAAAATTAAATAGTTTATTGAATATGATATATATTTATTTTATTGAAATAATATATTACAATTTTTTTGATTAATTTATTGAGGTAAAATATTTTTTATTGCTTAAATATAGTTTTCCCGCAAAATATTTCCTAAATTTTCAAAAGTATTTTATTTTCATTCCTAGTTAATTGGTTACAAAATAATTATTCTTATATACATGTGTCATTGTTTTCATAGTTTAATTAATATTATTCATAACATCCATTCCAACGACTAGGTGAAAATAGTGATAATATATTAATAATAATATTAATAGTATGTTATAGTTTGGTAAGAATAGGTCTTGTGTGTTACACAAGATATCGAAGGAAATAAGTATTTTGTATAACATAATCCAAAAATAGTGTTAATTATATGACCATATCATCTAATTATTTCATGTAGCACAAGATTAACTTGGTGTTTCACATAGAGAAATCCAAACTTAGTGCTTTTGTATAAAAAAAGCTATATCTAGTGTTATTTGAAATGTAGATTATTGAATAGAATAAATTAATTTGAAAAAAAAATATTTCACAAAATATTTGGGTGTTACGTTTTACCCCTTTAAAATGAAGTTTCCCTCAGAATTTATCAGGGTTATCAAAGGTTTAATACTTGAAAGTTACATATAATGAAAAACCCACATCGTAAAAGTGAATACTAAAAATTCCTATAAAATAGAAAGTTAAAACCATAATAACTATCCAAAGTAACTTATAACTAGGTTTCCACATTGGCGAACATAGGTGAAGATTTTTGAATAGAGGAAAAGCATAAATAATTATATAGAGTGTCAAATATAACTTATTATACGAAAGAGGGTGATCTAAAGAAAGTTAACAATCACAAAACCAGAAACCAAAGAGGAGTGAAAGAGGTCATTGGTATCATAAAAAATGATGATAATAGGAAAAAATTTTATTTTAATAAATTTTCCCCAAAGTTTAATATTTTTCATGATATGATATAATTACATGATTTTAGCATAATCTCACCCTTTTTGTGCCTTGATCAATTTTCACTTTAACTCTTATTCCAAGAAATGAAGGTGAATTTGTCATTCCTCAAGCATTAGTAGTTCATGAGATCCATAAATAGAATGATGGGTCATTCCACATGTCTTTAGGACATAAAAATGGTCAGCACAAGATTTTTGATATTGATAAATCCTCATGTGATGAGATAATACTTTATTATGTAAAACCTTATCTGATGTTTAATGTATACCATTCCATAAATGGTTAACCTTATAGCCCTTCCGAAAGATGAAAGTACAAAAATTTAGAAATAATGTAACTAAATTTCTCAAAACCAATTTAATATTAATCACCCATATATCATGGTAATAACATGGTAATAACCTTAATTACCATGAATCCATATTGAAAACATACATGTTTCTTTATTAAAAATTTTATTGGATATATTCCTTAAATAAAAAAATGTCTTAAACTCCCTCCATGATAGTATAAACCAAATTTCTAATAAATCAATAATCAGTTCCATGGTAATCAGTACTATATAATTAAATTTATCCATATTCATCTCTTTATCTATGCTAGACACACTTTTCTCAACATCAGGAACACATTAAGGGTTACCTTCCCTTACTCTAAATACCACCTTTACATTTAATCACTTTTCTAGGTCATGAGAACCATTCAATATATTTTTTGAAAATAATTAGTGTAAAACATGTACTTCATGATTTATATAACTTAATTATTGAATTCCTATAAATATCCACTTCAATTATCTAACTTTATTCTTAAACCATTAGTTAGACTTCATAATATTATTCTTTAATACTAATTTCCTAGAATAAGTAATATGAATAATTTATTATGTTTCCTAAAACTAAATTTAATCTTCTAAACAATAATTTTGGAATAACCCATACCTTTCACATGTCATTCATAGTCTCTTTATCTTTATTTGTATAACTAATACTTGTGCCACCTTCCTGATTCTCATTATGATATTTCTACTTAGGACATCTCTTTGAATAATTCACATAATCTAAAAATATAAAAAATTCAATGTTAACCAAAATCCTTCTACTTCCATATTTTGACTATGGACAAAAATCACAGTGTAAGCAAAATTTATTATAGAAAAAACCATATAATCTTAAAAAATTACTTATAGGATGCCTAAATCATGAAATATTTTTTAAATCCATGGAAACTTTCTATTATCCAAAGAGACGTCCCTAGTAATATTTTTAGAAATATACCTAGGGATATCACTAAATTTGTCTCATACTAGTTTCCAAAGTATGAATAATCCTTTCCTTTGATACCAACTATAATTATCCAGACATTACATACATGAATATTACATCGTTTTAGATGAATATTTAGAACATTACAAAAAGTACATACCTAAGGAACATAATAGTTTATTGTATTTGGAAACTTGAAACACATTCTTCTAATTTGGTGTCTTATCTTCAGCATATTCCTTGAATATATTCCCCTTTAATATTCATAATTAAAAAGATTCTTTATAACCTGGGGAAAGGAGTCATAAAAAAGGATGAGCTCATATTCTCAGTAAGGGTAAATAACGGAGATACGTAAGAATAAAATAAACATAAGGGTAATAGAACATGATAATAACATTTGAAGATCATACCCTATATATCAAATATCATATACCTAAGTCATGGAATAAAGTTTGAAAGTTCATAAGAAATTAATCATAAGGGAGATAAATCATCATAAAGAAATCAGGAACCATAAAATCATGTCATATAAGTTTGTAACCATCATAAATATCGAAAACCATTTCATGTGTCAAGGTTAACTACCAAGACCATCAACATAGTGGATCAAAAAACACATGTTTCTCATAGAGTACTAGGATGCACTTGTTTCCCATTGGGGATCAGGATGCACCTATTTCCAATTGTGTATCAGGACACACCTCTTTCCTATTGTAAATCAGGGCACACCTATTTCCCATTGTGGATTAGGGAAAACCTACTTCTCATTATGGATCAAGATCGTTGACATGTTTCCCGTCATTATATCATGAGATATAAATCTTTACCCAATGCATTTAAAGAGAAATATATCCCACCTTTCACATAATAAAATCATACATACATGTGCCACTGGATTTTAAAACATGCACCATATCACGACCCATAAAAATAAATGGTTTTCATAAACATAAAATTGTTACCCATGAAATAAAATGGGTATCATTTAAATTTAATTACATCATAACCTGTAGAAAATTGATAGGTTTCATAATCATTTCATCAAATAATAACCCAGGAAAAGAAGCAGGTTTCAAAACGAGTTAATCCCTGGAAGAGAAACGGGTTTTCTAAACATCATTCCATTAAAAGACAAAACATTCAAGAAATGATATGATTGGTATTCTTAGATAATTTCCCAAAAAAAGTTTAAACAATATCAAATAATGCCTTCTTATATGAAGAATTATTTTGAAAATCACTTGGCACATTTCTAAAAAAATTAACCTTTATTTGAATTTCACTTATTAAATCACAAAACATATTCTAAAATACTTTTCTTAAAAAAAACAATTTGAAAACATGTAAAGTAATCTTTAATATCATTTAAATTTTTTTAAGGAAAATATCCTTTCTTATTTGAAAAAATTATTTTTGAAAAATAAAATTGTTTCAAAAAATTATCTTTGAAAATACCATTGAAGATATTTTGAAAACATTTTTCTTTGAAAAATTATATAGTAATGTTGAAAACATTTTAAACATATTTTATTTGGAAAAAATTTTCCTTTGAAAACCATTCTAAAAAAATGAATGTCCATAATAATAAGAAAAAAAATTTTATTCAAGAAACGTAAGCTTTTAAACTTGTAAAGGAAGCTTCAAATAAATGACCATCATGATGGTAGGTAAATCTGTACATACTAAACATTCCTTTTTAACTGTAAAAAGTTTTTAAAAGTTCCATGATCAATAAACAACATGGAGATTCATTTTAAAACAAATTTTTATTAAAAAGGTAAAACGTGTTTAAAAAATTATTTTAAAAATAGTAGTAAAACATTTTTGAAAACATTTTTAGAAAACATGATTTTGGAAGAACACAAATTACTGACTGAAAAGAGAAATAAGTTCTATTTTTTAAAAAACATTTTCTTAATTGTATTATGTAATAACGAGTGAAAAATTGTACCATTACATGAATATATCATGAGTAACCATAGGAGAATAGAATGTATTATATTTTTGAGAGATATATCATAAGTTTTCATCAATGGAAGCATAATCATAAACAAATCCCAATAAATGATGAGATTGTAGAAATAAACTATTACCACATTAGAAACTTTGAATCAGAATCCCTATGAAATAATAAAATTAAATTAATATTAAAATATAATTAAAATAAAGTTATTAATGATATAAAATTTCAAAGGTTAGTGTATACACCTCATATAAGGATATAGGTGCATAACATGTCATGTGTCTCAAAGAAGGAAAATTAAAACAAAACTACTTTACCGATTTGGTAACTTGTGAACCATAAATGACATGAAATAGAGATAAAAAAATGGATATTTAAATACCCATAAATTTTAGTATAATAATAATATAATATATTCATGGGAATTATATACACCAAAAAAATAATATTATGGTTAATAAGACAAAAATCTCAATGAAACAAAACTGAGATGAGAAAACACTTACCTTAAGTCATGGATTTCTTCATACACATTCAAAAATATTGTTTAATAAGTATAAGTTTATTATAAATCTACCAAATAACCATATTATTATATATAATACCATATATTATTTTATTATGACTTTATATTACTTTTTATTAACAATTTCATATTAATGTTATGTTTTGGATAATATCCAGTTTGTTTTTTGTATATGTTTTGAATTATTATTATTGATCCTATCACTTAGATAACTATTTACTTGTTTCAACAATGTAAATAAATATGTAAATATCATATATATTCATTATATAAATATTTATAATAATCTATAACATATATAAATATTAAATGGAATACACCGTTCATGGAGACGGTAGACCGTACATATGCATGAATGTTATTTCTGTTTTATTATCATATTTAACAAAATAAAGTAAATGAATTATATGATTATATAAATATATTTATATATTATTATTATAGTAAAATTTTTATTTCATATATATCATATATTTTTACTAAACTAATCCTTAATACATTCCATGTAATGTGTCAATGAATCATGTCTCTTTGAGGAGCTGGTAATCCACATGTTCAAAAATTAAGATATCGTATTTAAAAAATAGAAAGCATGAAGGTATGTTTTATATAATACTATAAGAAGCATAAATAAATCATAAATATAATATATATTATATAAAAATATTATATTCATCATAGTTAAAAACCACGAGAGATGTTAAAAGAAAAATGAATGACATCGTTTCACGAGGCATTAGTCCTCCGTACACACGAACAATAATTTCATTACCTATTTGATGGAAGTGTGTGTTGGTAAAGGTAAAAAACATAGAATAAAAACATATAAGTATATTTAGGATACTTATTTTATTATATAATCCTATAATGATAATAACTTAATGGGTGGAGAAAGAAATAAAATAGAAATGTTGGTTCAATAATATTAACTCTTTTTCAGGTAACTCCTTTTGGTTTGCAACAAAGGGTTTACTTGGTTGAATTTTTAACCAATGTGAGGCTTATAGGATGATATAAGACATGTTGGGAGATTATTTGGTCTGTTTTTGGTCATGAAAAAGGTCTTTATATGTGTGAATAAGTGAGGGGGTGAGTACCCTATTATAGTGGAGGAGGAGTGGAATTCTAGAAAATATAAAAAGATAAAGACTATTGAGAGGTCTCTGTTACAACTTGCACATAAAATAATTTTAAATTTTAAATAAAATTGAACATATGGTATAGAAATTCTATAAAATGGATTTTGGACAAGTTTTTAGGGTATTTGATTCCTTATGTTAAAGTTTAACCACTAAGTAAACTCATTTTACGTTAATAACTTTAATTAATTTTAAGTACTTTCACTAATATTTTTGGTGAAAAACTATGTTTACATAATTAATAATTAAAAATTAATCTTCTTCCAAATATCGAATCTTTTTTTTGAAAATTCTAAATATAGTAGTGGAAGATATTAATTTAAAAAATAAACTAAAAAATAGAATGAAACAATGAGTTTTTAAAGTGAAAATGTTTAAATATTCAAATTATTATTATACCCAATATCAATGTTAAATTGATTCAAATGACCTAAATTAGATTATTTGATGTGTAATTTAATTATATATACTTTAATGTGAATATAAAACAAATTTATCTATATAAATAATTTATTTGATAAATAATTTTTCAATTAAAATTTAGTGTTTTCACTATTTATCAAAAAATGAAACTTATTAGAAAAATAAAAAAAATTTACCTTAATTAAATTTTGATGTTTAAATTTTAAAAAATGAGATCTGTTTTTCAAATAAAATTTATAAAAGTGTCAAAAATTATATTTAAAATAGGTGAACCATCAAAAGGTGGTAAAATTACTTTTTAGAAACATATATCTTTATCTGTAAAATTGGATTTATTCTTATATATTATATATAAGACAAATAATATGAACATTTAAAATAGGAATTAATATAATATATATTTATTTAATTAAAACAACCTATCAAAAGTTGTTTAATTAATTTATTGAGATAAACATGTTTTATTTCATAAATATTGTTTTCCTGCAAAAGATTTACTATATTTTCAAAAGGTTTTTATTTTCATTTCTAGTTAATTGGTAAAATAATAATAATTATTATATACATGTGTAAACCAAATTTTCATAACTTAATTAATTTTATTCCCAACCTCCATTCCAATCACTTGGTGAGAAATATAATAGAATTTTACTAATAATATTAATAGAATGTTGTAATTTGGTAAACCTAAGTCTTGCGTGTAACACAAGCTGTTGAAGAGAATCATTATTATGTGTAGTAAAATATAAACATAGTGTTGTGTATACTATAGGATAATATAATTATTGTGTGTAGTGAAATATTTTTTGGTTTTTTATATAATGAAATCCAAACTTAGTGCTTTTGTTTAGAAAAATCTATATTCTGTGTTGTGTGAAATGAAGAATTATGAAAAGATTAAATTAATTTGAAAAAAAATATTTCAAAAAAGAAAAGGGTGTTATAATTATCAACTTTGAAATTATAGTATATAGAAAACATAATTATAACTACCCTTATAAATTAGTGATAACATGTTAATTCAGTTTGAAGGATATAAATAGGAATTAATACTTCATTATGGTATTCAAAGAGTGCATGATTCATCCAAATCAAATCCCATGGGAGTTTCAATCTAGGTTTGCAGTTAGGACCATTAGTTTTGTACCGAGTGAGGATCAAGTTAATACCCAATTGATTATTTTTAGTGTAATTACCCCTAGGTGATTTTGATCTAGCACTTTCATTTAATTGTTTTTCTCTAGACATGTATTTCATTAATAGGAAATCACTCCCACTTTACTTTAAAAACATTTTAGGTTGTTTTATGGCCACATGAATGTTTGAGAATTATAAAAACTTATAAAATAAGTATAATGAGATATAATAGTGATCTATCATTGATAATATACTAAGGAATTTATATTAATGGATCATAATAACATTTATTTTACAAAAAAAGGAATTTTAAGGATTAAAAAAAATAAAGGATAAGAAGAGGTTATGAACACTTAATTCAGGATAATAAAGGCTTAAGTAGTGGATATATTGAGAAGGAATAAGTAATATATCATTAGAAATATTTATAAAGGATTATAATATAGTATAATTAAAATCATGGAATTATATGAAAATTATTTAAATGATATTTTAAAAAAGGATTGTAATTGAAATAGAAAGGGAGGATTGGGAACACTAACTTTGCAATGTAGATTCTAAAATTTTGTGAGGAAATTCTTAAGACCATACAGAATCCTTTGGGAGACTATTGAGTATAATAATGAGAGGTAATTCATAATAAATGGATTTGGAGTTGAGAGTATTGCGATTATGAGTCAGGATTTATAGAAAATGATGTGGAATTTTCTATTAATTTCTAAACGCAAGCTATAAAAAATATAGGTTGTCAAAAATGATAAATTATTTGTTTAACCATGGTTTTAATTCATTTTTTTAACATTTGACACAATTTTTTTATATTTTAATGTTATGGAACTAAAATTAATTATTTTATATTACTTTTTCCAGGTGAATATAATTTTTTACTTAAAGTATTATTTTTAAAAAATTATTTTTTATTTTAGAATTTGGAATGTTATGTATAAGTTTGAGAAATAATGTTAATTATTTAAAATATATTATATTAAACAAAAAATCTGAGTTGGTAAATTTTTTACTTATATTATTTATTACATCATTTTTACATCAAAAAAATATCATAATACTTATCGTATACTTTATATCTATTTTAATATTTAGTAAAAAATTTCACTATCTCGAAAAATTATGAAAAATTATGCATTGCTTAATTTTTGAAATTTTGTTATTAAATTTAAAATCATTTTTATGAATATTTTTTATATGATAATTTTAATTTTTAAATACAACAATTATTTATATCAAAATCATGCATTTGAAACCAATTATTTAAAAACTCTTTCTTCTAACAAATCATATTTTTATTCTAATTCATATTTGTGAAATTATATTACTATTCATTGATTAATAAACATTTTATAATAATAATATTCTATATTTTTATCAATTTTTTTCTCATTTAATTGAAAATTTGTTTAAATAATTGTGTTATTGCAATTATAATAGCCAAGTTATTAAAAGTTAGATTCCATTTTTTAAATTTAAATGGTTAGATTTCAACAGCATGATTTCAAAAGTAAGATTAAAATGGCCATATTTCCCCTTAAATATAGACTTCATTTAAACTGCCTATGATCATTCATATCCTTCATTTTGTTCTTATACCATGTCTATTGCATTACATATTATTTTCTTTGTAATAAAAATTTAACTTATATATTTTACATTTATTTGAAAGTATGATCCACCATGGTTCAAGATTGTGGTGGTGCTTTATATTTCTATGTGTTCTTTCGCACTAGTTGAGGCCATTATTAGGAATGAAATCATTTATTTTGGTGATGTAATTTTTGTTTTGTAATTATAAATAAATAATAGAATGCACATTGTGAAATAGTTTTTCTGATGAAGTATTTATTTATTATAGTTGAATCATGGTTCTTACATAGATTTTGAAAGGTCATGTTGTTAGAGTATAAAAATAATTGAATGACTTTTTCTATTAAATAATTTTCCACATTATCCAAAATAATCTGAACAAGTTTACTTAGTGATACTATAAATACAATATTATAGTGAAAACAAAGAGAAATATTTGGTTTGTTCTCTATTCCAAATACATAATTTTCTTAAGTATATATATAAGAAATTATAAATTATAACATCTCAACTATTGAAGATTATTCATTAAAATAAATGTATAACAATGAATTAGAAATCAATTAATAGAGATATGTTATTTATCAATATTATTAATTAATTATATCAGATTACACGAATCATGTTTATAAATTAAAAGTTTGTGGCTCTAACGATCTTCAACAATCATTCATGAAGTATAAAAAAATTGATGGGTAAGTAATTGATAATAATAAGATCAAATAACATGCAAAGATATATAAGTGGAAAATTTAATGCATATTTGTAACATAAGGTGTCTAAATTCTATATAACTAATAAAATTGGTTTAAATTAATATAGGTTATAATCATAGTCGAAATGACTTAAATTGTGTTGGTTGAGCAAAACACATCACATTTCATATTGTGAAAAGGTATTTGAACTACTATCCATATTTGGAATTTATGTTTATATTTTTTGAATTTAGAAATGCCTCATTATTATATGTATTATAATAAGACATGATGTTTTAGGAAACTATGGGTGTTAATAATCCTATTAATTTTAATGGTAAAGGCTACGAATGTGTTTTTTTAGAAATTTGGAATTGAAAAAAATATTTTCAGAATATTCATTAATAAAATAAGATATATCTGATATGAAAATTAATTGGGAATGATAATTGATTAAAATAATTTAAATTTCTTGAAACATTAATTTAGTTATTATTTATGGAAAATGATGAGTCATGAAGTTGAATAATATCATGTTTTATTGATTGGATAATCTGTTAAAAATTCTAAAAGTGGTGTACTGTGAAGCAAAAAGTATAGTAATAATGATTTCTCTACTAAAAATATATACTAAAACATAAACCATAATATTATTATAGTCACTACTCCATAGTTATTATTGGGTCATGGTTACTGATACTATGTTATAGTGTTAATAGTGGAATGTTATGGGATATAATGTAATCCAGATTCCTATTATTATTATCATGTTTATTTGGTCTATGTAATATCACAAGATAATGTGTGAATTATGTGACAACTAAAATATTTCAAGTCACTAGGTTAATGTGTTCTATTTCATAATATTTACAATACTATAAAGTATAAATATGAATATTTCATAACATATGAGATGAAAGACTTAAAAAGGATCATTCATTCAATTATGGGGGGGGGTGAGAATACTATTAAAGGAGAAGGGGTACTATTGAGGTGTTCAAAATATCTAGTGGATGGATGCAAAATTTTGAGGTATAAAAACAATATTTATTTTAGAGGGGACATAAATATCCCATCTATTGGAACTTCTTCATTAAAAGCATCAAGGTTTTCTTTATTATATATTTTATCATTTATTATTATTTATTACTATATTTTATGATATTATTATAGAATATTGTGCTTATTTTATGTACTTATGGGAATAATAATTTCCCAAGAAACCCATATATGGAATTTGAGCCTATGATAGTGAATATTTAAAAATATGGTGATCAAATAATTTAAAATTTTATGGAATTTTTTTCGCAATAAATAGCTTGGTTAAAAAACTATCTAATGGTTCTCAAATTTTCCCCAAAAAGGTGTTATTTATAGAATCACATCATAGTCTATATAAAACTTCATAAAACACTTAGTGTTTTTAGATGATCATCTGGATTTTGTAATTAAAATAGAGCATCATTTTAAATATGTTTTATAACATGGTTTAGTAATCAAATTGGTTGTGGTTTATTAGAATGATATTTCCAGGAGGAAAAACTATAATGTGAAAATTTAGAACTAGTTGTGGTTTTTGGAAAGACTATTAAATAAAAATATCTTTTGTTATTTTATTTAGTTTGTTATATGAGGCATAAACTTTGAATAAATCAATATTTGAAATATGTTGGGAAGTTAATATACATCATGGTTGTTTTACACATTATATGAAAATAGAAAATATAAATTTCTTAAAAAATATGTATCTGCTGGCTGAGACAAAATCAATGCATCTTTGGACTATATAAAAATATTATTTTGATAGAAATTAATTTTTTTAATGTAGTTATAATTCCTGTGAAATATTTGAACTAATTATTTATTTATTAAATACCACTTTATGTTTATAATTTTTTTTATTAAAAATTCTATATTCTTTCATATCAATTATTTAAACTATTAATTATAATTATATTACCATAAATAAAATATTTACATATTTGGAATGAAATTAAAGGATTTATTTCCATTTATCAAAGACCACAATTTTTTATTTTAATTATGTATTAAATAATAATTATTTGAACAAATTTAAATATATTAATTGTCACATATGTATTGGCATTGAGGTCCCCTTTGATTATATAACCTTGTATAATAAATATTTTTGTTAGAAATCTCACTAGCCTCGGTGCTTTGGCTTTATCTAAGAAACATGTGGGTTATAATTGTTCGCACTATACTTCCAATATGGGGATTTGAGTTTTTTTATGGTTTTAACCCATTACATTAATGGTATTTAAATACCATATATATGAGAATCATTTGACTATTTCTATAAATAATTGAAATTTATTATTTCTTTTATAAAAAAATCATGAATTGTATATAGTTCTATACATTCATATATTCGAAACATATTAAATTTGTTGATAGAATATGATTGATAAACTAAATATATAAAATCATGAATAATTATATAAATTACATGAAATGTAAATGTTTCAGGAGATACAATACTTATTTAAATATTTATAAGATTACATATAAATAATAAGACTATAAAAACCTAAGATATACATTGAGTTAGATTTCATTTAAAGAGAACACATGTCAAGACCTCGGTCATAAAAAATGTTAGGATTATTATTAGGATAAAGACCCATTAATTATCATATGTAAGGAATGAGGGATGTAGAAAACCAAGAGAGCTAGCTAACCATATCTAATTATCTAATTTTGGGGACACACAACTTGGAAACCATAAGTTTTATGATGCTTTAAGAGTTTAGTTTTTTTATCCATATGATCAATTTGGTCAAATGGTTGTCTGGTAAATTATCCTAAGATAATATATGACATGGTCAACATAATTGCCTACCTTAATAGATAATTTCTTAGAGGAAAACTAATGTCGACTGAAATGTTAATGTGATATAGATCATGGATCATGGAATAGAAATGTTTTACGAGGTCATTTTTAATGGGCATACAGTCAATATAAGTCCATAATGAAATTTTATTAGACATGTTACTCAACCGAAGATTTTACTTTTGGTAGATAATATTGATATTTATAACCATTATTTTGAGATATACTATATGTTTTACATTTTAATTATTAAATACCTATTGAGAAGTGTTTTTCAAGATAAGAATTTGGATTGTATGGATAAAAATATTATATAAATCAATTTTTATTATTTTTAATCACATGTATTCGATACCAGGAAGGCATCACACACTTATACTGATGTAAAAAAACTCATATATGAGAAAAATTTATGAAAGGATAAGTTTTTATATGTGTTAGGAATGAGAAAATAGTTTCTAAATTAGACATAGAATGTTACCCTCTAAATCATTCTATAGGATAATTTATAGAATTGAAAAATCCTTAGTATGATCATTCCAGATATAAAATTTATAATTAAGTATAATTATTAGATATGAAATTGTTTCTGATCAGGGTGAATAATAATTTTAATTATAGATAAAAAATAATTTTTTTTTGGAATTTAGAATATGTGAATTGTTTAGACGTTAACTTTATGATAATCATATATATAATAATCATGATAGTAAGTTAAATATTAATATTAATAAAACATATGTTTTTAATTATTTAATTGGGATTAAAAATGTGATATCTACCAAAATACTCCATGGATATTAATTAAATAAATCATAATGATATGAATAACATTGAAAATAAATATATATTTTTTATTCGATAAAATGTTAAAATTATCATTGAGTAAAAAAATGTATTTCAGATTATATATTATTTGATCAAATACATTTTGATGTATGTGGACTAATGTATACTGAATCATGATATTTTTATATGTACTTAGTAACCATTACTTTTGATTTTAGTTAGTATTAGTATGAATTTATTATATAAAACATGTTTTATTCTATTGAAAAGATTAGATAGATTTTAAAAAATTATATAATATCAACTAGGTAAAATTATTAAGATTCTTTGGTCAGATTGGGCTAGTGAAATTATCGGTTTAGAATATACTAATCATTTTATATATTATTAAATTGTTTTAGAGATCATTATTATCACAACACCATAAAAAAACTTTATTTCTGAAATGTTGAATTGTTCCGTTTTAAATAGGGTTTTATTGATAACCATCTAATGTGACTAAAAAAATTATTTTAGGGATATGTTTTAGAAAATGATATCTTTTAACATATATACATTCCATTTAATGTATTCATAAATAAAATATTTTTAATATGGATGTTGAGGCATCCCAATTTGTTTTTGATTTTTGGATTTGTCACAACTGTACAATGATTGAATTATGAGAATATTGACCTATAATTAGAAAATTGATTATTTATTTTTTATCATATAGAAAAAGTGATATTGTTTCTAGAATCCTACTAACCATGATGTATTTGTGTCAAAATATATTGCTTTTTTTTTGTAAAGAACCACACGAATCAAGGTTTTGGAAGAAGAAAAATTAAACACAGTGAAATTAAAAACCAATAAAAAATTTCCCATAAGATGGAATATTAATTGTTTTTTTAGAGGGATGTGAATTTTGTATATAATTCAGTCACATAAAATCAAAAACGGTTTATTTAGATTCCTCATGAGCCAAATAGATATTTAATCCTTACCAAAAATAATAATTAATTAATGTTCCTAAATGATAAATTTTTATATTTTCATGTGGTTATTAAAAGTTTAAATTCCAAGCATTTTTAAAGGTAACAAGATCTATGATAGACTCCATGAATACCATAAATTTTTTGATCATTATAGATGAAACTGAATGGGAAAGAAATATATTATGCATTTAGGTTTTTCAATAAAAATAATTTATGCATATTATAGTGTTTAATAATAAATTATTCATTTACATAATGTGTTAAATGAATATTTAGGGCTTGAGATATGCAGATACCTTTACATATTTTATACCATAACATCTCGTTATACATATGATATATATTAAAGGGATATAAAAACAATATTCCATAATAGGAATTTAGTTAAGTATTTATATATTATAAAAAATAACGGTTTTAAAGTGTCAAATGATATTTCTATGGTATGAAAGTTATAATGGTAAATTAATATAATAAAAAAATATTATCAGAGTTGGGTTATCTGGTTTGATGATGCAATTGAAAATTTTAGTTTCATCATGAATGTGAATAGATTTTTTATATAATTGGGATAGTTGGTGTATATTTATATTTATAGTTTTGTATAAGGGTAACATAATTCTAACAATGAATGACATCCTAAATTTAATATTTGTAAATATATCTTTTAGAATATTATTTTTGATTAAAGTAAGAGGTATTATACCCTAAATACAAAGTTTGAAGATCTATAGATAATATACAAATAAATTTCATAAACTTTATAACAACCCATATTTTTTTATAGTGATAAATAAATTTTCAAAGAAGAACTCCATAAATTGTTCATTGATAGTGGTAATTCAAAAGAGTATAATGAAGTCTCATTTCCCATAAAAATAAATAGAATAGTTAAATAAAGACATGATTTCCTATATAAAATCCATAATATCTACCATTTATTACATTTTATATCCTTTAAATGATGTTCCTTATTCTTTGAGAATACCATGTAGATACCAGTCTAATTTTGGTGAGGGTGTATGAACTTCTTTAAAATCTGTCCTTATATACTCTGGAAGAAGTAATGATATTTTATTTGACTTTATAGTTTATGGAGAACTCATTTTAAAGGTTTAAAATTATTCTTTCTACAAAAATAGAAAATTATGGAATGATATCAAAATAGATTATTTCATTTTTCAAAAAGTGAAGATTTATTAGTTAGAAGAGTTATAAAAAATCCACCATGGAAAAATCAACTATATAGGAAAAGTAAATTGAAAATTTTGATCCATTAAAGGAATTTATTAAGATCAAGATCATAATTAATGAAAAATTGTTTTTTTCTAATAAAAAATAATGTAATTGAGTTTTACTATTACCATAATGGATAATTTTTATATCGAGGGAACTTATTCTCCCAAAAATATAAAATATACATTTGAAAATATCATCTCATTTGAGAAATTTTTGAGTCGGACTTGTAAATATCTATTAGGCTATAAGGGTCCAAATTCTCTCATACCCTTACATTTTCATATCTTGAGTGTCTAAGGGGCCCGATGGTGTTTCCTATTAATTTTGGAGCTTGAATAAAGTTTATGTTATTTTACATGAAGTTTTATTTTAATTTTTCATTTTATTATATCGTCAAATTTCAGATAAGTGTAAATATTTTATATAATGAATAAAAAACATAAATTTTATTTAAATTCAGAAACTATACATAATGAAAAATAACTATACACATTTATTTTTGAATGTATTAAATCGTATGTATTTATTTATGTTAATTTAAGTATCTTACATGATGAAATGCAATATTAAGTATGCATTTCATTTAATGGAAAAAATGTAACTATTTTTTATCCTTAAATAATGAATGAGGAAGATTAATATTTTATTTTTATAAATTATATTATGTATTGTGTAATTTATGTTGTGTACTTTCTCTACTAGATTGCATATCATCTGTATTTTCTTATGTATTTCATTTTTCAAAAATAAATAATTTTATACATATAAAATTTGTTATGTTTTTATAATAATTGTAAAATACTATGTTAGAAAACATAACCTATGTATATATTTATATATTACATAGTAAAAACATATATATATATATATTAAAATTTTTCGATAAAATGGTAAAAATATTAAATGAAAACACATCATTTAGTAAAAATAATAATATTAAGTTTTTTAAAAAGGAATTGTTTGAAATAAAAATACCTCATTTATCAGAAAATAGAAGATGAAAAAGAAAAAGAAAAAATAATTAAATGAAAAATGTTTTAAATGGGAAACATTGAAAAAAATGTGAAGAAATTAAAGAATGAAAATCAGGTGATTTTAAAATTAGTTGAAAAAATGTAAATAGATGAAATTGGGGGAGAGGGTCACCATATAGTGAAAATTAAGGAGATAAAGAATGTGATTGAAAATTAATTATGAGTTAAAATGGTATTTTTAATATTTTAAGTCTTTTTTTTATGACTTATGATCTGATTTTAATACTTTAAACTATAGATTTTAATATTTTAAAACTTTTTAGTGACATATATTGACCTATAATTGGAAAATAGATCATTTATTTTTTATCATAAAGAAAAAGTGATATTGTTTCCAGAATCCTACTAACCATGAAGTATGTGTGTCTAAATGTAGTGTTTTTTGTGGAAAGAACCACAAGAATCAAGGTTTTTAAAGGAGAAATATTAAACACATTGAAATTAAAAACCAATAAAAAATTTCCCATAAGATGGAATACTAATTGTTTCTATAGAGGGTTGTGAAGTTTGAACATAATTCAGTCACATAAAAACAACAATGGTTGATTTGGATTCCTCATGAGCCAAATAGATATTTAATCCTTACCAAAAATAACAATGGATTAATGTTCCTAAATGATAAATTTGTATATTTTAATGTGGTTATTAAAAGTTTTAATTACATGCATTTTTAAAGTCCACGAGATCTATGATAGACTCCATGAATATCGTAAAAGTTTTACTCATTATAGATTAAACTGAATGGGAAAGAAATATACTCTGCATGTAGGTTTTTCATTAAAAAACATATATGGATATTATAGTGTTTACTAATAAATTATTCATTTACATAATGTGGTAAATAAATATTTAGGGCTAGAAATATGTTGATACCTTTACATATTTTAGACCAAAACATCTCATTATACATATGATATATATTAACGGGATATAAAAACAATATTCCATAATAGGAATTTAGTAAATTATTTTTATATGATAAAAAATAAAAGTTTTAAAGTGTCGAATGATATAGATATGGTATGAAAGCTGTAATGGTCAATTAATATAATAAAGAAATATTATTAGAGTCAAATTATCTAGTTTGATTATTTAGTTGAAAATTTTAGTTTCATCATGAATGTGAATGGTTTTTTTATATAATTGGGTTAGTGGGTGTATATTTATATTTATAGGTTTGTATAAGGGTAACATAATTCTAATAATTAATGACATCCTAAATTTAATATTTGTAAATATATGTTTGGGAATATTATTATTGATTAAAGTAAAAGGTATTCCACCCTAAATAATAGGTTTTAATATCTATAGATAATATTCAAATAAATTTCATAGACTTCATAAAACACATATTTTGTTATAGTGATGTATATATTTTCAAAAAAGAACTCCATTAATTGTTCATTACTAGTGGTAATTGGAAAGAGTATAACAAAGGCTCATTTTCCATATAAATAATTAGAAAAAATAAATAAATTTATTATTTACTATATAAAATCCATAATATCTACCATGAATTCCATTTATTATCCTTTAAATGATGTCCCTTAGTCTTTGAGAATACCATGTAGATACCAGTATAATTTTTGTGAGGGTGTATGAACTTATATAAAATCTGTCCGTATATACTCTGGAAGAAGTAATGATATTTTATTTGACTTTATAGTTGAGGGAGAGCTCATTGTAAGTGTTTAAAATTATTATGGCAACAAAAATAGAAAAATATGGAAGGATATCAAAATAGATTATTTTGTTTTTCAAAAATTGAAGTTTTATTATTTATAAGATTTATAAAAAATCCACCATGGAAAACAAAAAATATAGGAAATTTAAATTGCAACCTCTGATATATTAGAGAAATTTATTTAGATCAAGATATTATTTAATGAAAATTTGGTTTTTTCTAATAAAAAATAATGTAATTGGGTTTCACTATTACCATAATAGATAATTTTTATGTCCATGGAACTTATTCTCCCCAAAATATAAAATATATCATTTAAAAATACCATCTCATTTGAGAAATGTTTGAGTTGGACCTTCCAAAGATATGTTAGGCTATAAGGGCCCAAATTCTCTCAGACCCTTAAATTTTCATTCCTTGAGTGTTTAGGGAGCCCAGTGGTGTTTCCTATTAATTTTAGAGGTTGGATAAAGTTTATGTTATTTTACATGATGTTTTAGATTAATTTTTCATTTATGATATGGTTGTATTTTGGATAAGTGTAAATATTATGTATTATTAATAAAAATCATATGTTTTTTAAATTTAGAAACTATACATAATGAAAAATAACTATACACATTTATTTTTTAATGTATTAAATCTTATTTATTTATTTAGGTTAATTTAAGTATCTTACATGATGAAATACAATATTTAGTATGCATTTCATTTAATAGAAAAAATGTTTGTATTTTTTATCCTTAAATAATGAATGGAGAACATTAATGTTTTATTTTGCTAAATTATATTATGTATTGTGTAATTTATGTTGTGTATTTTATCTATTAGATTACATATAGTCTACATTTTCTTATGCATTGCATTTTTCGCAAATAAATAAATTTACACTTATAAAATTTGTTATGTTGACATAATAATTGTAAAATACTGTGTTATAAAACATAATATATATATATTTATATATTATATAGTAACAAACATATATGTAATATAAATTTTGGTAAAATGGTAATACAATTAAATGAAATCACATAATTTAATAGAAATTATAAAATGATTTTTTTAGAAAGGAATTGTTTTAAATGAAAACACATAATTTATTGGAAAATATAAGATAAAAAAGAAAAAAGAAAAAGGAATTAAATGAGAAATATTTGAAATGGGAAACATTGAAAAAACATGTGAAAAAATAGAATAATGAAAATCAAGTGATTTTAAACTTAGTTGAAAAAATGTAAATAGTTGAAATTGGGGGCGAGAGTCACCATATTGTGAAAAATAAGGAGATAAATAATCTAATTGAAAATGAATTATGAGTTAAAATGATATTTTTAATATTTTAAAACTTTTTTTATAACTTATGATTAGATTTTAATACTTTAAACTATGTATTTTAAATATGTTTTTCTGAAATAATAATCCCTATTATTGAAATAGAATGTGGTGAGGTTTATATATATCTATTATCTATTAAAATCATTAAACCTAATCCCTATCTGATTCCTTCTACATTTCATGAACCTAGATAATCAGATTCACCCATTTAGTTTTTTAGCATAGTTGAATAGTTCTATCCTTTATATCGGTTCCACTTTTCTTTTATTTTTACCCACCCAATCGATGTTTTAAAAACCATTATCTTTTTAATTGGTTCTTTCATAGAGAACCATTGATTTTAACTTCAATGTAGGTGATCCATAAACTCTTTTTTTATGTCATTTGAAACATTTAATTATTGTGTTTATGTTTTACTTGGATTAAATGGTATTAAATAACTTAATAAACACAAAACTAGAATGATAAAATAATATCATGGTAGTGTATCACAAGTATTTTACAAACTATTCTGTTATTTCATTTGATAAATAAATTCTAGTGTTTTTCAGAAGATAATGAGTTTTTTTGTGAGATATAATGTTTCTACTATGAATTTTATTTACATATATGTGTTTATTTATTGAGTCCAAACAAATTCTAAACTAATTTGACTAAATTTATGGAATATCAAGTCATAAAATAAAAATTATGTAAATATGGTAATGAATATACTGCTTGGAAAATCTAGAAATGGTAATGGTGTTTAAATTTTCAAAAAATAATTTATATGGAAGGAATAATGAAAAGGGGATTAATTTATGTGGTTTAATATCGTGATTGGGACTACTAAATTTTTACTTTATTACGATATTATTATGTGATAACATTAGAATCCTCTATTGATATTCTATCCACCTCCATAATTGGTAAAAAAAATATCAATTGGAAATTAATTAGTCATGTGTGAGTATATAATTTATGGTTAACATGATCAGGCATGAAATTATTATTGGAATGAATGAATAATATGGTAAAAGAAGATTCCTTAATGTGTTTACTTCTAAATTTATATATAGGATTATTTTTATTTAATTTGGATGAAATAGTTTTGGTATGGAATGATGTGAATTATATTATGACGGTAATGATGGGGTAGGTTTGAAGAAAATATTGTTTTTAATGGGAATTATAGAGGTTGTTGGAATGGGATTACATGAAAGTTGTTATTGATGACAATGGGTGTTATCGAGTTGTGCTAGTTAATTCCCACTAGAATGGAATGAGGTTGAGATAAAAAATATTTAAATTAGTATTGGTATTGAATTAAATAATTGGTAACTATTCAATGAATTGATTTGATTTCAAAAAAGGGTAATGGCTAAAAAAGATTATTGGAGTTGGCCCATGAATAGGTTTTCATTAAATAGGGGAAATAAATGAAATGATGAACATATTATGGAAGGTAAATTTTAATTATTATTTGTTTTAATTGATGATTAAAATGGGGGATTTTTGTTGTTTTGTCTTATTATTTTTTAGTTATGGTAGTATGATATGATTCATAGAGGTATCAGTAATTGTTGATGGGTATTGGATGAAATGTCCTAACTTGGATCAGTATAATCATTCAGAGGGGTAGGGGTGAATCTATGATTACTTTTTTCATTTTATTATGTCTTTTTTGTATTAAATCCTTTTTCTCCTATAAAAGATTTATCACTTAGATGAAAAAAAACAATTACAAATCTATAAGAATACATGTATTTAGAAGTTTTTCTACTCAATAATAGTACTTAGTCTTTGGCATGGTTTGGAAATAATCCAATACCACACAATCCAATAGAAAAAAATTCTTTTGTTTGGATAAAACAAGTAAGAAATACCCTTGAACTTATGTAGCACTATGATCAATACAATAGTGAATGTGATTCTTCTATAATAAATTATGTAAATTAGTTTTTATAATAAGTTTACAAATTATTACCAGTTTGTTCCGAACATGTCACTTTGCTGATTCAACAAATTCCAATTTTTCAATTCATCAAAAAAAATATTCCCTTCACTACTCAGTAGTAGGTAGAACAAAATTTTTTGGACTTTTTTAGAAAAAACATTCTATACATTAGTCCTATTAGTATGTATGGTTTTTCATCTTGGAGAAATAGTCTGAATAGTTTTCTAAAAAAATTCTAAATCACTTCTATCTTTTCCTGATATTTTTAGCCCTATTTCTCTATCTGATTCAGCCAACTTTGACCACTACCTCTTCTTTTAAATTCTTCTGTATGTAAAAATTTCTTCATGAAATTCCATCTGGGAAATTTTTTTTTTCCAAATCAAAATTTAGTTATCCCGCTCTTGACCACATGTGAATAGTGTTGGAGTATTTCTTACTTTGACCCTTATTTATAAGTGTTCTAGAAATGAAATGGGTGGAAACCCCATTTTATTATACCACACAACCAAATTCTAGAAACTTGAATTTCACTTACATTTCAGATTCATATTTGACTATTTAAATGCTTCTCAACTCCTCAGGATTCTTCTCAAAACTTCTTGATCCTTCCAACAACTTCATCCTTCTTTGAAATTACAAACTGTCTTTCAGTATGATATTTTTTTTATTTCGATACACTTTGTGACTCTAATTAAACACATGTTAGACTGAATAATTTCCATTTCGATGCTCCAAATAAAACTATTCTTCCATAAACATATTTACAAATTATGAAGATTTATAAACCCTTTGACAACACGTCAGAAATAGCTTTAGAAAATTTCACCATTTTTTTATTTGATCAAAATTTCCACAGATTTATGAAAGCGTCATATGATTAAGCTCATTAAATGACAACCTATCAGTATTGTAAGGTATTTGATGAATTTTTCTCTATTCCCTGTATGATGGATTGGTGTAACTTTTCTTCTGATGACAGAACATAAAACTATCATATATCTAATGGGTTGGTCTCTATTTCTAATCTGACAGATCAGAGTCAAGTTTTATTTATTGTCTCTTGACCCAATCAATATAATTTATAATTTATCATTATAAACTAACTGAAAACAAAAACAAATTTGAAAACACATTATAATAATTCAATGAGAATGGTTAAATACATTTTTTTATCATCATCCATTTGATCGGTCTCTCATCCCAATTCATTCATCATTTCCAACAACTCAAAATTATTGATCGACATCAATACATTCTATTATTATTATCACAAACAAATTATGAAGTTCCTTTGACAAAATTCTAAAAACCATTCCCTTTTGATACCTAAAATTTGTCTAATAGATCAATGTTATATCCCATCTAATCGATTTGTGGAATGGAGAGTTTTATGAACTAATATCAATCAGAAACTTCTTCCAAAACCTCAGATTCTGATGGGAATTATAAGAATCAGTTCAAATGATGGATCAACCTGTTCGATGGATTTGTTGATCAACACTTCTAAAAAACCTTTGAATATCGCTAAATCAAACTGCTTATATGACAACCAAATTCCATGTTTGGTACCACTCACACCAATGACATGTGACTGGATGACTTTTACTTCATATTGTATTTTCTTCAAAAAACTCTTGGTTGTATAATAAATTATTCATGTTGTTGAGAAAATTAGGATTGACATAGCATCATATGACTAAAAGTGTAAATTTCTATGACCTCCCATCATTTCAACACATACTATCTTTCTATCAGAAAATTAAACTGATTTCTAAACCTTTGAATAATAAGACTCCATTTTTACCCATTTCCTTCACAAATCTTGGATCATAAGTGTTTTTGTTAAAATATGATGTTTAGAAATTACAAAACAATAATTAATAATCATATTTATTATCAAATATTTTTAAATACATTCATAATTCAATACAAATTCTCACTCAAATAAAAAATTTCATTCTAGACACATTGTGAGTCTAAAAAACAACTTCACCCAGAAAACGTTTTTCTGAATAGAAAAATATATTTTTTTTGGAATTTTTAAGAATTGTAAATTTAATATTCTATGACTGATTGTCCTTCCACTTTATCACTAACATTTACATAGTGAATTGATTTTTTATAATTATAATAAAATACAAAAAAAACAACAACAAATTTTTTCAGTATCTGAAAACCACTTTCAACAAACTTGTTCCAATAATCTCACCCTTTTGATTTTGTTGTCAAATAAGTTTCATAAATCATTGAAACTTTTTAAGTAATGATATGGATAAATAATCAACAATTATAAGTATATGTAAGTGAAATAATTATAATAAATAAAAATCATTGACAATATAACCATGCTTTCCAAATTTTTTGATTTAAGAAACATCTTCATAAAATTTAAACTATGCACACAATACTTCAAAAATTCTCCCTCTTTCTTATAACCAATTTTCCACAAACACTTCAATAATCCTATCAAAAAATTCATACACTTACATGCTAATTCCATAGCTTACCTGCAACTCCCCCTAAATATATGACTCGTTAAAATGTTTAGAAAATATCAATGGAAATATTTATGAATCATTATTTTATCCCCCATGAAAACACAATACAAAGACAATATGAGAGAGACTAAATCAACACATAACTACACCTTTGATATAAATATGTTGAAAACACATTTTCAGCATTAGTTTTAGGAATGCTTCATTTGATAAAGGTTTGGTAAAAATGTTTGTAACATATTCCTTTATAGGAATATACTCCAGTTTGAGTTCATTCTTCCCCACATGATCATTAATGAAGTAATATTTGATACAATATGTTTTTATTGTTAAATTTTAATTGGATTTATTATGATATCTATCACCCTCTAGTTATCACAACCCAAGAGAAAGGGTAACTTCACTTCAACAAGTAAATCTTGCAACTGAGTCTTCATCTGCATGAGTTGTGTTATGACTTGAGTGGTAAAAACATATTCAACCTTTTCCACGATAAGAGTTACTAAATTTGTTTCTTAGTATTTCAACTTACACAACCTTTACCCAAAAATAATACTCCAAAAAATGTGGATCTTCTATCATCTACACTTCTAACCTAATTAGCATCTGTATAGTAGAACAAAAGAATTATCTCTAAGATGTTATATTAGATTCTAAAATCTGTTGTGCCTATTATATACCAAATAATTCATTTTCCATTCAAGAGATGATATTAATTTGGATAAATTTTCATTAATTTAAATAAGGTAACATTATACAAAATATCTATTCTTGATATGGTCATATATAACGAGCTTCCAATAAACTTCTGAAGCACTTTAGAATCAAATTATTTTCCTTCTCCCTCCTTAGACAACATGGTTCCCACCAAAATTTGTGTATAAATAAGTTTTTAATTCTCCATTCCAATATTATTAAGAATATTCTTAGCATACTTATCATGAGATATAAAAATGTATTTCTCTTTTTATAATATTTGTAAGCCAAAAAGTATTTCATTTCAACAAGAATGGAAATTTTAAACTACTTCTTCATCTCTTTAACAAAATTTTCACACGTTCTCTCATCATTCCTAGAAAAGATAATATCATCAAGATACACAATAAAAACGAGATAAATATCCTAATTTTATTTAATGTAGAGATTACTATCAACTATTCCCTAATTAAAATTCAAATTCCTAAAGAAGGTATCTAATTTGGAATACGAAGCTCTCAGAGCTTGATCTAACCCATAAAAATATTTATTTAACCTGCACACATAGCTTTTATCCTCTCCAATAAAAAATCCACATGGTTGTTCAAGAAGAAGTTATTTATGAAGTTATCCATTGAGAAACACTGATTTTTCATCCATCTGAAAATTTTTATAACTTTTTTGTGTAGTAATTTCAAGATAGATTCTGAATGTTTATAACCTTGAAAATGGAGTAAAAGTATCATGAAAATCAATACCTTCAATTTGTGAGTGAACTTTACAAACTAATAAATCTTTCTTTCTTATGACTTCCCCATCTTCATTCAACTTCTTTCCGAACCACTACTTTGTACCAATAACATTTTTTATTTGGTTTAGGTACAAGTTCCCAAGTATCGTATTTCTCAATTTAGTCAAACTCTTCATTTATTGTTTGAATTCAATGTTTATAATCAAAAGATTCATTAACATATTTCTGTTTAACTTTTGAATATAAATTAGTATATACAATAACTTTTTATGTTCTTCTTGTTTGAAATTTTTGTTTTTGATCACCAAATATGTTTTGAGCTTGTAATTATTTCATCATCCTATGATAATATGTACTAAATTATTCCTCATCACTATAAATAGTTGAGTCTGATTCTTTCATCTATGTGAAATCAATTTTTTTGGAATTATTTTCATATTTTTCAACAAAAATTATTTCATTTTATCCATATTTTTCTTCTATACGTCTTTTTAAAACACCCTCCTTCCCTTTTTCATGAAATTTTACATCTAAAGAATCAAAAAATATTCCTTTTTCTTTTTTAAGACATATATATCCACTTATAAATAAGCATATACAAAAAATACTCCATATTCAATTCTTTGATAAAAATTTATAAGATTTACAATTTTGTTTTTTATAATACAGGGAATCCCAAAATATATTAAGTGTTTCAAACGTAGAGTTTTATCATAGAGCATTTCTTAAGGAGTTATATCAGAACCTAGACTATATAATGAAAAAATCGTAATATGAAATTCTACACTCATCACTTATCTATATAAGTAGAGAGAATGACCATGTTCAAGTAACATTGTACTCCCCATCTCAACGAAAATTTGATTCTTCCTTTCATAAAATCCATTTTATTGTGGTGTATATGGAACATTGAACTCATGATGAATTCAATGTTTTTTCAAAATATATTATGAATTATTCATTCTTTTACTCACCACCATTATCAACTCACAACTTCTTTAATGAAAATCCACATCCATTTAAACTCTTTTCCTAAAAATCTTAACCATATTTAGATGATATGATTAATGTTTCAAATACATTACACAAGTATTACAAGAAAAATAATCAATGAAAGAAATAAAGTACTTATCTTCAAAATTGTATTATTTACTCATTGAACCAAAAATATTAGAATGAATCAATTCTAAGAGCTTAGTTTAACAAATTTACACATTCTTGTGCATAGAGTTTGTAATCCTCCATTTTTGGAAAATTTAACAGAACCAATCTCTTGTTATTTTAATTTTAGGAATATCATTAAAACTACCTCACTATGTTGACTTGCTCATTTTTCTCGGACACATATGTCCAAAAATTTTGTGCCATAATTTATTTTATTTCATCATGCTAAGATAACATGATTTCTAGACACCACCAACTTGAGACAAATTCCCTTTTGTATGTTGGCCTCTTGTAACAAATTTTCCTTCTTCAACTCTTTTCATAAGAAATATATATTTTTTTAAAACAAATTTATTACCCTAATCAAGAAGTTTTGAAACAATCAATGAGTTTTTTTTTCATCCCATCAACAAACTTGGCCTTATTAGATTTCAACATTTCATCCCAAATAATAGCAGATGCAAAAACATTGATTTCGAGAGATTTATCATTTACAAATATAATTGTTCCTTCTTTAAAATCTTTTAAATTCTTCACAAACTTTAAATATCCTGTCATATGTGAGGAGAAAACACTATCCAAAATCCATGTTCATTCACCTTTTATTACATTAAGAGAAGTTTCTACAACAAGATTCTTTTCTTTCACTTTATCTTTCTTTACATCAAGCTTTTGATAACTCTTATAAAAATATTGTTGTGTTGGTAGAAAAATAAGACATCCTTTACCAAGATTCTCAAGTCATTCATATATTTCACAAATATTTTTCATAGGATGGAATATATTTTCAACTTTTAAAACAAATTTATTAGAATTATTTCATTGGGAGGATTGAATCCCCCTTGAACATTTATTTCTATAACACAAGGGATAATTTTAGTGTTGTTTATTAGACCAATACATATTTTTTATTCCTAAATCTATAACAATACCAAAATTACCCATAGAAAGAATACTTTCCTATGTAACTAGCATTCTATCTAGAGTTGTGAGCATGTTTTTTGTAAAATTTATTATCTTTCCCATAATAACATTTTTGTCCCCCCAAAATTCTTTTTATCACCTAAAATATTATTCATTAATTTTGATTTTATCCTAAATTTTTTAGAATCAGAATTAGTAGTAACCTTTATTTCATATTCAGAAATTTTAGAAACTTTTGAACTTTCCACTTTGTTGGTTTTGGATACATACTTGGTTTTATTGTATTTTTAAAACCTTGGATAAAATTCAAATTTATTTTTAAACTTTAAAGATAAATTTTTTTGATATTTATTAGGTTCATACTTTCCATAAGTTTCTCCAACTTCAGAGATAGAGTTTTTGAAACATGTAACTCCCCACTCAACATTAGAGTACTTCTACTAAACAAGTTGCAACTATGACTCTTATTTTAAATTGACTTCAAGATTTTTATTATGATTATTTTATTTTCTAAGAGATTTTTACATATAATCAACCTCTTCAAGAGATCTGAGACATCTTTCTTCCCCTTTTAAAACTTTTATTTTTTTCCACTTTTTATGGAAGTCTCATTATGCCCTAAAGTCCCCGATTTGGTTGATGGGTTCCCTAATATTAAGTTGTCAACTTTTGAGTTCACAAAAACCTCATATCTCCTAAAACTCACCTAGCTGGCTCAGTTTAAATAGAGATGACCATCAGTATATTCGTTCGATAGGCTCATATTTTGCTCATGGAACTTGCAGGAGAGGGCGAAAGTGGGCTTGTTGGACAGCCACCACATTATGATTTGATTCTCTTAAGAGGAGTACCTTATCCTTTATTATTTGAGATCCCCCTAAAGCTTCCATAAATATTGGTTCTTCCTTTTCCATTGGTCCTTTGAATTCAATATAAAGCGTGAATCTCGTATAACTATGGTTTGGGTGAGTTTTTTGAATTTACCTTTACCATTTCAAAATCATTATATCATTAGAATGATTGGAAATATCATTGGTATATACTTCAATTCTAACAGTTGAACTGAACCAATATTTCATCCCATCAACCCTTGGGTTTGTGTGGAAATGGAAATTTCAAGGATTCCTTTCGAGTATATTTGGGTTACAATTGATGAGGAATACAGGTGTAAGAAACATGTAGTCTATGAGCCTTGGGTGGAATTCTATTCTAAATGAAATCGGTTGGGTAATTAGATAGATAATTTTCGTCAGGGAGATCATGTTTATGTTAGGAATGTGGGTAGTGACAGTGACATGGCCTTAGAGGCATGTGATGAGGTTGGCTCGCCGAAGCATATTTCTAGGGATTTGTAAGGTAGAGGGTGGGGTTTCAACACCAATAGCTTGCAGAATGAGGTGGATGTGCCTCAGTCTTCACTGCCTATGTAGGAGAAGCGGTCTAACTATAACCCAGTGATCCCCAATGTGTCTTTAGTGGCTAGTCATGGTGATACTTTGGGTAAGAATTAAATTGAATCAGTGGTTAACCCGAAGGTCTATAAGGTATTTAACAATTTGAAGCAGGATCTTGTTGGTCCTTTATTTGGTAAGGATCAGATTCCTTTTGAGGGTGTGAGGGTGGGGACTGGTATGGTCTAGAATGAGGATGTTCGAGAGGAAATCCCAATGGATGGGGTTTCAACTGCTTTGAAATAGAGGGAAAGTGGATAGCTGGATGTTTTAGTTGATTCTTATGAGGAGGTGTTGAGGTTGGGTAAGGATGATTCAGGTAAGGGAAGGCATGAACTGGAAAATAAAGCTAGAGTTGGGTGGCCAGGGGGTGCTATTTCAATGACCACAATCTAATTTTTCTGCGCAATAGTTTTGAAGGTACTGCAAAGTTTAGTTTGTGTTCTAATCCTATTATTATAATCGATGTAGACAGGGAACAAGAATTAGAATCCAATGTAACAAAACCAATTCTTTTGGTTGGTGAATATTTAAGCCCATGGAGTAATAGAAGGAGGGAAAATAGGAATAATTACTCATCTTTACCCCCTCCTTTATAGACTCAATCCACAAATAACTAAATTCAATGAAAAAAGAATTAGAGGCTGTGGGTAATCAAACCCTAGAATTAATGTTATGCACTAAAGAAGAAGTGGTGAACCATGTTATTTTGATTAATGCGTTTGAAGAGGAGGAAACTTATTGGATGTGGAGGTATTTAATAGCGTCACTCAATGAGGAAAAATACTCCTAGGTTGATAAAAAGGCCTAATTATTATGGGGGGATTCAATAAAGGGAAGATCAGACTTATGAAGTACATAAAGACCTAGGATCAACTGGATTTTGAACTTTAAAATATGATGTCAACTATCCCAAGAATCTGTGTAACTTCTATCTCTTGGATGTTTTTTAGGGAATTGGTTTCTGGTAATATAGAATTATTTTTCAATGATTCTTATTAAATGGTTGGAATCTGTTAAGTGGCTAGGAAGTATGTTGGATCATGCTGTGTTGGATTTTAGAGAAGCCTTTGTTTGAATTTGAAGTGTCGCTTGGTGATACTCAACCATCATTATATATGGGTCTACTCTAGAGGGGGATCAGATATTTAAACCTTCACCAGTTCATGACATTTGGAATTATTTTATTGAGAGGGTATGGCTATGTCATTAGTTCTTGGCCCATACATTCTTGTACGATACAACTTGCTGAGTGGTCAGGAACTGATGATGCTTTATCATCTCATTGTTTTGGCTAGAGAGGGGTGGTCCCTATAGTTTGGTTCTAGGTTTTATGGTTTCAATTTTTTGTAATATGGATCTACGATATCTCACTTTTCCTTAAAATTGTTTTGATAATAATAAAAAATACTTTTTAGTCAGTCTTTTTCCTTAGAACTACTGCAATTGAACTCTTCATCATTAACTATTTAAATAAATGTATTTTCTCTAGTAAATTTAGTGAATTTTTCATATTTTACTTCACTGTCTTCATCTTCATCATCTTTAGACAAAAACAATTATCCTTTTGGATTTGAAGAACTTTTTATATTTTTCCTTAGAATTGGTTTTTGATTTATCAACATGTTTCTTACAAGATCTTCTTAGAATTTTTTCATCTTCAACACTATCTTTTTTTACTTTTTTGAGGAAATTCACAGTAAAGTGAGAAAAAATTATACAATAAAAAATTTTCAAGGGTAGATTCCCTTTGAACATTACTGTACCTCTTTTCACATTCTTATTAAATAAGGAAAAAATTCATCAAGATTGTTACTAACCTCATTTTCAGATTTAGAATCACCACCTTCTTCACCTCGGAGAATCTTCTTAGATTTTCATTTTATAGCATCCTTTGAAGAAATTTCTCAACAAAATATTTCATTTCATTTCATAACTTTATCCCTTCTCATTTTATAAGTAATGAGATTATTATGAAAGTAATATAAAGATAAAGATTAAAGTTATCTGTATTTCAAAGATGAAAATTTGGCATCAAACTTATCAAGGAATAATTTTAAATATCTTTTCAACAATAGTTGAATCTTTTAAATTCTCACCAAGACATGTTATAGTTCTATCAATATCATTCACACATTAAAATAATTCACCAATAGATTTAAACTCGCCCATTTTTAGGTCTTTATACTTAAGCCTCCAGATTTTTAACTTTTCCTCATTCGCCTTTTTATTGAATTCAGATATTTTTTCAACTTATCATAGATACCTTAAGTGGTTCCAACTCCCTTAAATCTAAATAATTGTCTTCCAAAATGTGATGAGATTAAATAATTCCAAAATCTTTCATCATTATCTAGATTTTTATTATCCACAGTTGTATGAAGAACATTTTCAACAAGAGGAGGAAATCCATTTGTAGAAGCTTAAAAAACATGACACCCAAGAGACATAAGATATAGAATAATTATATATTTACATATATGATAGTTCTTTCCATAGAAGATGGGAATCCCCTTACTGTTCACATAATTAAAATTATTCATAATAACTTCTCTTAAAAAATTTTAGACAAGATTAAACAAAGGGACCTTTACTCAGATACCCCTTGAAAAGGCCCAACCAAGATTAGTATAATCACAGAGAGGTGTTGGGGTGAATTAGTGATTACTTTTAATTTTTTTGTAATTTTTATTTTATAACAATAATAACCTATTGTAAAAGATTTATCACTTTGATAAAAACAAAACATTCACACATCCACTTGAACACATGTATTTAAAAAGTTTACTACTCAATAAAAGTAGATAGTCCTTGGAATGTTTTGAAAATAATAAAATTACACACAATCCACTAGAAATAAATACTTTTTTCAGGATAAAACAATTAAGAAGTACCCTTAAAATTGTGTAACACTATGATCAATACAATAGTGCACGTTTTTATTCTAAAATGAATGATGCAAATAATTTTTTTGTAACAAGTTTAAAAGATTTAAACAGTTGGTTCTGAGTATTTAACTATGCATATTCAATAACCACCACTTTTTTTAGTTGTTCAATAAAAAAATCTTCACTTACCTACTTTGAATTAAGTAGAAAAAAATCTTCTGGAACTCATAAGAAAACTTAGTTGATAAATAAGTATTATTACTCACTCTAGAAAACTAGTCAAAATAGATATTCTAGAAACAATTATGAAACAATTATATTTTTCCTAAAATCATTTGTATGATTTCTCAGTCTGATCTGATAATTTGTGACAACTACCTCTTCCTTAAACTTCCTCTATCTGGAAAAATTTCTTTAAGAAATTATATATAGAAAACTTTTTCCATAAACTTAAACCTTCAGTTATCTCACTCTCACCCACATGTGAAAAATTTCAAAGAATGTTCTACTTTGACATGTATTAATAGGTGTTCTATAATTGGAATGACTGGGAATCCAATTGTATTTTTCCACTCAACCAAATTCCAAAAAATTTAATTTACCTTATATTTCAGCTTTATCTTTGACTATTTCATCACTTCTCAACTCTTCTGGTTTTTTATGAAAATATTTTAATCCTTCCCACAAATTCATCCATATTGGAACATACAAACTATTTTTGAGTTCGATACAATTTTTCATTCTGATACTGTTCACTACTCTGATTAAAAACCTATAAGACTGTATAAATTCTATTCCAATGAACCCAATAAACCTATTCTACCCCAAAAAAGTTTCAAATTCTAAATACATCAAAACCGTTCAATAAAACTTCAAAAAAATCATAAAAATCCATTATTTTCTTTATTTGATCAACAATTTCTCAAAACGATGAATGAAACATCCAATAAATCTCAATAAGTGATGAATTATTGATGTCAACATGTGTTTGATGAATAGGTCTATATACTTTATATGATAGATCCGTGTCATGTTTCATCTGATGAATAAATAGAAAACCAATGAGTGTCTGATGGGTCAGTCTGTATTTCCCATACGATGGATGAAATACAAGTCTTGTCCGATTAATATTGACCCAATCGAAAAAATTCTTGACTTCTCATTATTAACCAAATGAAAATAACAAATTTTACCACACTCTAATTCTTTAAGTAAAACGGTTTACTACATTATTGATCATTATCTGGTTGATCATTCGAAGATCTCATTTTATTAATTGTTACCAAATACTCCAACTTATTGATCATCATCATAAAATTATCTTCTTATTCTCACAAACCAATTTTGATATGCCTCTGATGAAATTTTGTACCCAATTCCATATTTATACAAACAATTTTCCCTATTTATAAATGTTAGAACCCAATTTATGGATCAATTCCATGAAAATTTTGATAGACTAATACTAATGAAAAACTTCTTTCCAAAACCTCATAGTTTGATGGGTATTAGAAGAATTTGTTCGACTGATGGATCAAAAATTCAGATGGATCATTAGATCAATGATTCTAAGAAACCTATAAATTTATCTAAATCAAACATATTAGAAAATAAATAACTTTTGAATCTAGTACCACTCACACTGGTGATTTTTTAACAGAAGAATTTGACTTAATATTCTCTTTTATTCTAAAAAATATTTTGAGTATCATGAATTATTCATGAAGCTAAGAAGGTTAGGATCAACATAGAATCCCCCGACTAAAATTGGAAAGTTCTATGACTTCCCATAATTTTATCACCTTCTATATTTATACTAGAAACTCAAACTGATTGGTAAAAATTTAAAAAATACTAACAATTTCCTCCTCCTTCTTTTACAAATTTTAGTTCATAAGTTTTATGTTAACTTTTTATGTTGAGAACTTAAAAAATAGAAAAGAATAATTATATTCATTGTCATATATCTTGAAATACATTTAGACTCTAATAAAACTTCTCTCTCTAATCAAAAACTTTATTCGAGACAAAATGTGATTATGAAAGATAACTTCACCCAAAAAATATTTTCAGAATAGAAAATTAAATTTGATGTACTTTCATAGTAAATGTGCATTTGATCTTCTAATTTAGTACTATTTTCACCTGACCACTAATAATTATAATGTGAATTGATTCTTCATAATGATAAAAAATAAAAAATAGCAACAACTTCCTTTAGCATCTGAAAAACACTTTCATATTACTTGGTCCCAATAGTGGTCACTTTGTGTTCAGGATTTATTTGTCATGGATAAAATTAGATGATTGGATAGTGGATTAATGTATGAACATGATGCTTTATTATATGTGTGAATCAACCCATTTGGGGGTAGGTAGGTCTTGTGAGAGAACCAAGGTTTTGAGTTAAGGGGCATATGTTGTTACTGTATTCCCTAAACTATGATATCAAGAACTAATAAAATGATATGTTCTAAGATATTATTTTGGATTTATAGATAAATTCCTCTTTTTTGGATCACCAGTTGAGTGCCCACATGAAAATTTTTAGCATGAACCTATTGTATAGAGGTTCAAACCTATTTTGGTTCCTCAAGTGGCACTAAGATAGGTTATGGATGCATAACTTAGGGAAATTTTATTTCATGTGATGTAGTCTATAGAAAGAGAGGAACCTTAATCTGTGGAAATGATATCTGAGTTAACCATGGAGTATAAACATCAACATCTACATACCTTCTCTTGGGAGTCTGGCACCTAGAAAGTTGAGACTTAGCTTGATTCTTGGAATAATATTTTTGAGTACTTGGAAATGACCCTCTGAGAAGAGGGTGAGGCATTCCACATATATGATTCAAGTCGAAGCTAGTTTATGGTGGTATATTTTGATCCATGCTGATCAGCATGCGAGCATGGATTAAAAATATTTACATATGAAGTTCCTCAATCACAGTTTCCCTGAGACCCTGTAGTCTAATAGGTCATGGGATTTAATTCACTTGGAGTAGGAGAGTTTTTAAATCATGGAGTTCATTGGTCAACTTACTGAGTTACAATAGTTCAAACCATATATGGATAGTGATGATTTGGAAAGGGCGAAGTGTTTTAAGGATGTACTTAGGTTGGATATAAATGTACAAGTAAATATCTACTACCTGACCAAAGTCTCAAAGATAGTGATATCGGATTTTAATTCAAAGAGGAATCTAATAGAGGCCTATAGTCTATGGTGGGAAGAAATAATTTAAAGTGGATCAATGGGTGGAAATAAGTTCTTCTTTGATGGGTTATAAAATATAAGAATGGGACAAATAATCTATGGAGATAATATAGTTTTGTGGAATCATTGTGGAAGAACCAATAATTATAATTTCTAATGTGATATGACTCCATTCAAAGTAAATCATGTTGGATAATGGGTCATCTCTAGTGTTTTTTAGAAGGACATTTCAGGCACCCAATGATAAATGTTATGGGACAGTTCTCAGTTTTGAAGCTATATATGTTGTTCTATAAAATGTAGATAGATAGAGTTTTACTGGTTTCATAGGTTGAGGTGGTGGTAGGGTTTTCTAGAGTCATGCTTAGTTGCACCAGTGGGGGAGTACAACACCAGAAAGTTAGGATGGAATACAAGGATAAGGATTCGAGAAAATGAATACAGTGCATCCTGATCCCATAGATCATGATATTAGGACTTCTACTATGAGATGTATGATATTGGTGGATTTGACCTTTACTTCATCTTTATTTGTTATAGGTACTTCACAGTATTTCATATATACTCAGTTTGTGGAAGGTATGGGTTTAGATATTGAGTATATGAATGGGGTGATATCCATTAACACCTCATTAGAAGTCTGATCTAAGGGATTCTTTCACCATAGGTTATGTTATCTTGAGATTAGAGGTTAACCATTATCATGGGACATTTTTTTGTATAATATATAACTAGTTTTTACCTAATTATATGAATGGATTGGTTGGTTCCATTTAGAGCTAATATATATTTCTACCATTGATGGGTATCCTTTGCCTTTTCTAAAGGATACAGTTAAATTCAAAAGGGAGAGTGTGACTTGCATGATGGTCAAGAAAGTCCCAATCAACAGAAGTTAGGAGGATTTCAGCCTATCTTTTTAGACTTATGTTAGATGATAGAGGGGAGATTTTGATAGTATACCCTCCTATGGTGGAGTTGTTTATGGATGTTTTCCCAGATGAATTATTAGGATATCCACCTAAGAGGGAGAAGGATTTCACCATTAACATCATATAGTTCACTGAGCCTACTTACTTTATGCCATATTAGCTGAATCTTATAGATATTTTTGAGTTAAGGAAATAGTTGGAGGAGATAGAGGCTAATAGATTTATCCTCCCTTGTATATCTCCATGAGGTTCTCTTATCCTCTTTTCTAATATGGATGGCGGAACTTTACAACTATGTATGGATTACCAAAAAATGAATCAAGTGACTATTAAGAAAAGATATCAACTACTATGTATCAATGATCTTTTTTATTAGATAATGGGGAAATCATATATTCTCTAATATTTAATAATTTTTTGGGTTATTATCATGTTAGTGTGAGACCTTCTGATATACCATGTACAACTTTCTAAAGTAGAAAAAACCTTTACAAGTGATTGGAGATACCATTCATCTTGAAAAATGCACCAGTGGTGTATCATTCGAGATTTAATGAATGTTTTTAAATTAAGTTAAATTTTTAGATATCTTTCATTATACTCAACACTGAGTTTATCTTACATTATATTAAACAAGGAGTTTCTTCAATAATGTGCATGACATGTGACACATACATTCAGAAAACCATGAAATAATATTATATATGACCAATATACCCTCGTTATTAAATTGGTGGATATGAATAGTATTATCTACTTTATGAAATGTACATTTAAAGTTTTTACTCAAGACAAATATATTTATAAATTCTTAGTAAATAATTAATCAGTTTTTGGTAAATAATTATATACTTGAAGAAAACATTTTCTTCAAAAATGATTTTATTGCTTTTTGTGAGAATATAATATAATTAAATTATAAATATTTTAGAAAATTTATTTGATAAAATGAACATCATTTTTTAAATCATCATTTTGAAATTACTTATGAATTTTTTTTAGGTTTTTTCAGAAAATATTTATTTTTCAATGAATAGTTAAAAATACAGATTTTTTCGAAAATAATTATGTATGATAATTTCACCATTATGTTTTAATTAACATAAGTATTAATTAATTAAATTGAATCCACTTAATTACCATTGAATCAAATTTATATTCTATTTTAGTATATATTTATGCTTCTGTTTAAAAAAATTGTTTTTTCTAAAAACCATTTTAAAAGGAATCATTTTTCTCCATTTTAACTAATTAAAAAATCACTAGTGAGGAATTTTTTAAATGAAATATATAGATTTTATATAAATAAATTTTAATTTATTTTCATAAAATTATTATTACTATACATCATTTTAATAGTAAATCATCTTGTTCTTGAATAACACACTACTCAAAAACCCGCTTTATCGTCGTTTTTGTGGGTTTTGTTTTAAATTTTATTATTTTTCCAATTATAGAAAATTAATTTGAAAAAAAATTATTTTTATTAATAATCATGTAAAAATTATATTTGGGTGAGTTTTTGATAACTTTCTAAAAAGATTAATTGTTTTCATGAATAGTAAAAAATAACAAATGTTAACTGAAAACTACCTTTTCGTTTCAATTATTTATAAAGTTAATTGATATTTTAAATTGATATAAATGTAGAATTAGTTTAATTATATATATATTAATACAATTTATGTAATTTTATTTAATTTAATATTGATATTGAATATAAAAACTTTGTAAAATTTTAAACATTTTATCTTTGAAAACCCACATTCTCATCATCTTTACGGGATTAATTTTAAATTAAATTTTATAAATTATTTTAATTGAATTTTTAAAAATGGATTCCATATTATGAATTAGTTTAATTAATATTATCTAATATTTTCAACTTAATTTTTAACAAAAATTAATAGCGAAAACACTAAAATCTAATTACTGTGGTTATTGTAAAAATTGGTTTACTGAGGGTTAAATTTATAAGACAAGGGTTAAAATGACCTAAAAACTTGTCTAAAATGTATTTTATGAAAAATTATAAACCCTATCATGTATAATTCTCTATAATAATTCATTTTTTATCCTTGTTTCATGAGAAACATGTGGGTACACCTTTTTATTTGTAAAAAACTACAAGTGCACCACTCATCACACTTATAAATGGCCACACCTATCTTCTCTTCTTCACACCTTCAAACCCTTTTGGATTGGACAAGACCTACCCAAATAACTTTCCAAATTCTATCCTCTCATCATATAATCATTATTTTGGTTTTAAATACAACCTACTTAGGATTTTGTTTCAAACCTAAGGAGGATACCCAAAGGAGAGGAGGTTTGAATGTGTATGAATGAAGTTGAGACTTAATGTAAGGGATCTATAGTCTTTTTTTTTCTAGAAGACATATAAAAATTCACCACTATATTCTTTGGTGTGGTATATATACCACAACATTTACATGTTATATAATTTATCTCATTATTTTAATTATATTCAATGTTTCATTTGATTTTAGGCTTTAATTAGGAATTATGATTCAAAAGAATACTAAAGTGGTAAGGTATTTTTTTCTCCATTTTACTTATTTGAGAATTATTTCATGTTATGAACCTATATTTTTTTGATGTGTATATACAGCCCCTAAGACATGTAATATCATGATTTTATTTATTCTCATGATATTTTAAGTTTCATTTAATGTTATCCTTTCACAGGGCTTGTAACATCCTAGACTCGGATGCCACCCTATGGTGCCCCGAGCCCAGTTGGCCTCATGGCATCAATCACATCTCCCCAAATTTCCAGAGGCTTTCGACTAGAAGTAAGGGACTATGTGAGTCTATGGGGACACTATTCCCTCATTACTAGAGTATCACAACAGAAGTCAAATACATACAATAGTGGAAGAAAATAATTAAGCAGACAATAAAGAGTAAGACAAGATAGGAATACATATCAATAACCAGAAGTCACATATAAATTTTTTTGTAGATAATACAAGTATCTAGAAAGAATATAAAATAGTTAAAAGATTGTACAATACAATACAAGTATCTCCAAAAATAATAAAAGGAAAAAAAGTGCCCGTAGCATTGTAAGCCTCAGCTTGGTCCTATGCCCCCCATATCATGTGCCATAGTCAACTACCTATACTTAGGTGCTTTCCCCTATCATCACTTGCAACCATATATTCTGTTTGGGTCTCTGAGGAGGCCTAAATAGGGTATGAGATAAACATCCCAGTAGGAAACCACCTAGGTCTATACAGTTCTAATAGAAATTCAACAAATGTTATAACAAGTGTAAATGAGCTGTATGTAAAGTATGTATTCCCATGTCATAAGTCTACTATAGAAAGTAAAATTGAACAGACCTCAAGGATACCTGTAAAATAGAGTCATATCCTACCAATGTAGCTATAACAAAGTAAATAATAAAGTCACACAACCAAATCATACATCCATCTATATCCTGTAACCCACAACCACACTGTATATAGAAGTCAAGTATTCCACGACCACACCCTATAGTGAAAAGTATCATCCCACGACCATACTGTATAGTGAAGAGTAGAATCCCATGACCACACCGTATTGTGAAACAAAGACCTAAAGGGCCGGATCCAAGGTCTCAGCCAGACAAGGCATCCATGTAACAATTCTAGACCCCAGAGGGATGGATCCAAGGAGCTTTTCCATGGAATCCCATCGAGTCCCATGGGCATCCCTGGTGGATACTCATTTAGGCATTGATTGGGGTCCTAGGATCATGGAAATAGAAAGTCATATGTGATCCCCAGAAAGATAAATCTACGGTGTATCAAGGCCTATGGTATCCCACGAAATCAAGACCCAAGGGGAAGAGTCAACCCAAGACACCACAACTGCTTTCCAGATCCATGGAGAGCAGCCCATGGCGTCGATCAACCATTCATTCAAGAATTAATGAATTCAAATTATACATTAATTCCATGTGAGTATACCCTCTCATATTAACCTATGCAAGCCATGAGTATACCGACTCATGCAACTTGTTTCTCAAAAGAAGCATATGGGCCTACCCTCCCATATAAATCATTTAACATGCCATTAGTAATTTCATATTAGTATACCGACCCATATTATATATTTAACATGATAAAATATAAAAATAGACAAGTAATAACACGATATTCAAAGAGAAAGGATGTAGTACATCCCATAATCAAGATATTAAGGCATTAACTGGATTCCTCTAACTGGGAAAGCATAAGAAAACACCCCATGGGTTGTTTAAATAGGGATAAAAGGTTATTTTTTAAGTATCACCCATTGGGTGACCTTGAAATATGTAATGAGTGACAACACACCTAAATAAAATCTATGAGAATCCTTACTAGTTCTGACTACAACAACAGAAAGAATCTCACAAAAAAACAGGGCCTCTTCAGAAAGTCTGATGGGCGGTGAAAAGGCTGAATGCCCAAAATGAACCCCAAAAGCTGAAAGAAAGTATATAACACCTACCCCACCTTGGTAGTTGAGAACTCATCCATTATCCAGTCAGGATTCATCCTGGTTTGGTATAAATTTGAATAACGAATGAAGAATGTGATATTAGGGAATACGAGCCTAAATCCAAATAGCACAATCATTGTTATAAATAATCAAGAGTGACTAAAAAGGAATCGAGTACTTACCGATGAAGTTCTAATGAGACAAGCCACACTTGAATTGGAGTATTTTGGTCTTCTAGATATGAAAAACTAGTTTAGGGGTGTTTTGTCTCTAAAAAACAAGAAGATTATATTATGCGTAATAAAAAATAGACGCTAATACCTCCCTTTTTGAAAAATATTTTGGGAAAGTATCTGACATGTATCCCTAGTAAATGATGTGGAATTACATTTTTTTCCTGAACCATATATGCTACATGTCATGACGGGACAGTACACGACATGTACTAGAAGTAAACTGTGTGTGGTCCAAGTACATGATGTGTACCTGGCCTGCAGCAAGCTTTTAGCCTCTCTTCCCCTTAATTTCCCAAAATCAACCCAACCAAACCATGGCTTGACTTAAGGTCTAAGACCAAAAATAAATTAAACACCTTTAACTTGAAATTAAGGATACGCACCTCAGGAAAAACACATGATCTTACAATATTCCCCCCGCGTTATAACAATTCATCCCCAAATTACTCCCTAAAGGGTGGTTAAGATTCATATGAATACAAATATAGGAACTGAGCATGTACATCAGACTCCTTCTCCAAAGTCTCATCTAGTAAATGACCATCCTGCCATAGCACCCATACTAGAGAAACTGACTAGCCTCGAAGAACCTTCATGCTCATGTAAACTATAAAAATTAGATGTTACTCAAAGGATTCATCAACCTGAAGCTCAACCTCCTCGGGATGAAAAAATGTGAGATGGGTATGAGTGATAGAGGAACAACCGAGATACATGGAAGACATAATGCATGGATCAATACCTCTGAGGTAACTTCTGGTGATAGGAAACTGACCCGACACTCTCTAGAATCTCAAATGAGCCAAAATATGTTGATGATAGTTTCCATGTCTCCTGATCTGCCTATCTCTCAACCTTGGTGAAACACACAAGAAAACCTGATCCCCAACCTCAAACTCTAGATGTAATTTGTGGTGATTGGAATAATATTTCTGATGAGACTGTGAATTATCCATCCACTTCTAAATCATTTGGACATTTTCAAAATTATTCTTCACAAGACATGGTCCTAGTAAAGATACCTCACTAGCCTCTAACCAGCACAGGGATGAACAACATGAACTACTATATAAATACTTGTAAGGTGTCATCTGTATAGTCACATGATAATTGTTATTATAGGAGAAATCAACCCGGGGAATGTGCCTCTCCCAAGAGCCCCCAAAATCTATGATGCATGCTCACAACATGTCCTCCAGCACATATATCACATTCTCTGACTGAAAATTAGTTTTAGGGTGGTATGATGTGCTCAGAAGCATCTATATACCCATCGACCTATGAAAAATCTACCAAAAAAATATGTAAAGAAGACATCCCTATCTAAAATGATAGTTCATGGAAACCCATGAAGTCATACCACCTCTCAGATGTACAACTTTCCATGATCATCAAAACTGAAGGTATCCTTGATCAGAAAGAAATGTGCAACCTTCATAATCCTATCAATAAAAACCCACACAGTATCATTACCTCAAGGAGACCTTGGAAAATTTTTCATGAAATCCATCATGACATCATCCCATTTCCACTCCAGGATAGGTAACTACTATAAAAGACCTGCTGGTCATGATGTTATGCCTTCACCTGATGACAGGTGGAACACCTCATAACAAAACCAGCTACCTCTCTCTTCATTCCTGACTACCAGTACTGATGTCCCAAGTAGTGGTACATCTTGGTGACCCCAGGATGAACTACCCAAGCTGAATCGTGAAACTACAAAATCATCTCCTGAAATATATCCACTGGGACCCAAACACATCCATGGATATGCAAAATATCATCATCACCTACCATCCAACTAAGAGGAAGGTCCTCACGTACCATACCTTTGCATAGAACTAGGATTTTAGAATCCAATAGGTGCCTTATCCTAACTGTATCCAGTAGGGTAGAGGTCACAAATAAGGATGATAGAAAAGTGTTCTCCTCTCTATCTTGCACCTCTAGATGCATCTCAAAAAACAATTCTATAAGCTTCGACTCAATACTGTCATGCTGCACTGCCTGTATCTGAGTCCCCTTTCTCATTGAATCGTATACAACATTTCCCTTAACAGGTATGTAGGAAAGATTGATGTAAAAGAACTATAGGTACTCAACCCACCTTTACTTCCTAAAATTCAGATCACACTGCATAAAGATATAGTTGAGGATTTTGTGGTACGTGTACAACACAAAATGCTCTCCAGGTAAATAATGCCCCCAATATCGCAACACATAAACAAATGCAGCTAACTCAATATCATGAATAGTGTAATTCCTCTCGTGAGGCCTCAGCTACTGAGATCCGTATGCCATGACTTGATCTCCCCACATCAGTACTTCACCTGGTCCAATACCTGAAGCATTACAGTACACCATGTTGCTTATGCCCTACTTTTTAATTATCAGGACTGGTGATGATGTCAAACTACCTTTTCGCTCCTAAAAGGCTATCTCACAAGATTTTGACCACAAAAATTCACACACTTATTAGTTAATCTTGTAAATGATACTTCTAAGTGTGATAATTCTTGTATAAAACACCTTTAGTATCCATCTAGCCATAAAAAACTCGACAAGTCAAAAATTTTCTTGGGTAGTTCCCAGGAAACTATAGATCTCACTTTCTATGGGTCCACTAACACTCCTGTATCTGAGATGATGTGACCCAAGATGTGAATCTAGTCCATAAAAAAGTGGCACTTTGCAAGCTTAGAAAATAAATGATGCTCTCTTAGTGTATTCAAAATGATATCAAGATGGTTGGCATGGTCATGTCTATTGTGAGAATACAATAATATATCATCCAAGAAAGAAACCACAAAATAATCAAAGTAAGGATTGAACTCTTGGTTCATAAAATCCCTGAAGACCAATGATGTGTTTGTGAGACTAAATGGAAAGACCAGATACTCATATAACCCATACATGCTACGAGAGGCTGTACAAGGTATGTTTGCAGGTCGAACACACATCTGGTGATATCCTGACCTCTATTCGATCTTCGAGAACAGTCGAGCTCCTCAAAGCTAATCAAAAAGGTAATTTATCTATGGAAAAGGATATCGATTTTTAACCATCAGGGGTTTCAGTTTCTGATAATCCATGCATATCCTAATAGTTATGTCCACCTTTTTCACAAAAGTACCAGTGAACCCCATAGAAAAGTACTAGATCCGATAAACCCCTTTTCCTCTAAATCCTCTAGCTACCTCTTGGGCTCCTACAACTCCATAATAGACATCTTTTAAGGAGGAATGGATACTATCACAACTCCTGACACTAAATCGATAGATAAATACACCTCTCTATTAGGAGGAAACCTATTTTTTCCCATAAAAACATCCCTAAAGTACCCAACCACTAGAGGAGAGTATGCCTGACTCACTCATTGCTCATACAGAAAAAAACTAGAAATCTGGGATGTCATCCTACCGAGTCCATGATGATAGGGTCTAGCTCTTCTTGCCTGGATATCCCATTCACTATTGTGAATAAACGCTTCACCCTCTGGTGATGTGAAAGTCACCCAATGATAATAGAAGTCAATGTACGCTTGATAAGTCACGAGCTAGTACATTCTGTAAATGAAATCAAACCCCATCATCTTGATGACATAAAGATCCCAGATGAAGTGACCGACTCCAACCTTAAGGGGACACTCTATACACCGGCTCACATCACACGTTCTAACTCCCAACGGTGTGTCTAGTGTCAAAATACCCTTGGAAGAAAAACCACAAGCCCAAGGATTTTATCCACTCGTGCAGATATAAAACTCTAAGAGGCACCTATATCAAAAAGAGAAGATAAAATAGTAGAATCTAATAGAACCCTACCTCTCTCTGTAGATGTTTTAGGATTATTCTCCTATTGGGTCTATTGCACAACATAAGTATGGCCTGAACCACATCCCTGTGACCCTGCCTAGCTACCCTGAGCTGATTCACCCTGCTATCTCTGAGAACCAGCATATGGCTACCACATCCATGACCACCACTTCCATAGATGGACTGGACTACACTACTCTAGGTCCCAGCCTGACATGGAGATGAAGAACCTGTTCCTGAACCAGATGTTGGAGATGATCCCTACCACTCATAGCTGGAGGGAAGGTCCTGCAAAACTGTTGCATGTGCCTCATCCTTCCGCAATCTCGACACTCGACTAGGCCACAGTCGCACTAATTTTTCATGTGGCCTCTCCTAACTCACTGATAGAAATATACCAAGATTCCTAAATCCACAAACTAAATAGATATCATATCACGAGAAGCCTCTAAATGACGCTTCATACCTGAAGGCGCATATCCACTAGGGCGATAAACATCCCTCCCCTATTCTGTACCCCCAATTTCCCTAAGGTTCCTCTCTATAATCAGAACTTGATTCAAAATCACAGGGATAGAAGGAAACCTAAACATGTTGACCTAAGATTTTATATAATGTTTGAGACCTTCCTTAAAGTGCCTCACCCTCAAAATCTCATCAATAAGATACATCATTTCAAAATGATACAGCTCTGTAAAGCATGCTGAGTATTCCATAACTGTCATCGTGCCCTGCTCCAAACGTATAAAATCAGTAGGACACTCTTCTCATAGATACACAAGGTAAAAGTAGTCATAGAAGTAGTTTTGGAATTCATCCTAACCCATATTCCATAGTGCATCAACCTGGTTCAAAACATCGCACTAGGGGATTGCTGCTCCACATAGTATATAAGTCGTGAGCTTGACCCTTCACTCAGAAGGCATCTCTAGATGATCAAAAATTTCTAATGTGGTCTCTAGCCACAACTATGCATCTTGTGGTCTTCCATACCCTAAAAAACATGGAGTATTCTACTACTGGAACACCCATGTCAGCTCATCCATAATTAAGGCTATCTCTGGTGCTCTCTAGAATGTCTGCATATATCAAAAGAAACCATTGCAGAACTATGCCTTTGCACCTATATTTGGAACTGTCTCAAGTGGAACATCATGCACTATTGGAGGATCTACCGGTATCCCATGGCCCACCGTCTATGAAATATGGTCATCACCTTCCCCACAGAATACCACTAGAGGTCATCATGGTGGCATGTCGCTACAATTCCAAACACACACCTCAAGAAAGAACAAAATCAAAGTGCAAATCTCAAAAGCATAAGAATATTCAAAACCCTCCTAGAGACAGAGTCAAACCAATTTCCTACTCCTAGAGCCAAAACTATATAAATAATAGCCATCGAACCTATAAGGCCCCAGCCTTAAACCTTACTTAATCTTGAGTTATTACAAGATTACACATTGAGGATCTTTTCAAGTTTAGAGTTTTAGAGAATTAGATAATAAAACTTGCATTACATTCCACATTTAAACAAAGTGGTTACATAAAAGATAGTATTCATTTTCCCCATCAACAGAAACATATTTAAAATAAAACATGGATTCTTTCTTGACACTTCCTTGACACTATCATCATATCATGTACCATTCCCTTGACCTGTGAAAAACATTTCAAAAACTTGGGATGAGCATAAAAAGATCAGTAAGGGATATAAAAGCACGAAAAGAAAACATTAGTCCATGTATGAAATCATACTTTACTCATAAAACATAATCACTTTAACATATCTCATCAAATCATGAATAAATAATACAAATCATAAGACATAAAGGTAACTTGAGGCATTCATAAAATTGTTACGTAGGGAGTAACCCTCTTGGTTACGTTTGGAATACCCATCACAGTATATTCCCTAAATCTCTTCGGAGAAACCTTAACGTTTAACCCCTTCACGCTACCCAATGCATTGGAGAGCTATATTGGGCTCACCCACCCTTAGTTTATCACGGAAGCACCCGTCTTCATAAACAATGACCAAGAACCATAACATAATAATAGCACATAACTTAAGAATAAATGAAAGATAACATTCCCACATCTTAATAACAATATAACATTTTAAGATATTGAAATAATGAATCCATTCTAAAAACCATTTTCAAAACCATTTAAAACATTTAAAAAAGAGATTTTTTGGAATCAAAGTGTCCCATACCGTCTTGAAGCTTTTAACATTTTAAATCATTAATATACATATAAATAAATCCTTAAAACCATTTTGAAAACATGGATATTAATGAGAAATATTTATAAGAATAAATCATTAAAACATTTAAAACGATATTTTAGTTAAAGGGTTTTTAACAAAATGAGAGACACTTGAATACAATAATTGAGGAATAACATTTAATCAGAACTTTATAATATCATGAGAATAAAGTAATTCATGATATAATATTCCAAAGGACACTATATACACCATATAAGAGTGAACTGGTGCAAAACAACAATTAAGTCTCAATATAAATGTAAAATGAGATGAAATCCATTATAAAGAAGGTATCCTTAAATTAAGGATAAATCAATCTCATAATTTTGTGTGATAAATATAAATACACCCAATATAAGTGAATATTAAGTGTAAAACAATAAAAGTTCATTCAAAAACATTCAAAGGATTACATATTCAATAACTACATGTTGAACCCAAAGAAATCGAAATTGGGTTAAGAAGTTCCCTTGGTAAAAATTCGACATCCTAACGGCGTCAGTTCCAACTTCAGAAAATGAGTTGATAAGAGATTAAAAGGGTATCTCAACACATGGACATAAAATTTACATCAATAAGGATATATAAGAATATATCCCAACATTAAAATATGTAAATTAAAAGACCCAACAAAATAAGTCTTTTAAAAAGAGGAGGGTGAAAGGTTCCCTTACCGATTTGGGTATCTTTCGAAACATACACCCCATGAAAGAAGGACAATACTACATTGATGTAAATACTCATAAACGAAATTATATTACACAAAGTGTATTATAATGGGAAATACATATACAAAAAAAAGGAAATGGTGGAAAATGTAGCATAAATCTCATGGGAATAAAAGTGAGATGAAAAATCCGTTACGAAAACTCAGCAGCCTAACGACGCCACATAAAACTTCCAAAAATGGATTGATGGGATAAAATATGGTCTCTCATCATATTAACATTAAATTTAAAGAAAGATTAATATAAAATAACATCCCCCAACATAACATATAGGAGCCTAAAATAAGTGACATAAAGGATAGTCCTTAAAAAGAAAGAGAGAGATTAGATCTCTTACGAAAATTCGGCAGCCTAACGGTGCCACTCAAAACTTCCAAAAATGGATTGATGAGAGAAAATAGGGTGTCTCATCATATTAACATAAAAAAGTACAGTAAGACTAATATAAAATAACATCCTAATCATTATAAATATGTGCTTAAAAGGAATGACATAAAAGAGTATACTTAAAAAGAAAGAGTGGGTTAGGATCCCTTACCTCAGGTCTGACTTGACTCGATCATTCTTTAACCTCCCGAATCATAAACTTGAGTTAATTTCTACTTGATTAAGAAAATTTTTCACATTAATTATTCCTTTTATATCACTTATTACCATGTTATGTTTAACACCCCAAGCTTCTACGATACGCTTCTCTTTGAATAATGTGATAGCGTGTGTTGTATGCAACACCGAGTTCTAACACACCAAAACCAATCAAACTAGCCGTTATGAATAGTAATAAATACTTTTTGAAATTATATATATTTTATAGACTTCATTTTTGGATTAGAAATATCGAATTTAGCCTAAGGTGAAATTTTGGTACTTTTCGGATAACTTTAATATTTTGATGAATAGTTAAAATTACTAAATTTTAAATAAAAACAACTATTTTAATCAAAATAATTAATAGTGATAAATTATGAATTTGAGTGGTTTTAAAGTATATTTAGAATATATTTTTACCATTTAATATAATTTTGGTCATTGGAAATAATTTTACAATTAAACCGGACATAAATAAGTGTCAATCTTTTGATAGTTATTATCTCCAAAAAACACGTTTTTTGTTTTAACAACGGGAATTAATTTTAAATTAATTTATGCCACTTCTGTGTTTTGAATTTGGAAAAATGGATTCCATATTTGGAATCAGGATTTTCAAATTGTGTAAATAAGTAACTTTTATTTTTAGACATTTTGAATAATTACTTTGGTTAATGTTTTATTTACCATGGTTAAGGGTAAATCTGGTAAATAAGGGTTTAAAAAATAATATTATAATAATAACAAATTGACCTAAAACGTGTCCTAACATTATTGGTTGATACATGTTCGACCATAGGAATATTTTGGTCGATTTTGGGACCACATGGTGCCACTTGTAGGTGATAGGGACACTTAATTTTAATTAAGTTAAAATGAATACAAAAATGACACAAGCATATATCTTTTAGAAAACCAATTTTTACATAGGGTTATATATGTTGGATTTTAGACTATAAATATTAATTAGAAATCTAAAAATATTTCCTACATAATGATATTTTATTTATAATTTTTATAGATTACATAATTTAATTTATTTATGAGACAATGATGATGCAATAATTACCATAATAGTGAAAATTTAAAATAATTGATATTATAAATACCCAAATAAATATAATTTGAGACTTTTAATGAATTTAAATAATTTTCTAGGATAATATGACATATTAGGATTGATTTAATTAACTTTTTTCGAAGTAATCATTCTGTTATGAGTTTCACAAAAATCAACTTTTGAATAGTGTCAAAATTGACATAAAAGTGTTTTTAAAACAAGTATTATATTATTAATTGATATTAAATTCTTAAAAATCTAAGGTTCGGCCAAGAGAATTATATCATGATAGGTGTAGCATTAATGGACCACTTGGCAGTTGTTTGGATGTATATGGTAATTTTATTAACCATATAATATAAAAATACAAAGAGACATTGTAAAAGTGAAACGTATTAACTTAGAGTTAATACTTAAAGATAAGGTTAATATAGTAAACCAAACCTTTCTAAATTATACTGGTTTAATGGTTTTCGACCTATCCCCAACTTAAAATTTAAATAATCCACTTTGGAGCCATTAGAAACCGAATATGAATTTATTATAAATTAATATTTCTAGTTTTTCCAAAGGTGACCCTCACCCCTCTTATAAAAGGGCACTCCTCCTTCTCATTTCTTCACACCTTCAAATCCTTTTGGTTCGGAAAAACTCTTCCCAAATACTCTCAAAACTTACATAACTATAACCTAGAGGCCTTATTTAGATCATAAAGACAACCTAAGGATCCCTTTTGATCAAATCAAAAGGAAGAACCCGAAGAAGAGGTAATGTTTTCACCACCCCTTTTGAAGTTCCTTTCTTCTTCCACTTCTTCTTCCTTTTTTATTACCATTCTAAAATAATAACTCTAGTATCATATATATAATGTGATGTTATTATAAATATAGTACAACCATATTCATTATTTTATCCACCCTTTGAATAACATGTCACCATACGTGCGTACGTACGACTTACCGTCTCCACGTCGTGGTGTAATTGTTATTCAATATATTATTATTTGGATGGGTATAATAATGATGTGTAACTCATGTAAATAATAAATATAACATTTTAATGATTCTGTATATATGATATACCATCCATTTATATATTATTTTAATATCAAAATATTGATATTATCGCTCGTGTGTACGTACGGACTACCGTCTCCACGAACGCGATGAGATTTATTCTCCATCGTATCCATTCAAGTATAATTATCATTTGATGATTTAAAAATAATTTTTAAGGACTTGATATAATTCTGGATATGAATAATATACAACCTACCCATGAAAAATATGGCTTATGTAACACAACATATAAAAGAAAACGAGTAAGTTAACACCCGAAACGACGATAATACTAAGATATTATTAACAAAGCAATGTTAAAAGATCATATATGATATCATATGAATGTATATGATTCTTTTATAATTTAATAACAATTATTTCACAATTATACAGGAGGTTAACCTACCCCCAACCAAGGAAAAGTACAAGGTAAGGGTTATTTCACAATCTCTTCATTATCCGAGGTTGTTTATACGTAATAATCTACTGGGATCTCTTTATCATCCACATCCATGTTTCTTAAAAATGAATTTCAAAACATTTTTACTATTTACTACAATATGGGTTAAAGTCATTTATACCCTTGTTTTACTTTTTATAAGAGGTTTATATAGGAATCTTTCCGTCGTTTTCCAAACAAGGTGCTTTTTAACCTTTTCGACAAAATTAAGGTAAGAATGTTTTTTTAACTTATACGGTGGGTGCAGTTATTTTCTGCCGTTATAAAATAGTCAAAGCTTCCCTTACAAACTTATAAGAATATTTTCAAATAAAATGTTTTATTTTATAAATATATGACTCTTAAATGATTTCAAAATAGAAAGAGATATTTCTCTAAAAAGAGTTTTGATTTCATCTATGTCAACATCCTTTGATGGATTTTACGCTTATTTGAAGTTGATTTATTATGATAAAAAACTTCAATATTTTATTGAAGGTTTTATGATATTTTTGACTGTGGATGTGCTATTTTCATACCATTCATAGGTTATGGTGAAAGTATTGACATTTCGTATTCTTGTTTTAATATGAATGTTTATGTTATGTTTAAACATTTTCATATGGGAATGCATTGGACTTAATATGTGACGGGTGGAGCCCGCTATAGCTTCTCGATGCATCTGTATGTCTCATGATACAAACTAGTGTCTTGTCACAAGTCCTTGACAAAATCTTATTTGTAGTCTTGGCACGAGGCCTTGTCTATGTGGTTATGATAGTCTGGCATTATGCATTCCATCATTATGAAAGTGGTTATTGATATTGTATGTGATTATTCGATTAGTATAATATCCATGTGAATAAGTAAATTTCATTATTTCATTTTATTTTTGCCATACTATGTTGAAGTTCAAGCTTAAAAGGCTTTTGTTTTAGTTATATATTGCCTTAAATGTTTATTCTTATTTATGAGAGTTTCCGCTATATTGTTATCCTTACTGGGCATTTGAGCTCACCCATTTTTTATGTTTTATTTTTCCCAGAGTATGAATAAGTAAATTATGAATGACCTATAGGGATAGTATGTGGGAAAATGAGTGTGGAATATGAAGAAAATATGTTGTTGTAGTTTTCATTTTTATGATGTAATGTAAGACTTATGAATATATCTAGTGTTTCCAAGGCTACTAAACCAATCAGTCATTCGAGATTTTATCCTTCTTGTGATCATGACAATGTTATTTAATAATGCAACGACTCTAGGTAACTGGGGTCGGGGCATTACATTATGAACACTATGTAATTATTTAAGTTAATAATGGTCGTTTTGTCGATTATTGCTACTTGAATCAAAAATAAACTCTTTATAATTACAAGTTTGTTCATGGGGTAAAATATCCATTATATCCAAAATTATATTCATTATTTAGATATCATATATATCATATATATCCATTATATACATGAATTTATAATATTACATAACATTTAGAGGTAAGAAATGAAATGCACCGTTCATGGAGACGGTAAGCCGTACGTACGCATGAACGCTACTTCCATTTCTATTTCATATTTAATGGAATTAAAACATAATGATACATAATATTATTATAATTCCAGTATGGTATAATATATAATATCATTAAATCTATCCTTTATACGTACCACATATGGTATTAACGAATCAAATTACTTTGAGGGGGCGGTAGTCCGCACTTCCTAAAATGAAGATATCGCGTTTACCTATAATGGAAACCATAAAGGTATGCCATAAATGAAAAATACATAAGATTAAGGAAAACATAAACATATTATATATCATATATAAATATAGTGACATCTTTATGGACACCTTTGAAGGTGTTAAAATAATATTGAACAATCATCGTTTCGTGAGGCAGAAATTCACCATCCACATAAACAGTATGTTCTTTAACCATTAGATGTAGGTGTGTGTAAGTGTAGCTCCAATCCTTCTTATAAAAACATCAAAGTATATTGAAGATACTGGAGTTTTTACAAAATAAATTAATAAAAAGAGTTTATGGGGTTGGAGAAGCAAAATAAAACAAAAGAACACAAGTGTAGACATTACCTTAAAATCTTGTATATCCTCTTGTTTTGAACCAAAGGGGTTTCATGAAGAGAATTATGCCAAAGGTGAGGCTTCTAGGATGAGGAGAGGGATGTGGAGAGACAACATGATCAGAGCTTGGCTGAGACAAAAGCTTTATAGGTGTGGGTAAGGAGGTATAGGTGGGGGACTTTTATAAGAGGAGAGGAGGGGCACTCTTGGAAAGGTATAAAATGTTACTTTATTTTCAAATGTGTTTCGGATTTTCAAGGACCCAGATTAATTTATTACGAGGATAAGGTGATAAGAGTTCGAAATCCACCCATCCAATAGGTTTTTGACATGTTTAGGTCTTAGATGTTACATTATCTTTTCATTTTATTTAAATCGTTAAATAATGTGGTAATCGTTGCATCATCATGATGTCATAAATAATTTAATTTATTTAATGTCTAAAATTTATTAAAAAAAATATGGTTTATTAAATCTTTTTATCTTTCCAATTACTATTTATAGTAAAAAATCTGACTTGTATAACCCCATGTAAAAATTGTTTTAGTAGACAATACATGTTTGTGTCATTTTTACTTTTACTTTAAATACAAGGCATTAATGTCATTATCTTACCCAAGTGGCTCCATGGGGTCCCAAACCCATGGGTTGTCTTGTTCATCCATGACTCATCCAATAGGGTTAGGACAAGTTTCAATGTCATTTAATAATATTAAAACATTATTTTTACAATAAATTACACTAATTACCTTTAATCGCGATTAAAAACTTAAAAGTTACTATTCACCAGAAAATTATTTTAATCCCATTGAACCACATTTTACTTCCTAATAAAAATCATGTATTTTGGATTTTTTGAAATTGAAAACACAGAGGTGGTAAAATTTCATTTAAACGAAAAATCAGTTTTTTAAGTACCACTTAGTGGTTTCACAATTCCTAAAAAATTCATGTTTTTCAGAAAAATACTAAAAATTTACCCGAAGCTATATTTTATATTCTGAATTCAAAAATGATGTCTATTTTAAAAAATTCAAAACATATAAGTTACATTAATTAATTTAATAATTAATTCCCACTGTCAGAACAAATAGCGTGTTTTTATGAAACAATATATATCAAAAGATTGACACTAGTTTAAGTCCAATTTCAAAGTGAAATTAATTTCAATGACCACTATTGGATTAAATGTAAAAAATATATTCTAATTTCACTTTAAAACCAATTCAAAAGATAATCTAATCATATAAATAAATTAGATTGAAAAGAGGTTTTGCATTAAAATACAACATTTTTCACTATTCATTAAACAAATGAACTTTATCAGAAAAATACCAAAAATTTACACAAAGTAAATTTTGATGTCCCGATTCTAAAGAAGAATTTTATTTTTTCAAATATAACACATAAAATTGTCAAACAGTGGATTAGAAAGAGGTTCTCCATCAAAAGGCGGTTAATCGACCCTTTAAAGAATATTAGAATGTTTACGCTTAAAATTGGATTAATTCGCATTTTTAATCCTATAACATTTATTGTAAAAAGTAAAAATATTTGACAAACATATATAATTATTTTTTAGTCAGTTATGTTCATTCCCTCTATTACAATAGCTAGGCGTTAACTATTATAATATTATTATATTATTAGTTTGCAACGTAAGATTTCAAAGAAACTCGTTGTTGCGTATTGGGTACGCCATCGAGCATAGAATTCCCTTTAAAGTAGTATTAACATTTTATTCACAAATATTGATAAACATTAGAAAATAATATTGTTTATTTACCGGGGATGTTACATCCTTCCCCCCTTTTGGTAATTGTGTCCTCGCAATTTCAAAATTGGGCTTGGAAACTTCTTTGAAAGTCCCACAACGGAACAAGAGTCAGTAAAAATATCACTTTAAAAGAATGGGAGAGATGTACAAAGGTCACCCGAGTTAACCCATACTAGGATTCCAAGTATGAAAATATGGATATGGAGGAAAAAACAAATTTTCATGTTCTGTTGGAGAGTGATAGTAAACATGTCTAGGAGAAAGTTAACCACAAGAAAATCACAAACTTGTGGTGGGTTAAACGGTATTCAATTCCCCAGTAAGAAAAGATAATAGAAAACAATTTTGTTTTAAGTGACTTTTCATTGAGGAATTTATTTTTGATCTTAAGGAAACATACTTACTTGTCATGTTGACTTTCAACATTTTCTATATTTCTTACACAAACTCATACTTTCCCCAAATGATGAGTATTTAGGAAGACTTGTTCGCATTAAGAGTACTATAATGAACTTCTTGAAAATCACCTAATCCAAAAAAGAGAACTATAAATTTCCCATGTCTTTAGATATCAACCAAAACCAAACCAAAATGATTAGTACAAGATCTACATAATACCCAAAAAGGATATTTTTTTTACAAAAAAGAAAAACTACTCCTAATATCCAAAAATTTCAAACAAAACCCAAAGTTCAACAAAGACCATTCAATAAACATCTATCTATAAAATTCCTCAAAGTAAACCCAACTAAGATTGAAACCCAAATATTTGAAGGATTTAATCACATAGTCTCCCAAGGTACAAATTAACATTTATCTCTAAATAAAATTAGTTGCTCTTAAAGTATCATACTGAAAAGTAATTAACCTAATCACATATCCTTCATGATAGGTTAATAATTTCCATAGATAAACCAAAGTAAACTTACTCTTGACTCATAAAGTCATCTAACTAAAAAAATAGTCAAACTAACCAGGGACTTCATGTAGTCCAGTGGTAGGCGATAAATAACAGTCACACTTTGGTTGTGGGTTCGATTCCCGTAGCTTTGTCCGACGCGATGGGTTGTCACACGGTCTGCGTGTTGTCCTTTTTCCAAAACTATATAATTATTAAAACCTTCCCCAAATCGAGATAAAATCTTCAAAAATAACCATAACATAATTTAACCTCAAGTTTATCTCATGTCATTCATATTCCATCATAACGTATAGTAACCCATAATTACCTCAAAAGTAAGGATCATATAAACCCTAATGGTTACCTTTTTAATTATTACCTTAACTTACATGTTGAGTTGGTTCTCTCATACATAATGCATTAGAGAACTCACCAAGGTTCAAGTGGTTGATCATGACTCCTGATAGTTGGTTTAGAATAACCACAAAATTTCTCATTGAATGCCCCATTTCATCTAGTCTCTTAATCAGAGAACCACCATAGTTTCCTTCAAAACCTTTGTCACTTTGGTGCCTGCTAGATCCATCCATTTCCTAAAACTAGAAAGGTCAGTGTGAGTATATCGGTAAAATCATCATATAATAAAGAGGAAGACAAACACCAAGATATAATTATCCAAGTTATCTCAAACTCATTCTTACTTAAAAAAAACAATGACTCCATCTAATATACTAACCATTTTGGTTATACAAAACTTGTCACTTTTTCTTAAACAACACACTAACCTCTTAAGTTATCTAAACCGACCTCTGATACCAACTATAAGGCCCCAGCCTTAAACCTTACTTAATCTTGAGTTATTACAAGATTACACATTGAAGATCTTTTCAGGTTTAGAGTTTTAGAGAATTAGATCATAAAACTTGCATTACATTCCACATTTAAACAAAGTGGTTACATAAAAGATAGTATTCATTTTTCCCATCAATGAAAAATATTTAAAATAAAACATGGATCCTTTATTGAAACTTCCTTGACACTATCATCATATCATGTACCATTCCCTTGACCTATGAATTTTTTTTCAAAAACTTGGGATGAGAATAAAAAGCTCAGAAAGGGATATGAAAGTACGAAATGAAAACATTAGTCCATGTATGAAATCACACTTTACTCATAAAACATAATCACTTTAACATACCTCATCAAATCATGAATAAATCATAGAAATCATAAGACATAAAGGTAACTTGAGGCATTCATAACATTATTACATAGGGAGTAACCCTCTTGGTTACCTTTGGAATACCCATCACAGTATATTCCCTAAATCTATTTGGAGAAACATTAACGTTTAATCCCTTCGTGTTACCCAATGCATTGGAGAGCTATATCGGGCTCACCCACCCTTAGTTTATCACGGAACCACCCGTCTTCATAAATAATGCCCAAGAACCATAAAATAATCACAGCACATAACTTAAGAATAAATGAAAGATAACATTCCCACATCATAATAACAATATAACATTTTAAGATATTGAAATAATGAATCCATTCTAAAAACCATTTTCAAAACCATTTAAAACATTTAATAAAGATATTTTTTGGAATCAAAGTGTCCCATACCACCTTGAAGCTTTTAACATTTTAAAAATTTAATATCCATATAAATAAATCCTTAAAACCATTTTGAAAACATGGATATTAATTAGAAATATTTATAAGAATAGATCATCAAAACATTTAAAATGATATTTTAGTTAAAGGGTTTTTAACAAAATGAGAGACACTTGAATACAATAATTGAGGAATAACATTTAATCAGAACTTTATAATATCATGAGATAAAGGGATTCATGATATAATATTCTAAAGGACAGTATATACACCATATAAGAGTGAACTGGTGCAAAACAACAATGATTTCTGAATATAAATGTAAAATGAGATGAAATCCATTATAAAAAAGGTATCATTAAATTAAGGATAAATCAATCTCATAATTATGTGTGACAAAAATAAATACGCCCAATATAAGTTAATATTAAATGTAAAACAATAAAAGGTCATTCAAACTTATTCAAAGGATGACATATTCAATAACTACATGTTGAACCCAAAGAAATCGAAATTGGGTTAAGAAGTTCCCTTGGTAAAAATTCAACAGCCTAACGGCTTCACTTCCAACTTCAGAAAATGAGTTGATAAGAGATTAAAAGGGTATCTAAACACTTGGAAATAAAATTTAAATAAATAAGGATATATAAGAACATATCCCAACATTACAATATGTAAATTAAAAGACCCAACAAAAGAAGTCTTTTGAAAAGAGGAGGGTGAAAGGTTCCCTTATCGACTTGGATATCTTTCGAAACATACACCCCATGAAAGAATAAAAATACAAAATTGATGTAAATAATCATAAATTAAAGTATATTACACAAATAGTAGAATAATGGGAAGTACATATACCACTAAAATGAATTGGTGGAAAATGTAGCATAAATCTCACGGGAATAAAAGAGAGATGAAAAATCCCTTAGGAAAACTCGACAGCCTAACGACGCCACATAAAACTTACAAAAAAGGATTGATGAGATAAAATAGGGTATATAATCATATTAACATAAATTTTACAGAAATAGGAATATAAAATAATATCCCCCCACATAACATAGAGTATCTTAAAAGAAGTGACATAAAGGAGAGTACTTAAAAAGAAAGAGAGAGGTTGGATCTCTTACGAAAATTCGACAGCCTAACAGCGCCACTCAAAACATCCAAAAATGGATTTATGAGAGAAAATAGGGTGTCTCATCATATTAACATAAAAAATTATAGTAAGAATAATATAAAATAACATCCCAATAATTATAAATATGATATTAAAAGGAATGACATAAAAGAGTATACTTAAAAAGAAAGAGAGGGGTAGGATCCCTTACCTCGGGTCTGACTTGACTTGATCGTTCTTTAAACTCCTGAATAATAAAATTGAGTTAATTTATACTTTCTTAAGAACCTTTTTAAAGTTCATTATTCCTTTTATATCACTTATTACCATGTTATGAACACTATGTAATTATTTAAGTTAATAATGGTCGTTTTGTCGATCATTGCTACTTGAGTCAAAGATAAACTTTTTATAATTACAAGTTTGTTCATGGGGTAAAATATCCATTATATCCAGAATTATATTCATTATTTAGATATCATATATATCATATATATCCATTATATACATGTATTTATAATATTAAATAACATTTAGAGGTAATAAATGAAATGCACCGTTCATGGAGATGGTAAGCCGTACGTACGCATCCATTTCTATTTCATATTTAATGGAATTAAAACATAATGATACATAATAGTATTATAATTCCAGTATGGTATCATATATAATATCATTAAATCTATCCTTTATACATACCGCATATGGTATTAATGAATCAAATCACTTTGAGGGGGCGGTAGTCCACACTTTCTAAAATGAAGATATCGTGTTTACCCATAATGGAAACCATAAAGGTATGCCATAAATAAAAAATACAGAAGCTTAAGGAAAACATAAACATATTATATATCATATATAAATATAGCGACATCTTAATGGACACCTTTTAAGGTGTTAAAATAATATTGAACAATCATCGTTTCGCGAGGCAGAAATTCACCATCCAAAGACACAGTATGTTCTTTAACCATTAGATGTAGGTGTGTGTAAGTGTAGCTCAAATACTTCTTATAAAAACATCCTAGTATATTGAAGATACTGGAGCTGTTACAAAATAAATGAATAAAAAGATTTTAGTGGGTTGGAGAAGAAAAATAAAACAAAAGAACACAAGTGTAGACATTACATTAAAATCGGGTAACTCCTCTTGGTTTGAACCAAAAGGGTTTCATGAAAAGAATTATGCCAAAGTTGAGGCTTAGAGGATGATGAGAGGGATGTGGAGAGACAAAATGATCAGATCTTGGCTGAGCCAAAGGCATTAGAAGTGTGGGTAAGGAGGTAGAGGTGATGACCTTTTATAAGAGGAGAGGAGGAGAACTCTTGGAAAGGTATAAAATGTTACTTTATTTTCAAATGTGTTTCGGATTTTAAAGGACCCACATTATTGTATTTCGAGTATAAGGTGATAAGAGTTATAAATACACCCATACAATAGGTTTTTGACGTGTGTAGGTCTTATATTTTACATTATCTTTTCATTTTATTTAAATCGTTAAATAATGAGGTAATCACTGCATCATCATGATGTCATAAATAATTTAATTTATTTAATTTCTAAAAATTATAAAAAAAACAATGGTGTAGGAACTCTTTTGGATTTACAATGATTATTTATAGTAAAAAATCTGACTTGTATAACCCTATGTAAAAATTGTTTTAGTAAAACAATACATGTTTGTGTCATTTTTACTTTTACTTTAAATAAAAGGAATTAATGTCAGTATCTTACCCAAGTGGCTCCATGGGGTCCCAAAAATCGACCAATGGGTTGTCTTGGTCGGCCATGACTCATCAAATAGGGTTAGGACAAGTTTCAAGGTCATTTCATAATATTAAAACATTATTTTTACCTTAAATTACACTAATTACCTCTAATCACGATTAAAAACTTAAAAGTTACTATTCACCAAAAAATTATTTTAATCCCATTAAACCACATTTTACTTCCTAATGAAAACCATGTATGTATGATTTTTGAAATTCAAAACACAGAGGTCGTAAAATTTCATTTAAACAAAAAATAAATTTTTTAAGTACCACTTAGTGCTTTTACTATTCATAAAAAATTCAAGTTTTTTAGAAAAATAATAAAAATTTACCCTAAGCTATATTTGATATTCCGAATTCAAAAATGATGTCTATTTTAAAAAATTAAAAACAGAAAAGTTACATTAATTAATTTAATAATTAATTTTTGCTGTCAGAACAAATAGCGTGTTTTTATGAAACAATATATATCAAAAGATTGACAGTAGTTTAAGTCCAATTTCAAAGTGAAATTAATTCCAATGACCACTATTGGATTAAATGGTAAAAATATATTCTAATTTAACATTAAAACCAATTCAAAAGATAATATAATCATATAAATAAATTATACTGAAAAGAGGTTTTGAATTAAAATACAACATTTTCACTATTCATTAAAAAATGAACTTTATCGAAAAAATACAAAAAATTTACACAAAGTAAATTTTGATGTCCCGATTCTAAAGAAGAATTTTATTTTGTCAAATATAACACATAAAATTGTCAAAAAGTTGATTTAAAAGAGGTTCTCCATCAAAAGGCGATTAATCGACCCTTTAAAGAATATTAGAATGTTTACGCTTAAAATTGGATTCATCACATTTTTAATCCTCTAACATTTATTGTAAAAATTAAAAATATTTGACAAACATATATAATTATTTTGTAGGCAGTTCTGTTCATTCCCTCCATTACAACGACTAGGCGTTAACTATTATAATATTATTATATTATTAGTGTGCAACGTAAGATTTCAAAGAAACTCGTTGTTGCGTACTGGGTACGCCATCGAGCATAGCATTCCCTTTAAAGTAGTATTAACATTTTATTCACAAATATTGATAAAAATTATAATGTAATATTATTTATTTACCTGGGATGTTACAGAACCACTTGAATCTATGCCTCTATCCCACTCAAAAAACGGGTCTAGGTCAAGTCTCTATCCACCATTCAAGTTTCTATTTTCATTTCACATTTATTTATTCTAGAAATTCCACCAAGGGTTTACCAATCACTGAGCCCATGAGGGCCCATAACACCTCATGAACCCAAAGCATGTCTCCCATTCAAACTATACATGTCAAGTTCATTTAAACATTAGAATTTCACTTGTGCATAATTTCCTAATTCATAAGGGCCTATAATACTCATGAATTAAATGATTACATCACCCCTTTATATATAATACACCCATCTAATACAGCATTAGGCACAACTACCACAACAACTATTATAACAAAATGAAATATTTAATGAATCTTAGATGGAACATCATAATTCCTGGCATGTGATTATAAAAAGTTTCAATATGATACATGAGATGACACACTCTCATCTCATCAGGTTTCAACTTAAATAGAAACCAAAATTTCATTAATAGTAATATTTGAAATCAAGTGAATCACCCAACGGTGAAATCAAATCAACTATAATAGTCAAAATACAGGAAATTAGAACTCAATTGTAGAAAATTTGGCTTTCCCGGTATGCAAGGTAGCTATTCTCAGGCACGATTTATTACCAAACTCCATTTCTTTTATATCCATGTCTAATGCCACCAAAAAGTAAGTCAAAATAGAAAAAAACTCTTCTGATACCACTTTTAACGTACCAAACCCAAATGTCACCCAATGGTGCCCCAAGCCTAGATAGCCACAAGGCCTCAAGCCCATATCCCCAAATGCTAGAGACTACCTATTGGCAGTGAGGGCCTAGGTGAGTCAGTGGGGGTGACTATGTCCTCATTACCATATTATCAATATGGAAGTCAAATACATACAATAACATAAGTAAATAATTAAGCAGACAACTGAAAGTTAGACAAGAACGAAATACATATCAACAAACAGAAGTGTATCATAGAAAAAATAATGAAGATGATAAAATTATCTAGAAAGCATCTAAAATAGGTACATGGAAATACAATACTGTAAAAGTATCCCCAAAAATAAAAAAGACCAAAATGTTCCCTGTAGCATCGCAAGCCTCAGCTTGGTCCCATGCTCCGCTGCTCTAATACCACAATCAACAACCTATACTATGAAGCTTGGCCCTATCATCACCTGTAACCATATAATCTTTTTGGGTCCCTGAGGAGGCCCAAAAAGGGTGTGAGAAAAATATACGAATATGCAACCACCCAGGTCTATACAGTTCTAAAAGTAATTCTACAAAAGTGATAGAAAGTGTAAAATAATAGTAAGTAAAGTGAATATTACCATGGAATAAGTCTACTGTAGGTATTCAAACCAAACAACCCTCATAGAAACCTACAAAAGAGAGTCACCTCCTACGAAGGTAGCTATAACAATGTAAACAAGCAAGTCACATGGCCACGCCATTTGTCCATCTGTATCCTGTAACCGACAACCAAACTCTATAGAAAAGTCAAGTATTCCACAACCACACCATATAGTGAAAAGTAACATCCCATGGCCACAGAGCATAGTGAAGAGTATAATCCCGCGACCATGCTGTATAGTGAAAAGTAGACGTTAAGGGCTGGATCCAAGGTGTTGGTAGACCAAGGAATCCATGTAATAATTATAGACCTTGGAGGTCCATATCAAAAGAGATCTTCCATGGAATCCCATTGATTCCCATGTGCATCCCTAGTGGAAACTTGGTTAAGCACTAGTTAGAGTCCTTAGAGCATTGCATTATAAATTCCAACATGAGCCCCAAAAAGTTGGATCCACAGGGTAGCAAGGCCCAAGTCATTCTATATATTTAAGACCCAAGGGGCAGAGTCAACCCAAGGTGTCCACTATCACGTTCCAGATCCATGGAGAGTAGTCCATGTCATCAATCAACCATTCATTCAACCAGTGAAATTAAACATTCATTCCATGTGAGTAAACCCAATCACATCAACCTACCCAAGCCATGAGTATACCCACTCATGCAACTCATTTATCAAAACAATAATTTGGGCTTACCCGACCATATAAACCATTTAACATGACATTAGTAATTTCATGTAGGTATACAGACCCTTATTATTAATTTAACATTCCAAACTATTAAAATAGACAAGGCATAACATGATATTAAATGATAAAGGAGGCAATACATCCCCTAAGCAAGCTATCAAGGCATTAATGAGCTTCCTATAACTAAGAAAGAACAATAACACATCCTATGAGTGGTTTAAATAGAAATAAACAGGTTATTTCCTTAAGGTCACCCCTTGGGTGACCTTGAAACATGTAACAGGTTAAAATTCACCTACACTGAACCTACAAGCATCCTCACTAGGTCCTACTATAGCTACAACAAGCAGCTCACTCAAAAATGAGGCCTCACCGGAAAGTTCGACGGGCGGTGAAAAGGACAAACACCTAGAAAGCACCTAAAAATCTGAAATAAATTATTGACCACCTACCTCGCCTCGGTAGTAGATAACTCATACAATATCAAGTCATGATTCATCCTGGTTTGGAAGAAATCTGAATAATGAAGGAAGAAAATGATATTTGTGCATATGATCCAAAATCCAAATAGCACAGTCATTGTTATGAAGAATCAAGAATGACTAAAAAGAATCAAGTACTTATCGATTCAGTTCCAACGATACTAACCATGCTCGAATTGGATTCTGTACGTCTTCTAGATATTTAAAACACCTTTAGGGGTGTTTTGGATCTAAAAATGAGAGGATTATACTGTGCTTAAATAAAATTAGAGTCTATTTCCTCGATTTTTAAAAACCAAATCAGGCAAGTACATGACGTGTACCCCCAATACACGACAAGTACTTACCTTTCTTTTTTCTGAACCAGATAGGCTACACTTTGTGACAGTCCAGTGCACGACATATACCTGGCTTGACACCATCTTTTAGCCCCTTTTCCCCTTTCTTTCCAAACAACAACCCAAATGAACCACAATCCGGCATAGGGTCTAAGACAAAAATGAAAGGAAACAACTTTAACCCAAAAATAAGTATCCACACCACAAAAAAACTTGGGATCTTATAGGGATTATGATTCGAAGTTACCAAAGTAGTAAGGGGTTTATGTTACAATCTCATCGTTTATCGAGATTTATCATGATTATTCATCCATTGATGAAATATTATGATTTTTATCTCAAAAAACTCATGTTTTTATTATTATCTTTTAATTTATAGAGAAAATATATATTTGGTTCATTTTCATCACTTTTATGTACATAATATTTCAAAATAATGTTTTTAAGAAAATTTGTCTCTATTTCTCCCCTCGATTAAAAACCATTTTTCTTCCAAAACCATGTTCTCTATAAAATTTTTCAGAATTGTTTTTTAAAATTTTTAAATGGTTTATTAAAAAAATATTTACCCATGTTTTACTTTTTACAAAAAATGTTTTGAAAGGAATCTTCATGTTGTTTTCCAAAAAAAAATTATTTGGATTTTACTAAATATTTGAAAAGAATGTTTTTATTTTCTTGAATGGCCATAAGGCCTTCAATATTAATTTATTTTTGATAATCACCCTCTTAAAGATAAGTTGGAAACCTTATAAGGCCCAGATGCTTAAGTAAAAATTACATAAACCATGGGTCTTTAGAGGAAATCATCTAGATAAGACAACTTGGAACCGTCCCTCCCCAGAAAATGTCATGATATCAGCACTACACCTTCACATGGATATTCAGATAGATATTCTGTGTAGAGGTGCATAGGCCTGGTACCGATGGAAATATCATACCCTCTCAATCTTCTAAATCTGGTTATCTCTCCTTTATTTAATTCTCCAGCTCTGAATCCTCATCTGGGGCCTCGTCTCTTGTAATATGTCTGGATGAATTTTTATTTTTTCATGTCGGCCAAAGGCCTTGGAGTGGCCTAAAGGCCTTGAGGTGGCCTGATGACTATGAGAAACAACTGGACTGAATGCGTTGGGTGGTCCAAAGGCCTTTTAGGATACAAAGACCAAATTGGTGGCCCTAAGTCCCAGATGGATAAATAGTTTTGTCTGCTATAATATCAAAGAATACCTACTCTAGTAACTTATAAAGTACCTATTATAATATTTCTAAATTAATTATATAGTATCTTGGAAATATGTATCCACTCAGATTTGATCTTGGGTCTCATGGATGCACTTGCCAAGTCCTCACTAACTAGGATGAGGCTTAGGTGCGTTTTTTATCATTCCTATCATGAACAATATTTCTTTCTATCTTTAATGATTAAATATTTCAATATTATCATACAAATTTTCAAACTGTAAGGTAAGATTAAAATTTCAAAATTCTTTTCATAGAAATTTTTTTCTTTAATATTTCTTAAATTTTAAGTTTTTAAATAAATGATTTCAAAGTAAAAATATATTTAAAAAATGTTTTAAAAAGTGTTTTTCAAATTGGAAATGATTTTTTTCTCAAGAAATGATTTAAATTACTTTTAAATCTTCCTTAATAAATTTTAATTCTTATTTAAAAATAAAATTATTTTTAAAATATTTTTTATTTTAAGAAGTGTTTTTTCAAAGAGGAGAAGTTATTTTCCTCAATAAATGATTTAATTGATCTTTCAAAATAATTCTCCATCTAACATAACATAATATAATATAACATAGGCTTCTATAGAGATATGAACCAACTATACCATTCTTATTCTATCTCTGAATGGTTTATAATTAGAATATGTTTATGAAACCCTTTTCTCCTCCATGGGTTACCACATGAAAAAATTCTTTTGAAACCCACTTATTTTCACAAGTTTTGCTATGATGAAAAGTGAAATGATTATGAACTTTTTTTCTTTTCTACATGTTATGATATGATGAATTGTTTTTGAAACTGATTTAATTTCATAGGTTATGATATGATGAATGTTTTTTTATATTGTGAGACACATATGTATGATTTTCATTATGTGATGGGTGGGACCTATATTTTTCTTCAATGAATTGGGTAAAGGTTTATATCTCATGAGATAGATAAGATGAGAATGGGTAGTGAACCAGTTTTAGTAGGGGACTTTGTACACTATGACAGTCATGGTGGTGAACCATGACTACTATGATAGTTTGGGGTGTGAACCCATTCCACTATGATAGACTTGGCAGTGGTCCTTGAATACCAGGGAAATAATATTATATACTTATGTGTATTCCAAGATTCAATGTATTATTCCAATTTTATTCTATCTTGGCTCATGTTATTTTATTTTCTTATTATTCTTTTCTTATGAACTATCAATATTTATTCCATGAATCAATATTCTGATATTTAAAATATTGTTTATGGGTTTCAAATATTATGCTCATGTTATTATTACCTTATTTTTATGTTATTATTATGTATCTATCTTTTTTAATCTTATTTATCATCTGAGCTTACCCTTTATTATGTTTTCTCTCCATACGTTTTAAAATAATGGTTTATGTTAGGGTATTTTTGTGAAGAGTTCTAAAGTGGGAGGATCCTTATGAGAGATGATGAAGATCTTTCACCAAATTAGAAGATTGTGTACCTCATCTTAAAAGAAATTAAACTGTTATGGTCCTCAGGTGTGTGTTTGTGTAATGTATTGAATATTAATATAAAAGGATGTAATATCAATGTATTAAAATCCTTGGTCTCTATAGTTGGTATCACATGAAAGCTTTAGTTAACCGTTGGAAGCTAGGATGAGAAAACTTTAGTGAGGTTCCTATGGATATTTTTAAGGATAATTCTAGGAATTTCTCTAAGGATAAGGTTATGAATGAGGGAAAGTATAGTTAAATATCCTAGAATTTTATTAAAAGATAGAAAAAGTGGTTTCCAAGAAATTACATCTCTGTCTAGATACTACAAGTGGATGCGGCTCTAGCCTAGAGGTACATAGGGTTAATAACTCTTAAAAGGGCTCATTGAGATAGACTCAAACATCACCTGGTCCATTAAAACAAACCTTGTTACACCCCTTTTTTAAGACTCCCTGGGGATATTCTTTTTAAATTCATAATCTCTTTACAAACCATCATGAATTATTTAAATAGATGATGACTATGAATTACCAAGGATAATCCTAAGGTGTTATAAATTAAAAATGAGGTGTTAGGATTTAGACATATTATAAGTTATTTTTCATGATTATGTGGTTTTAACTATGATTAGGATTTCTCAAACCATGTGTTCTGTTTTTAGTTAATGGCGGGAAGCAAAAAGAATTGGGTTAACATCGAATGTAACCTAAAAATTGTTTATAAAAAATTAAATTGGATGATGATTAGTGTAAAGGATATTGAAATTAATGATAATTAGTTTTCATGAGATTTTTTTAATAACATGCACCTTAACCAACTATTAGATTAACTAAATAAAATAAGGATACATTTATATAAGAGTTTGGTTAATGGAGACTATAGAAGAAAGAATATTAACTTTCCTATATGTTGAGAATATGGGAAGAATCACTCAAGGGAATGTCTCAGTGGGATAAGAATATGGTTTGATTGTGGAAAATAAGGTCACAAATAAATTAATTGAAAAGTAAAATTTAAGGGTTTGGTTAATGCAATGGATGATAATAATGGTCTCCCTAAGGTATCATCAATTATTGAATGTTTAAATTTGGAATATGTGTACATTATCTAAATAAAATTCATAATGGGAAATATCATGAAGAGAATCAATGAGGTTTAAAGAGTAATAATTTTTCTATTGATGATAAAGATACTATGAATGACATATGAATGGAATGAGGTATTAAATAATAAGATGATTATAGAATCCCCGAACCGATTAGCCACCCGAATAGTTCCATCGGGCCAGGTGCCACTGGACTTAGGCGCACATTCCCAAATGATAAAGGTTCCTAACTAGTAGTTAGGGTGTGAAATGGGTATAGTGGGGAGTCTATACCCTCATGAGATGATAATATACTATCCCGATTAATAATATATAACATGAAGTAGAATTACTCATCATACTCGAACCATATCCACAAAACAGAAGTAGAATCAATATTAGTAAACAGTGGAAGCATAATAAGAATAACAAGAAGAAATAAAAAACATATGAACATTCTAACATACAAATTGTAACACTAAAAAAGATCATGCGTATCCAAACAAGTCATACATATCTGTATATAGTTTAATGGTCACTAATATATGACTATAGTACAATACTAATATATAGGCATGCTGTAACAGAAATGAATCTAAAACAGAAACTCTAGCTAGGAATAACCTCAAGGTCCCATGCCAACATCCCATGAAAATCTACTACTAAGAACCGGCTCTATAGACCGATCCTTTACTTGAATGCAAAGACATAATGTCTACATGCAATCCAAATTGCCTGTGTAGGGTGTGAGAATGTGTCTCAGTAGGATACCACCCATGTTTACATAAACAAAATGAGTGTTTATATAGTTGTATAATATGGAAATAAATAAAATAAAATGATCAAGCTATTTTAATAAATAAAAACTCCACTGGTGCTCAACAGATTCCAGGGAGATGTCACTATCATTGGGTAGTGGCGTAAGTCTGAATAGGAAAGGATTTGTGGCCAATGGCCTAAGGTTTCTCCATAATATTAATAATCTAGGTGAACCCTTAGTTACCACCTCAAATTAAATAAACTAGAAACATGTGCCTCCTGGCACCTCATGTCTCAAACAAACCACCGATGTCCTGAAGGAGTACCCAAAAAAGTCACTAGCCCCTCAAACCCCTTCTTGAAATAACTCATCGACCCTTGGCCTGACATTCAAAGTTACAATGACACCTATCCTAAAATAAAAGTCCCCATTGGATCTTAGAAAAACATCCTGAGAAATAGAGATGTCTGTTCTCCCAATTAAAACTAGGTCCATGGCCTCAATACGATGAGCATCAACCCCCAATCGACAGCCTTATTGTTGTCTACCAAAGGCTCCTCAAATTCCATGTAGATTTTTATAGAAATAACCCCCAACAAATTTTCTATTTCAAAATATTAGGTGCCTTTACCCACATGAGTTGTCCAAACAACCTCATCACCGAGTCAACCTATGTTCAAACAACTCAAATCGGCGCTTTGTCCATCACGGGTGAGAAAAAATCACAAATATAAAACCTAAGACACATCAAACCATCACTTTTTCCCCTATGACCATTTCACTCAATTCTGATAGCCATTCCATTTCAAAATCACACAAGGCTCATTCATAACCTGACAGCTTGGGCACCTCAATCCGGCATCCACGATACCCAATCATGTGATTCCTCATCACTTAATAAATTTGCGCCAAGCCCAACTAGATGACCAACATCACCTTAATCCCAATGTCCTAGCCACATTAATTCCTCAGGTAGTTCCCATCAGGACCTCATGAGTCTTAGAAGTATATCAAATGCATTTCATATATTCATTTCAAAACAAATAAACAATTCAATTTAACACGATTGAATTGTGCAATTTAAATGAAGATAAAAATTAAAAATAATTTATTTTCCTAACTCCAATTAAAATATCCAAACTTACACATATTTATAAGACACAATATTTAGACAATAAATTCAATGAAATTGAATTTCACCATTTCGATTTAAAAAACAACTCAAATTAATTAAAAATACACCCATACCTAACTACCAATGGTGGTCTATGACCTCTAACCCAACCTTACACGCATAGAAAAGGTTAGGGAATGCATAGAGATATCACATATGGTCATACAATCATTTAATATTAAGCAATGTGGTCTTTATTAATTTTCCCAAAATACGCTAAAAGGCGCAACCCCCAAAATTCCATGAAAACAAAAAGGAAGATACAAACCACCTTCCTTGGAATCGTTGATGTAGGATGCCTGATATCAATTTCTAACTCAAAGTGAATTGGAAGAGATTTTATTTTCCATCAATCACCCTTAAAATAAGAATAAATAAATGAAATTGATTTATCACTCCATGAGGTGAAAGAAAAAGGAAATATAAGTATGGGTGTGATAAGCCTTACCAAGGCGGTTCCAATGAACCTGAAGAATCGATGAATAGATCAAAAACAAGGGAGTTGGATAAAAAATGGGGAAGGGGAAGGAAAGGGAGAGCTTTCTCCTGCTGTATACAACCAGGAGAGGGAAAAGAGAAGAAATAAGGATAAATCAGGGAGGTAAAAAATCATCATTTTCCCATTTAATGAGGCCACATGTTTTTCTCACATGACTTTAAATTTTTTGCACAAACTGTGCAAACTACAATGCATAGGTACTACATAAGTGGAAATACCCATGTGGATTACTACACCATTTTCTCTAACCATGCACAAACCATGCAAAATCTATTTGAAACTACTACAGATAAGGATGCATAACTGAATGACCCCACACACTATTTACCCAAACCATATGGAAGTTCAAAAACGGGATGCACTATTTTCTTGAAGAGGCCACACAGTTTAACCCTAAACATTGTGCCCTGACCTACATCTCCTAAATAAGATATTCGACCTATGTCACTCCCAAAACCTCTTCTGGACACCCATGCCTTCATCTAAACCACTAAAACCATGTAAAAACATGATATAAATATGATGTAACTCTCTAAATTTAGTTCCAATCAACAATAAAGAAAACGACAACCCCACTAATTCAAAAATTCAAAATGCGACTGGTTTTCAACCTAACTAAAAAACTTTGTGCATTACAATCACCCCACCACAACATAACTCATCCTAGAGCTATCAAATGAAACACAAAGATGATACTAAACATACCCATCCTATTAAAAAAAGCTAGACTAACCCAGTCTCAAGGGTAAGAGTCAATCACCTCATGGGGGGTCCCACCTTATGAGTGACCTACCCTGGTCCATCGTGAAAAAAAAATAAAAGTAATAAAATAGTCCAATTTCCATTCCAGGACTCAAAATTACTCTCAATAAACATAATAATTCCAATACCTTATTAGGTTCTTATATGTCATTCCCTACACTCATCAAAATCCCACATCGCATCAGTGGGCACTTCATGCCCATGTCTCACCTGGAACCTATGAGGCCCAACAATCTGAAATCAAACTCTGATGCCTCTCACCTCAATCATGTACTGTATCGCATTGGTTACCATATGCCTATGAACCTCAATCAAGTCCCACATCACCTCAATGTCCTAGCGCCAAGAACCTCAGTAATCACACATCGATTGATGCCCAACACAAAACCTAATGTCCTGTATCACACACACACACACACATTTAACACATACAATATGATGTCAAACTACTGATCAACATCTGTTCATTTTATAAATACAAACCATTCTTCTATTGTACCCCAAAATACATGTCTCAATAGGCCTTGGAAAAAGAAAACACAACAACCTGGCTACGCCCACATCGTACCTCTAACTGGCTCTCTAGCCTGATCAAACCTTTATAGCTCTATGACATGAACCTAGACTAAAGCTTGGATGGTTAATGATTGACCTCTATATGATGCTACGCTAGACACTAAACCCATTGATTGTTCTTGCTATCTCTTCTATGTCCTCTGCATGGAGATGAACCTTAGACGCCATCACTTGGATCCTATACTAAACTGATATTAGAACCCTATATATGCCCCAGTCCTTGACTTTAGGCTATATGAGATGGCTTAATTAATAAAATCTTGAGATTTCTGGCCTATCTACATGACCAAAACACCTTTGGAGGTGATTCAAAATGAGTGCATACATTTTCCGGCTGCCCACACTAAAAGAAAACTGTAGAAGATCCACTATGAAATGGAATAGCTATGTCCTTGGCCTGACTTCCCCACTGAAACTCATCCTGGCCTCGCTTCCTTCCCTTTAGATCATCACCACTGAAAACACCTAAATCCACTTACCGATCCGAGTATGACATATCCGTCATATTTCCCTTGACTATGAGATCCTAGTTCATGGATTATAAGAATGAGGCAAACCTAAAGATGTTGAATTTCACCCAAATGGTGTGCTATATACCCTGCTTGAAACACATCACCCTTGAGGTTTCATCCCTCACCGTGCTAGGTGGAATGAGATACTACTCAGGGAATTTTGTTTCATAGTCCATAATGGAAATTTCTCATTGTTGGATGCACATAAACTCCCAAGTTCTTTCTTCTATTAGCGTCTCTAGCTACTTGAAAAGGCATGGAGATGTAACATCTGGCAGATGCCCCGCTTGAACTTGGACCTAAACCTAAGCCTGCACCTGAGCCCATCTATGATCCTTTACATATGGATCTTGCTCTGACTCACCCTCAGGGAACTCAACCAGATCGCGCTCCTGTAGAACTGTATCATCACCCACCCGACTCTCCATTCAAGCCGTCTAGGGGGAACCCACTGAATACCATCACATGGTCAGACATACCATATATCATATATATCAACTAAAGATTGAGAAAGAAGTAAAAGACAATGCATCCTCAATACCCTTTACATTTGATACCACATCCATGACCCAAAACATCCCTGCCTCATTAACAACTTACCCATCCTCAACAGAGCCAAGAATCAAAATTCCGCAGGCGTCGCCCATCCCAAAAACCAATGTTTCCTCAATCCCTCAATCACATTGCCCAACCCGGTGACTAAAATCACCCCAAATTAATAGTTCCTACATTATCATATAAGATATAGGACCATTTCACATCACATAAAATTTATATTTATATTACATAGAATATTACATTTTACACAATTTTATATCATGGAACGTGCATATTTAGAATTGAAACATCCTAATATGTGCCTAAATAGAGCATAAACATGCATCCCAACATCACAAACACCCATTTATATATCAGGACAGGGGTCCAACAACCTCATACCTCGCCATACCAGGACAAGGATGACATACCATAATAATAACCATCAAATTTCAAATAAGCCACTCTAGGAGGAAATCAAACCAACCATAATCTGAGTAAAAAAGAACATCATTATCACCCCTAGTAAATTGGTCTATTCCTCATACATGGGGATATTGGTATATAATAAAAATATATAACCCTAGTTTCGAAAATATCCTAATATCCAATATACCATAAAACAAATATTAATACCAATAAATGTGGTAAAAGTTACTCCTATGATACCATTTGTAGCATCATTGACCTGATTAGCCACCCGAACAATGCTATCGAGCTGGGTGACACTATCCTTAGGCACACCTCCCCAAATGACAAAGAATTTCAATAAGAAGTGATGGTATAAATAGGTAAATTAGGGAGGATATACACTCATGGAATAATATAATATTGGTCTAAGTAAAAATATATAACATGCAATAGAATTAAAAGACTTATCGGACTCGAACTAGAACCGCAAAGTGGAAGTACAATAAATATTAATAAATAACATAATCTTAATAAGAATAAACTTTGGAAATAAATAAATACAACAAAATTCCAACATAGAACTTGTAGAACTAAAACAAAGCATGAGTATCCAAAAAGGCCATACATATCAGAATATAGAAGAAGGGTCACCAAGGGATGACCACAGTACAATACATATATATAATAATGATGAAAATAATATGAAACTAAAATAGAAACTCCAAATACTAATTACCTCAAGCCCCCATGCCAATATAAAATGCAAAGCTGCTACTAAGAACTAGCTCCAAGGTTCGTTCCTTTACCACAGCATAAAGACATAAAGTCTATATCCATCCTGAAGGGACCATATAGGGTGTGATAATGTGTCTTAGTAGGATACCACCCAAGTGTACATACCCAAAATGCCTGTTTAAGTAGTTCTGTAACATGGAAATAAATAAAATCTATAATCAAGAAATTAAAGTAAATAAAAAAAATCCACTAATGCTCAATGACCACCCGGGAGATGTCTCCGGCTTTGGCCAACATCAGAAGTTTTAATAGGAAATGATTCTTAGCCCATGTACCAAGGTATCCCTATAACATCAAATACCAAGAAAACCCTCAAGTTCTATATCAAATCAAGTAACCTGACACCAAAATACTCCTAACACCTCATGTCTCAAACAAATCATAGGTTCCTCGACGATAGGCCAAAACAATTCACTGGCCCCTCAGAGGCACAAAAATTCTTGTTTTCAAATAAAAGTTACCATGAGATACGATCACAAAATTTTGAGAAATGATGATATCCTTTATCCTAAATCAAAATAGACCCATATCCTCAATAACATAAGCCACATCCCCCAACCGATAGACTCATTGCTATAAACTAATTCCTCCTCACCTTCCACATGTATTTCTATTAAAATCACCCCAATATATTTCCTAAGATGCACTACCAGGGGCCTCTATCCACATGAGTGGTCAAAACCACCTCATCAAAGAGTCAACCTATGTGCACATGACTCAAAGCAATAGTTTTTCCATCATAAATGAGTAGAAATCCCCAATATAAATCCTAATCCACATTATACTGACACCTCATAACCCTTTGAAAATGTTTCATAATTCTGACATCCATGCCATCCTAAAATCACATGATCCTCACTCGTATCCTCATGACCTTTCTTCCCCATTCTGATGTCCTTGATTCCCAATCCTACGATTCATCATCACTCAATAAATCTAGGACAGTCCCAACTAGATGATCAACAACACTTAAATGCTGATGGCCTGACCACCTCAATTCCTTGGGCCTCTCCCATCATGACCCCATGGGTCTTAAAAGTATATCCCATGCATTTTATATATACATTTAATAAAATAGAAAATTAAATTTAATACAATTGAATTTCACAATTTAAATGACCATAAAATTCAAAATAATTGATTTGGATAACTCCAATTCAAATATCTAACCTTCCACATATTTATAAAACACCAAATTTAGAAAAAGAACTCAATTAAATTTAATTGTACCATTTCAATTTAGTAAAAGACTCAAATTAATTAAAAACACACCCCGACCTAACTATCCAAGGTGTTTGACGACCTCTAAACTGAACTCGCACCTATGAAAAAGGTAGGGCATGACAAGAGGAATCCCATATGGTTTTATGGTCAATTTAATATGAAATAATGGGGGTATAAATCAATTATCAGAAAAATGCGCTAAAATATACACCCCCAAAATTCTGTGAAAACACAAATTATTATATAAACCACTAACCTTAGACTCATAGACTTATGTACATCTGATATGAAGCTCTAAATCAAAGCAGATAAGAAGAGATCTGAGTTTCTGTCGAGCACCCTAAAAATAGGGTGAAATGGCTCAAACAGATTTATCACTCTATGAGATGAAAGAAAAACAAATAGAATCATGGGTGTGACTGTAACACCCCAGGTAAATAAAGAATATGAAATTTTAATATTTCTCCATATTTGTGAATAAAATATTAATATTACTTTAAAGGGGATGCTATGCTCGATGGCGTACCCAACACACAACAACGAGTTTCTTGGGAATCTTACTTTGCACTCTAATAATAAAATAATATTATTTTAAATGGTAGTTAACATGTAGCTGTTATATTGGAGGTAATGGATAGAAATAAATAAAATATGATTAGATATGTTTTTAAATGTTTTTACATTTATCCAATAAAAGATAAAGGCTTAAAATACGGAAAGAATTCAATTTTAGGCGTATATGCCCTAGTTTTCACTAAAGGTTCACTTATCGCCTTTTGATGGTGAACCGTAATTAAATATAGTTTTTTTCACTCTTATACATTCTATTGGACCAAATAAAACTCTTATTAAGAATCGGGACATCAAAATTTACTTTGTGTAAATTTTTGGTATCTTTCCGATAAAGTTCATTTTTTTAATGAATAGTGTACAATGTTGTATTTTAATTCAAAACCTATTTTTAATCTAATTTATTTATATGATTAGATTATCTTTTGAATTTTTTTTCAAGTGAAATTAGAATATATTTTTACCATTAAATCCAATAGTGGTCGTTGGAATTTATTTCACTTTGAAATCAGACTTAAACTTGTGTCAATCTTTTGATACTTATTGTTTCATAAAAACACGCTATTTCCTCTGACAACAGGAATTAATTATTAAATTAATAAATGTGACTTATATGTTTTTGAATTTTTTAAAATAGACTTCATTTTTGAATTTGGAATATAAAATATAGATTAGGGTGAATTTTTGGGATTTTTCTGAAAAACTTCATTTTTTGATAAATAGTGAAACCACTAAGTGGTACTTATAAAAGCTGATTTTTCTGTTTAAATGAAATTTTTCCATCTTTGTGTTTTGAATTTCAAAAATAATACATACATGGTTGTCATTAATAAGTAAAATGTCGTTCAATGGGATAAAAATAATTTTTTGGTGAATAGTAACTTATTAAGTTTTTAATCGCGATTATAGGTAATTAGTGTAGTTTATCGTAAGAATAATATTTTAATAAAATGGAATTACCTAGACACATATCCTACCCTCATTTTATGTGTCATTTCCGACCAATAAAATCCATGGGTCAACTTGGGGACCCCATAGAGCCACTTTGGTTGGAAAATGACATAAATATCTTTTTATTTAATGTTAAAGTAAAAATGACACAAACATGAGATGTTTTACTAAAATTTTTTTTACATGGGGTTATACAAGTCATATTTTTGAATATAAATATTAATTGGAAATATAAAAAGATTTTCTACATCGTTGTTTTTTTTAATAATTTTTAGACATTAAATAGATTAAATTATTTAAGACATCATGATGATGCAGCGATGACCTCATTATGTAACGATTTAAATAAAATGGAAAGATAATGTAATATCTAAGACCTATACATGTCCAAAAACTATTGGATGAGTGGATTTCGAACCCTTATCACCTTATCCTTGAAATACATTAATGTGGGACCTTTAAAATCTGAAACTCTTTTGAAAATAAAGTAACATTTTGTAACTTTACAAGAGTGCCCCTCCTCTCCTCTTATAAAAGGCCCCCTCCTCTACCTCCTTACCCACACTCCCAAAGCCTTTGGCTCGGCCAACCCCTGCCCATTTTTTCTCTCCAATTCCCTCTCATACTCCTTAAAGCCTCACTTTTGGAAGAAGTATTTCCAAGGAATCCTTTGAGCTCAAACCAAATGGAGTTACCCGATTTTATGGTAATGTCTTCACTTGTGTCCTTTTGTTTTATTTTGCTTTCCACCACCCTAAACTCTTCTTATTCATTTATTTTGTAACAAATCCAGTATCTTCAATATACTAGGATGTTTTTATAAGAAGTATTCGAGCTACACTTACACACACCTAAATCTAATGGTTAAAGAACATACTGTTTCCGTGGATGGAAAATTTCTGCCTCCCGAAATGATGATTGTTCAAAATTCTTCTAACACCTTAAAAGGTGGCCATTAAGATGACACTATATTTATAAATGATATCTAATATGTTTATATTTTACTTAATCTTCTGTATTTTTCATTTATGGAGTACCTTTATGGTTTCCATTATGGGTAAACGCGATATCTTCATTTAAGGAAGTGTGGACTACCGCCCCCTCAAAGTGATTTGATTCGTTAATACCATATGTGGTATGTATAAAGGATATATTTAATGATATTATATATGATACCATACTGGAATTAAAATACTATTATGTATCATTATGTTTTAATTCCATTAAATATGAAATAGAAATGGAAGTAGCGTCCATGCGTACGTACGGCTTACCGTCTCCATGAACGGTACATTTCATTTCTTATCTCAAAATGTTATGTAATATTATAAGTACATATATATAATGGATATATATGTAATATATTACATCTAAATTATGGATATAATTATAGAATTATAACATATATATATATATATCTCATTTTTTTAATTCCATTAATATGACAAAAAATGAAAGTAGCGTTCATGCGTACGTACGGCCTACCGTCTCCATGAACGGTGCTTTTGGTTTTTTATCTCCAAATGATATGGAATAGTATAAAATTAATATTTAATGGATATATATGATATTTTAATCATTAATACTATTCTGGAAATTATTTACTTATAACTACATGGGCAATCTTTTTTCAAACAAGTTCATTTTTGACTCATGTACCAAACACCGGTAGAAACGTCTAGTATGAACTAACATTATTAAACAATTATTATAACATTATAATATGTGATATGAACTGAATAATAATAATTATAGGAGGTCTTTAATCAATTATAAATTGACCAAAGTTTATTATTCAGGAATATAGAGAAACGAACAAGACAATTTGGACTTGAGGTAAGGGATTTTACTCCTCCCTTTCTTTTAAAGTACACTCTTTTATGTCATTCCTTTTAAGATAATATTTCTTGTGATTGGGATGTTCTTTTATATTAATATTACTGTAATTTTTATGTTCATATGATGAGAGACCCTATTTCCTCTCATCAATCCATTTTGGAAGTTTTAAGTGGCGTCGTTAGGCTGCAGAGTTTTCATAAGGGATTTTTCATCTCACTTTTATTCCCGTGAGATTTATTCTACATTTGCCACAATTTCCTTTGAGTGGTGTATGTACTGACCATTATTATACACTTTGTGTAGTATAATTTCATTTATGGGTATTCAAATATTCAATGTATGACCCTTCTTCCATGGGGTGTACGTTTCGAAAGTTACCCAACTCGGTAAGGGGACCTTTCACCCTCCTCTTTTTAAAAGACTTCTTTTGTTATGTCTTTTAATTCACATAATATTATGTTGGGATATGTTATTTTACATCCTTATTGATGTAAATTTAATTTCCAAGTGATTATATTCCCTTTTTATCTATCATCAACTCATTTTCTGAATTTTGAAGTGATGTCGTTAGGCTGTCAAATTTTACCAAGGGAACTTTTTAACCCAATTTCGATTTCTTTGGGTTCAACATGTAGTTATTGAATATGTCATCCTTTGAATATGTGTGAATGACCTTTTATTATTTTACACTTAATATCCACTTATATTGGGTGTATTTATATTTTTCACACATAATTTTGGGATTGATTTATCCTTAATTTAAGGATACCTTCTTTATAAGGGATTTCATCACATTTGACATTTCTATTGAGACTTCATTGTTGTTATGCACCAATTCACTCTTATATGATGTATATACTGTCCTTTGGAATATTATATCATGAATCCTTTTATTCTCATGATATTATAAAGTTCTGACTAAATGTTATTCCTCAATTATTGTATTCAAGTGTCTCTAATTTTGGTAAAACCCCTTTAACTAAAATATTAATTTAAATGTTTTAATTATTTTTTCTAATTAATATCCTTGTTTTAAAAATGGTTTTAAGGATTTATTTATATGGATATTAATGGTTTCAAATTTTAAAATCTTCAAGGTGGTATGAGACACTTTGATTCAAAAATCTCTTTATTAAATTTTTTAAATGGTTTTGGAAATGATTTCTTTTTGAATGGATTCATTATTTCAATATACTAAAATGTTATATTGTGATTGAAATGTGTAAATGTTATGTTTCCTTTATGCATATTTTATGTGATACGTTTATGTTATGGTTCTTGGGCATTGTTATGAAAACGGGTAGTTCCGTGAAGAACTAAGGGCGGGTGAGCCCGATATAGCTCTCCAATGCATTGGGTAACACGAAGGAGTGAAACATTAATGTTTCTCCGAAGAGATTTAAGGAATATACTGTGGTGGGTATTCCAAATGTAACCAAGAGGGTTACTACCTACGTAATAATGTTATAAATGCCTCAAGTTACCTTTTATGTCTTATGATTCCTATGATTTATTCATGATTTAATGAGGTATGTTAAAGTGCCTATGTTTTATGGGTAAAGTATGATTTCATTCTTATATATATATGAACTCATGTTTCCTTTCCATATTTTTATAACCCTTACTGAGCTTTTTATGCTCATCCCAAGTTTTTGAAATGTTTTTCATAGGTCAAGGGAAAGGTACATGATGTGATGATAATGTCAAGGATGTGTCAAGAAGGAATCCATGTTTTATTTTAAATATGTTTCCATTGATGGGAAGAATGAATACTGTCTTTTATGTAACCACTTTTTTTAAATGTGTAATGTAATGCAAGTTTCATGATCTAATTCTCTAAAACTCTAAACCTGAAAAGATCCTCAATGTGTAATCTTGTAATAACTCAAGATTAAGTAAGGTTTAAGGCTGGGGCCTTATAGTGACAATCCATACCAAGGCAGTTCAAACACACCGAAAGGATCAATTAAAGGATAATAGATGAGGGAGTTGGATCAAAATGAAGAATAAGAAGGAAATGAGGAGCTTCCTCCTACTGTACCCTACCAATAGAGGGAAAAAGAAGAAAAAAAGATAAAAGAGGGAGGAAAAAATATACATTTTTCCTTTTTAAAGAGGTCGCACAGTTATCTCGAACAACCTTCCAAACCATGCACAAACCATGGAGGATATAATACATAGGTACTGCCTAAGTGGAATTACCCATGTGGATTACTACACAATTTTATCTAACCGTGCACAAGTCATGTGGTATCCCTATGAAACTACTATAAAAAAAGACACACATCCATGTTCCCCCCACATAGTTTTCCCAAACCATGTGGAAATTCAAAAACAGGACACACAATTGCTAGAAGAGGTCGCATCTTTTACCCCTAAAATGTGCACCTTGACCCACAACTCTAAAATAGGCCATTCAGCCACCAAAACATTCAAAACCTATTCCAAAACACACTAGTCATAGTATAAACCACTAGAATCATGTAAAAGCAAGATATAAATATGATAGAACTCTCAAAATTTATTTTTGATCAATGATAAAGAAAACTACTCACCCAAAAATTGAAAAATTCAAAATGATAGTGGTCTTCAACCCGGATCAGAAACCTAAGATGTTTCAATGATGAAGCCTGGTTAATGAATTAAGAATTAAGTAGAATGATTGAAGTGTTAATGTATTAGAATTAACGAATTATGAAATATATAAAGATTATTGTGTATAAGTTTTTCATTAAGGATTTTCAAGAATATGTTAAATTGTGTTGATGGATTCGAAAATTAATTTAATGGAAAAGCGATATTAATGAAAAACAAAATATTAAAGGAAAGATAGAACTTAATATGTTCTTAATGCTTTGATAATTATGTTGGGGTAAATAGATGATTGAATTAGAAAAAAAAAATTGGATATTATTTATTTTATTATAAATGATTAATTTTTTTTTTGAAAAAGTGGTTTATATTATTATTGATGAAGTTTAAAACATTTTTGGATTTAATGAATATATTCAAAATTTTATGTTTTCTATAAAAAATGAAGAAGCATGTATATTTTCAGTAAGTTTTCATGGAAATTATTTTTTCAAGAGAATACATGATGAAGTTATTTATTAATTAAAAGATACCTCATGTTGTTTAGGGGGACTAATGATAGGTTTGTTTTGGAAAATTTGTAACCTTATTTATAATGTTTTATATTTTAGCATTTTATAAGGTTCAAAAGGATAATAATTTATAAAATGGTTTAAGTTGATATTTGGATGATGCTTTAGAGATCAATGTATCACTTCAAAATATAAAGATATATGGATATTGGATAACCGGTGCTAATCATTTTTTCGTGCTGATAACTAAAGATAGACATGATGATTTATCATTGTATTTATGGATCTTTTGATCTGTTACTTCGTCGAGCACAAAAAATTCACCTTTAATTATTGTGGTAATATATGATGTGAAAATTAATAAAGGGACAACAAAAGGGTGATACTGTGCATATGAAATGGAATGAGATCAACTAAGTATGTCATCTCATGAAAATTATTAATATTTAGCATAAAGATATTGAAATAATATTTTTTCCTATTATCATATTTTTTAAAATATTAATGAAAATTTTCATTCCTCCTTGGTTTGTGGTTCTGTTATCATTATCCTTATCTGAATCACCCACATTATTGTGATTAATGATCTCAATGAATTTCTATAATTATTTATTATTTTCTTCTATGTCTAAATCTTTACTTCCCGCCTATGTTCTCTTATGTGGAAACCTAGTATTTAGTTACTTTATATAACCTTTATATTTAAAACATTCCATTTTTAAGGGAAGTTTTATTATTAATTTGTAAAATTTGGGTTTCTATGAATTAATTTTCAAATGTCAAACCTTTTATCGAGATAAATCTCAAGGGAAAAAGTATTTTTAGGGGGGAGGGGGTGGAATGTAACATAATGATATTTTTTTATTTTCATTTTCAAATTAATTTAAAAAATTTAGATATATTGCATTATATGAAATACTGTGTTTAGCTTGCGTTACACTCAAAAATCTGTTTTTTCAATAGCGTGCATGACATGCGACACTGAGCTTCACTGATCCATGAAATAATATTATATATGGAAATTATAACCAAGATGTTAAATAGGTTGGTATTAATATTATTAAAAAATTTATGAAATATCTATAGAAATTTTCTAATAAATATAAATTTATTTAAAAATTCTGAGTAAATAATCAATCAAATTTTATTAAAGTAATAATATTTCTAAAAAATAGTTTTTTTTTCAAAAATGATTTTTATTGATTTTTATGAGAAAATATTATAATTAAGTTATAGAGATTTTAGAAAATTTATTTTATTAAATTAAATTCATTTTTCTTACTATCATATCAAAATTAACTTATGGTGAAATTTTGGGATTTTTTCTAAAATAATATTTTTTTAGTGAATAGTGAAAAATACCTATTTTTAAAAAGCTACAATTTATTTTCACTGAATTATGAAATTTAAATTACCCATTATTTTTAAATTAAAGTATTTATTAATTAGTTATATTTATTTTACTTAATTAATTTTTAATCAAATTTATATTATATTTTTGCCTAATTTCATTTTTGGGTTAAAAAAGGGTTTTTCGGAAGACTCTTTTAAAGGGAATAATGTTTCTACATTTTAATTAAGTAAAGAAATAACTAATTAAGAATGTTTTAAATGAAATATATATATTATAGATTAAAATATTTTTATTTATTTTTATAAAATCTTTATTACTTGACATGGAGTTAATATAAAATCATCTTATGATTGAGAAATGCACTTCTTAAAAAACCACTTTTTCATTGTGTCTGTGAATTTTATTTTAAATTTAAATTTAGAACTTTTTTGAAAATTAATAATAAAAATAAAATTATTTCTTTTAAATAATCATGTAAAAATTATATTAGGGTAAATGTTTTATAATTTTCCAAAAGGATTAATATTTTGATGAATAGTAAAAAAATACTGAATCTTAATTAAAAACTGTATTTTCATTGAAATTATTTTCAAAGTTATATTATATTTTAAACAGTTTTAAAGTAAAAATAGTTCAATTATATATATATATATATTAATACAATTTATTATTTTAATCATTTTCATATTTAAATTGGATATAAAAAATTTAAAAACTTTTGACCATTTTCACATTGAAAACCCATTATCCTATCGTGTATTTGGGGTTATTTTTAAATAAAATTTTCCACTTATATTAATTTAATTTGGAGAAATAAATTAAATATTGGGAATATTTATATTTATATTATATAATAAGGTTAGATTAATTTTTTACCAAAATCAATAGAGAAAACAATAAAATGTAATTACCACAGTTAAGGTAAAAATAGGTTTACTAGGGGTTGAAACTAAAAATATAAGGTTTAAAATAACCTATTATTTCTCCTAAAATCTATTTTATGACCATATTTCGATCTTATAATGTACAATTCTTGAGAATAATCTATTTTCATCCTTTTTTAATTAGAAAAAATTGGGTACACCTTTTAATTTTTAAAAAATTACAAGTGTTCCTCTCACATCACTTAGAAAAGGTCACCCTCTATAATCTATTCTTCACATCTTCGAAACCTTTTTTTTGGACAAAACATACCCAAATCACTTAAAAACTCACGTAGTATCATCTTAGAATCCTTATTTTGGTTAAAAATCTAACCTAATAAAGATTTTTATGGAAACCTAAGGAGGTTACCTAAAGAAGAGGAGGTTTGAACGTGTACGAAGGAAGTCGATACTTATGGTAACATATTTTTAGTCTCTATTTTATTTCTAGGAGACATATGAAAAGTCACAACTTGTTTATTTTTTGTGGTGTATATAAATACCAATTGACATTTTACATCACGAATCCTATTTTTTTCATGATATTTAAAGATTCCTTTGATGTTATGCTTTAATTATGGATCAAGATTCAAAATATTTCTAAAGCGGTAAGTGAATTGTTTCTCAATTTTAATTCTTGGAGACTTATGTCATGTTATAAACCCATATTATTTTATGAGGTGTATATACATCTTATTTTATATGAAATATCATGAATTTGTTAATTTTAAAGCTATTTTATGTTTAATTTAATGTTATCCTTTCATGGGGTTTACAATTCACAGTTTTTAAATTAGTAAGGTTTTTATTTTACAATATCATCATTTATCAAGATTTATCATGATTGTGATTCTAATGATGATATATTATTATCTATATCTCAAGAAAATCAAGAATTTTCTTCTCCTATTTTTATTTTTTGTGAATTAAAATTTTCTATTCGTTTTTATCTCTTTATGTACACAAGATATTAAAATAATGTTTTAAATATAAATCATCTTTATTTATCTCTTTGATCAAAAATCCATTTTATTACAAATCCATGTCTTATAAAAATGTTTTTAATGATTTTTTAACATCCTTAAAATGGTTTATGAAATAAATTTTTATCCATGTCTGAATTTTTAAAAGAATATATGGAAATAAATATTCATATCATTTTCCAAACAATTTCCATTTGGATTTTAATGAATACATGAAAAGAATATTTTTCCATGCATTGTATGCACACTGTTTCACTATGTCATGAATGCTCAAATGTTTAAAGATTCACATACAGTATTTCAATGTTCTTTTCAAATAAAAAATTTTTCTTAATATTTATGAAACATTTAGATTTTAAATAAATTATTTCTAAGTAAAAATTTATTTTGAACTATTTTAGAAAGTATTTTTCAATGTTTAAGGTATATATTTTTCAAGAAATATTTTAAATGATTTTTAAAGATTATATTATATGTTTTTGTGTTTATTTTAAAATAAAATGATCCTCAATTTTTTTTTATATTTTATATAGTGTTTATCGAAGAAGAAGAGTTATTTCCCTCAAGAAATGTTCTAAAGGATCTTTAAAAATAATTCTCTAAATAAGATGATATCCTTTGATGTAATATATGATTTTATAGGGATATGAAATAAGAATACAATTATTATTATTTATCTGAATGGTTTATGATGAAAATATTTTTGTGAAATCCATTTCTTTTCCACGGGTTGCACCATGATAAAATGCATTTGACACTCCCTTATTTTCACTAGTTGTGCTATGATGAAATAGAGAAATGATTATGAAACCCATCTCTTTTCAACATGTTATGATATGATGAAATTTTTATAAAACCCATTTAATTTAATGTGTTATGATATGATGAATGTTTTATGATCATGTGGCATATATATGAATGTTTTTTAATATGTGATGGGTTAGACCTATATCTCCCTCCAATGAATTGAGAATAGAATTATATCTAATGAGATTAAAATGACTAGAACATGGAGTAAACTCAGTTCAGTAAGGCACTTTGTCCACTATGATGGTATTAAGAGAGAACCTTGATTACTATGATTGTTTGGGGAGTGAACCCATTCCACAATGATAACCTTGTACATGATCCTTGACTATCATAGAAATATTTTTTATGGATATGTTTATTCCATGAGTCCATTTATTATGATAATTTTATTATTTTATGGATCATATTCTTTGATTTCATTATTATTTGTGTTACGAACTACCAATATTTATTCCATGACTTAATATTCAAATATTTAATATATGGAGTACGATTTTCAAATATTATGATCATGTTCTAATAACCTTATTTTCTTATTATGATTATATATATCCCTTGTTTACCGTTACTAAGCATTTTAACTCACCCTTTATTATGTTTCCTTTCTCCAATTTATGAAGAAATTTTTTAATTAAGTTATATTTTTAAAGAGTACTAAAGTGGGGTTATATTTATGGGAGATGTGGAAGATCTTTTTCCAAATAAGAATACTATGTACATAATCTCCAAAAACACTAAACTATTATAGTATGCAGGCATTGTATTTAATTTATGAAATATTCATCTAAAAATATATAATATCAATTTATTAAAATCCTACATCTCTATAAATGATGTTTATTTATTTGATGAAAAAATATTTTTATCCTTACTTTGATGCATTTGTGGTTGTTTTTATGGATGATGACCTCATATATCAAAAAATAAGGGAGGAGCTTGCACAATACCTAGAGATCATTTTGGGTACAATATGGGAACATCGATTTTATTGCAAGATTATGAAGTGTTATTTTTGGATCAACTAGGTCCACTTTTAAGGGATTATCATATCAGAAGAGGGTGTGTATATTGACCCCAATAAAGTAAGAGTTATGGTTTATGGTATAATAACATGATTTTTTTGATATTTAAAGATTCTTAGGATTTTATGGATACTGTTGAAGATTTATATAATAATATTACCATTTGGAAGTTCCATTGGAAGGCCTGACCAGTAAGGGGGTAAATTTTTTTTGTTAAAAATTTTGAAAGAATACCATACAAGAGTTTAATGGAATATTGTCCTAAGCACTAATCCTGATATTTCTAAAAAAATATAGGAGATATTTTGTATATTTAAATTAATCATGTAGTAGGATAAAAGTAATTATAATGTTAGGGGATTGAGTTGTGTCGTATGTGTCTCAGTAGTTGAGGCCTCTTGAATAAAATTACCCTACACACAACCTTAATTTGAAAACTATACATTATGCCTTGAAATATTGGGAAAAATATCTATTCAGAAAGAGGATAGTGGTATATACGGATCATAAAAGTTTAAAACACATCTTTAATCAGTGGGACCTAAATAATCAATAAAAAAATGTGTGTCAAGTACCTCTAGTATTTCAACTTCGAGCTGGACAATACACCCGGGAAAAAAAAATTTGTTATAGATTCTTTAAGATAAAATACATAGCTTGAGGTAGTTTAAGAGTTGAATAGTGAGTGGATATTGATGGTGATCTTCACTGAGATGTATCTATATGTTCAGAAGGACTAGGGTTGAGTAGTTCTTGCATACTTATTTGTGGTTCCTTTTATTTTATGTTAGATCAAGAGGAGAAACCTTTTAGATCCAGAGTTCCTAGACCTACAAGGATTTTTTAATGGTTGGGATCCACCACTTGAATAGATTATAGATGAGGATGAGATTACCAATTTTATGGATGTGTTCTAGTTCTTACTAGAATATGATAGGAGCAGATGAGGGGATATCATGATTCCATGTGTAAAGTACACCCTAGTTTGATGAAATTGTATCAAGATCATCATCATCTATATTAGTGGACACTAATGAATAAGGATATAATAGGGTTCATTAAGTGAGAATATGTGGCCCACAAGTATTATATAGTGTTTTCTCCAAGAAATAAACATTGCGGTCAATCTCAATTCCTTTCTCACCTTTAAAGACAATATGAGAAAGAAAGATTATAAAGTTAAATGGTTAACTGATGGAGATAGAAATACCAAATTCTATAACACCCTCCAAAGAACCAGGAAAGCTTGCATACCTCTAACCTTTCTAAAGGACGGGGATAAGATTTTTTACAATGATGATGACATAGCTCAATATATAGTTTCCTATTACGAAACCATCTTTAATGGCCCTAATAATAGCAAAGTCTTCCTCCCTGAGGTCATTCCTTATATGATCACCGATGCAGACAATATTTTCCTTCTTAACACACCACTGCATCATGAAATCAAAGAAACCATCTTCAGTCTGAATCCTAATAGTGCAGCGGGTCCTGATGGATTTAGCAATGGTTTCTTCCATCATTACTAGGATGTGACCCAATACGATGTTTGTAAGATTGTTAAAGCCTTTTTCAAAAATGTGGTGCTTCCTCATGATATTAATGCACAATTTCCTTCCTTGATCCCTAAAGTGGACATTGCCTCTGAAATTCATCTTTTTAGACCCATTTCTTTTATCAATACCCTCTACAAAATCATTACCAAAATCATTGCTAATAGGCTTTCAACCATTACTGACAAAATAGTTTCATGGAACCAATTTGGGTTTATAAAAGTTAGATCCATTCAGGACTGTATCTGACTTGCATATGAATGTATTAACAACTTTAACAAAACTAATAGAGGAGGCAATATAGCTATTAAACTTGACATTTATAAAGCTTTTGACACTATAGATTGGAGTATTATTTTCAAAGTTCTACAAAGTTTTGATTTTAGTATGCACTTCATTGATGCGATCAGAAATCTCTTCAATTCGGCCACCATCTCCATTTTAATCAATGGATCTCCCAAAGGTTACTTTGAATGCACCAAAGTTGTAAGACAAGATGACCCTCTCTCTACCATTATCTTCTCTATAATATAAGACTACCTCGTAGGCTGATCAATCATCTGGTGAGCCAAGGAAATTTGAAACCCATTCATGTATCCAGAAATGTTAATGCTCCCACCCACCTTTTCTAAGCTGATTAAATTATCCTTTTCCTTTCAGGATATAAAAGAAACATTCTTAACCTCAAAAATACTCTCTCCCACTATGAGGAGGTTTCTGGTCAAACCATAAGTTGGAACAAATCCTGTATCTTTTTTTGGAAATAATTTTCCCTCCAACAGAAAGTGCAATATTATCAATGATTTGGGTCTGAAAGAAGGCTCTATCCCTTTCAATTACCCTGGTGTCTCCATTTTTTGGGGGTATACTCAAAGCTTTCCACTTTGTAAATATTTTTATTCAAGTTTATAATCATATTTACTCCTGGAAAGGTAAATATCTCTCTATGGCAGGTAGGACTTGCCTTGTCAAATCCATTATTGTCTCTATGTTGGTCTACTCTATGATGGTTTACAAATGGCCCATTAATCTCATAAAAAAATGAATACGGCTATTAAAAATTTCATTTGGACCGATAGCACTCTTGAAAGAAAACTCGTGATGGTCCCTTGGTCAAATTGTTGAAAACCTATTAAGCATGGAGGAATTGGTATAAAAAACTTAAAATAATTTAATGAATCCATTCAAGTTCGACTTACTTGGTATATCTTCCACAACAATTAAGAGTCCCTCATTTTTTTTAAAAATATATTTATTGATAAACATAAGACTGGAATCCTGAGATTTATTAATTCATCCATATGGTCTACCATCAAACATTCCTTCGCCAACATTATGAACAACTCAAGATGGATGGTCTACAGAGACTCTTCCATGAAATTTTGCCTTGAAAACTAGACTGGTATGCCTTTAATTTCTATGATTTTACCTAATCAACTTCTTGAAAGCACCAACAGCTCTATCAAAGATGCTCTAAACTCTCAATAAGATCATCTCCCAAATACTATTCTGAATCACATTGATGAATACCATTTTTCTTACAACAATGATTTCTTAATTAGGGATTCGGATCACAATGGAATTCTTACCTCTAAAAAGTACTACGCTCATATGTGCTGTAACAATGAGAATGATTACAGCTAGATTAAACACTTTAACAAACCTTGTATAAAACCCTCAAGATTCAATCTCATCTGAATACTTTCACACAATAGAGTTCCCATTGATATCTGCCTCTAATAGTTTGGAATTCAGATTTTCTCTAAATGTAAAATGTGTAATCAACATAGAGAAGATGATAAACATCAACTCCTTTACTATGCTACTTCCTCTGCTCTTTGGAACTATATTTTTGACATCTTTGATTATAGATGGTTGATTCTTGACTCTTCCAAAAATCAACATAGGAAATGTGCAGAGTTGGACAGCTCCCAAAAAATCAGAAACCTTTTCTTTGTGGAAGTTTCTAAACTTCACCATGTAATCTAGTATGATTGAAACACTATTATTCATAAAAACTACTCACTAAATCTTAATGCAGGTCATACCTGGATCCTTATTTCCATACACAAGGATTCTTTGATTCAGAAAAGTCATTTCCATAATACCGTTCACAATTTTGGAATACTGAAACATCTATAGATCAACGAAAACTTTTTTCAACCACACCGCACTCTAGAGGTGTTTTGGAGAGCCCCTCTCCCTGTATGGATCTAAATAAACATTGATGGAGCCTCCAAGGGAAATCCGGGTCCTGTAGAATGTGGCACTATTTTCAGGAACCACCTAGGACAGATTCTTGGATGCTTCATGGAATATTGTGGCAATGCCTCCTCCCACGAAGCTGAGATGATGGGCTTGATTCATGCGATCAATTTTTCCATGGCTTATGGGTGTAACAACATTTGGATTGAAAGTGACTCGATGACCATATTTCAAGAAATTTGGAATGGCGTAACTCATTTATCTTGGTTGATCACTACCTGTTTAATGGAATGCAACTGTTTTCTCGCTGACCTGAACTACATCATCACACATGTTTATCAGGAAGCAAAAATGGTTGCCCATGGCTTGGCCAACCTGGTAGTTAATCAATACATCACCTGGTGTGAAGACCTCCCAGTTGGTCTTACGCCCTTCCATGAAAAATATTGTAATATGATCCTGTAATTTAGACTTCTATAATCTTTCTTTTAATAAATTTTGTGCTTTGGTCATTCAGGCCAATGCATTACCACAAAAAACCAGTTTTTTCTCATTCCATAGTGAAAGTGGAATTATGTCACCATGGATTTCGTGAAGAGGTTACCAAGGACTCAGTAGGGAAAAGATATAGTCTGGGTCTTCATGGATCAGTTGATAAAGGTTTCCCATTTTCTACCAATATAAGATACCTTTATAGTGGATGATCTAGGGAGTACTTATATTCATGATATTTTATGAGTCTAAAGGATTATATGAAGAATCATTTTTTCCATATATGCTTAGTTTATGTCATCGTTATGAAAATTGTTGTAGAAATTATTGGGTAGTTCAGTGGTTTTGATTATAACCAACTATTCTCAAAATGGTAGATAATACAATTTAACTATTCAAGTATTAGAGGAAATTTTGAGGCCTTTCATCGTAGATTTTGGTGGTTCTTGGAATAACCATATGATGCTTGTAGAATTTTCCTATAATAATAGGTATCAGGTGACGATTCAGAGGGAGTCGTATCAGTCTTTATAAGGGATACCATGTCGTTCAAACTTTTTTTGAATGGAGGTTGGTGAGGAAGCATTAGTTGGGTTGATTATCATTCAGTATATGATAGAGGTTGTCCAGATTATTCAGAGAAGGATGGATACTATGAAAATTAGGAAGAGATCATATACAAATTGATGTTGTTGACATCTTGATATTGAGATAATTTACCTTGTATTTTTACATGTCTCACTAAGATTCGGACATGATCATATATAGAGGTATGGGAAATTGGTGACTAGGTACATGGAGATATTTGATATTATTGAAAGGGTGATCCAAGTTGAATACCGATTAGATCTTCCATAGAGATCTAGTGCCTTGAATGAAATATTTTAGGTATCTTAGCTTCAATAATTATTTATAGATCTATCTCACATAATCTATGATGATGATTTCTATCTCGATGATGATGCATCCTTTGAGGATCATCTTGTTCATATTATGGATATCAGTCAAACGATACTAGGTGGAAAATATATTATTCTAGAGCATGTTCTATTGTAACGTAGAGTCTTTTAGGAGGAGATGTGGGAAAGGGAGTATGATGTACAAGACTTGCGGCCAAAATTGGTCACTAAAAAAGCCGTTGGCACTAGATGGTGTATGTCAAGGATGAACATATTTTTGGTGGGGAGGTTGTAAGAAACGAACCATTCATCGAGATATAAATTCTTACTATTTTTGTTTAAACCCCTAAATTTTATCCTTAAAGAAGAATATATATGGCTTAAGGGGTGTCAGGACTGTTCCAATGGCTCAGTAGTAGGAGTAAAGACTATAGAAAGTGGTTGTAGTTCCATCAGCTAACCAGTATGGGTCCCCCGGCTAGCTGATGGACTTCCTATATGCCTGCTAATATTTTTGGGATTACATGATAGCCAGTGGGATCTTGGTATGTTTTTCTAAATGGGGAAAAGTTTATTTCACACTTTTCTCCCACTACTAAAACTAAAATTTTGGCCTATTTTAGGATAGTTTCAGTGACATGAAACCCTCCTATAACCTCTTAGACTCTTGGATGGACCCCATCCATCCGCTAAAAATTTTTCTTCTGTTGATCATGTTCTAATGATCATGGTATGTATAAAACTCCTCTAGTTTCAACTAATTTTACCCCTCTAAATATAAATATCTTACTTCATATTTAACACAAATCCCCTATTTTCAAGGAATTTTTCTAGTCTGGAAATATCTTCTAATTTTTATCAAATAAAAGGATGATACAAAATGGTTGGGTCTCTATGAGGACATGTTAAGTGTTATATATTATTTTAACTTTAATTATAATTGTTGTATCAATTTTTTTGATGGTTCAGTCTTACTGACTTATCATATGCTTGACCTAAAATTAAATTAAATTTTCTACCCTATTGTTGTCTTCGGAACTCCATTAGGATTATAAAAACATGTTTTGTTGGGGTATACCCTCATTAAAGACACTAAAGTGGTGAGTTCTCCTTGTACTATGAAAATATGAAAATTAATAGTGTTTTATAGGATTTACCTTGTTAATGTAATAGATTAAATTTGGAATGTGGGTTTCCCAAGACGACACTTAAGACAAGGTAGTTATCTTGGCCATGAGAATCTTGAATAAAAATATGAAATGAACCAATATGGTGATACATAATTTAATTATAATCTTATTTAATTTTTAATTGTTGAATAATGAATTATTTGAATTTATTGAAAATTATTGTGAGTATGGAATGAAATTAAATGTTACTTGGATCCTTATGAATTATTTTACCATGGAATTACATAGATAAGCCTTGAATTCTATTAGCGGAATCATGTGAATGTTAGGGAGTGAAGTATTTCTTGGATTCAATGAGGCCCAAAGTAATGTAATTCCTTGATCAGGCTAGTTTATTTTACATAGATTCATTATTATGAATTTAAAGGGGGGATTTCCCCTATATTTAGTCAATTTATTCACTTATTTAATGCCAGAGATTCATGAAATGGATTCTTGAGGGGTACCCTTATTGAATGTTTTGATATTAGATTCCTAGATTTACTTAATCTTATTGGTGTGGAATACCTTGGGTGTGAGATATGGATTCCAGTCAAGTAATTTTTCAAAATGTCAAGGATGGTTTCTTGAGTTCAAATTAGAAAAATGGAATTTCTTGGGAATTTCTAGAAGGGAATTATCATATGATCCACATGGATTCCCTCAGGTCACTTGATTATGGTTTCCTCTATAATGTTTCTTGGAACTGAATTAATACATGATACCTCCATCATGTTCATATAATAGAATTGGTTGAAGTCGATAAATTCTGCCTAGGTAGTTCCCTTGATACCCAAGGATCTACTTGGTTCAATTTATTTCTATAAATAATTATTATTAATGCTTCACTTATTTATTTCAAACCCTTACTCATTACACTTGTAGACTCTAATTTCATTATAAAATTGTGGGTGGCCTCTTGATTTGTAACCAAACACTATTCAGGCCTCCGTTTGGTACCAGAACATCGTTCATTGATGTTGGTATAGAGAAATTTAAGAACATTACTAATGATTCTTGATTGTATAACCAAAATAGTCCATAGGAGAAAGGAGCGAGGCTAGAGCTCAAGACTGCTAGGGTATTTTGGTCTTTTGGAATTTTTTCTTTTGAATATTTTTAGGGATGGTTTTACTTGACTTGAATGATATTTGTGCCCTAACAACTTTGTTTGTTTCATTATTATGATGTTATATTGGATGTGACTTAGTGTTTTAGTACCTACATTTTATTTTTATAGATAATATTTCATGTGATGTTTTCTTTATTTCTGTTGTGTTGATCTATGATAAAAGGTTATTTTCTCCCCACTATACCACCCATATGACTGCACTTATTTTCAAAAAATGATGTAATATGTAGAGTTTTTCTTGAGGAAATATTGTGTATTGACCTGGGGAAAAGATTTAAGGGAATTCGAGTATGGGTGTTATAAATTATGACCTAAATTATCCTGTTTCTTTACTCAAATCCAACAACCAGATGCAACACCAAAATTATTCATTTGATAATCCATATTACTCTAGAACATATATAGATAATATATTCTAATTTAATTATTGATCTCCCAAGTAGATTTTGAAAAACACCATTTAATAATTTTAACAAATTTTACTGGAAACAATGTTCACTGCATCACCCCGATAGTGTAACCACATGTGCATAACCTTGATCTCATAACCCCAGATGCGTAACCTTATGTGCATGATGTGGTTCATCTGATTCCTTAATATAACTACGTCTACATTCTTTCTTGTTATGATTAATTCTTTGTATATCCATCCCCTAACTCGTCTATATGAGGCCTTTCATGTATCTTCAAATTGGTAGACACCACCACATCACTGATTATGCACATGAGATTCATGATAGAGTTTATGTGGAGTCCCTTTCTTTATCCGAAATTCCCCTCAACTCACAATTCTTTAGATTTTAATTAAGACCCAATGAATTTCACCTAATGATGTGAAAATTGGTGTATTTATTGTTAAAATACCACTAACATAAAAAACTATATTGACCTTCTATTCCATTGAACCTTGGATATACAGTTCAATCAATCTTTTTTCCTTATGATCATGTGACAAAATTTCTCATGGGTCATGATACCACCCCACTTTATGACCACATAAGTTTCCCTTTATACATGATTTATGCGACTAACATTACAAAATCATTCTAATATCAGGATTTGGTGATCACAGAAATCCTCTACAATTTTCAGTGTAACTCTATTTACATGATTCATAAAACCACAGACATTATTCCATCATCTATACAAAATACACCCAACACAATTACATGATACTTTTAAAATCACCTGATCACATAATCTAGATGGGTTTATGAAAATAATAGATCGTCAATGATTATAGAACTCTATCCTCTTATTATCCTTCTAACAAAACATATATAGAGATCTAATAACCCTATTATCCTAGAATAGACTACTATAGTCCCTAGATATGAAATCAGATCCATTCATCCCTAAAAAAGCCTTTTGTATATACAGATATCAAAATGTTTTGTCATTGAATTCCTCCACACAAAGTATTTATAGTTTACACAATCTAAATCAATGGCTTCATCTTCTACCAATCCCTTTTCCATATTGTCTGATACTACGATTGGCAAAACTTCCAACACCAAATTTTGGTTTTCATCCAACATGATCACTTGAATCTTATTGAGGTATATAGAGTCATTACTAAAATACTTATTTACCTAAAATTATTATATGATTTTAAATAGCCACAATTTAATTATAACATCTTAATATTGTCACAATAATTATTTCTCTTAAAATTATTTTATTCTTTTTATTACTTTTATATCATGGGAAATAGACACTATACCCCCATTTTCTAAATTTTTCTTATTATCCTACCGAATAAATATTTGTTAATATTTAAAATAATAACGATTCATAAATAAAAATTAGATCTTAGACCCATTAAAAATGCATGTAACTATTTTATTTCTCACTATAATATTGTATTTTGTCTATTTCCCCCAAACCCCATTTCAGTAGATTTTTTTCTAATTCATTTGATCAACAAGAGAAAAAGAATTATATGTACACAAAAAATTGATTTCAATTATATTAATTGACCCTAACTGTAACACCTTGATATTTTATGATATTTATCTCTTTACATAATTTTTATGTGTTTTATATATATCTTTAAATGTAGCACCAAGCTTAAACAAACAATGATATACTATTGAAATGTTATTATTAATTGTGATAGTTTTTTCCTAGATGTTGTATTGTAGAGTATAAAATAGAATAACAAAATTATGAAAAGTATGAATAAAATATTTCTTTAATTAATAAGTTTTTACTGATTACCATGAAATAATTATATAATTTTAAATGTTAAAAACAATACCATTTTATGTTAAAAGTTCTATTTGTCAAAGTATTTTTTTAGATTATGTATCTTGATCACTAATTAACTAAGACATTTATGAAACATATTTATTTCATTATTAAAAAATTAATTACGATTTATAAACTTGTTATCAATTGGTAATAAATGAAGTTAAAAGATTATGAAGGAAAAAAGAGATTTTTTTCTTCATATTAATGTTTTTATTGTGCGAAATTTATTTAATATTAATAAATTTAATTAATAAGTATTAATAAATTATTTTAAACAATGGTGTAGATAATATATTCAATGATGCATGTTTTTATTCATCTTATGGTTTTAGTAGGCAAATAATAAAAATAAATACAATATTATGCATAAACATGATTTTTTCTAAAAATGATTTTCACTGCATTATGTGCTCTTATTTCAAAGTGAATTTATTACACTAATGAAAAATGAATCTTGTAAAATTTATTACATATGTGGCATAATAATATAAAATTTAGCAATGATTTTATTTTCATTTTTGGTTATTATGAATAGTAACATAGGTAAAAATTCATTACTACAATAAAGGATAAAAGGGTTAACGGGGAGTTAAACTAAAGAGACAAGGTTTTAAAAGAAACAAAACATACTTAAATGCTATTTTATGAATAGTTTTAGATCCCATGTCATCCCATATTCTATATTTATCAAATTTGTATCCATTTACCATGTGAGTTAATTTATTATATTTTAATATTCTTAATAACTACAAGTGTGCCACTCCCATAACTTATAAAAGAGAACCTTTTATACTCTCTTTTTAAAAGAAATTAAACCAATTATCTTAACCCAGATCTATAAAAATACTCTAAGAAAATCCATATCCATGAAATTGAGGATTTATTTTTCCCAAATTACGCATCCAACAATCATTAAGGTTTTTTTTTCTATTGAGGACACCTGAAGAATAGGTATATGTTCTTACTGATATTTTTTATGTTTAATTATTTTTTAACTCATAAAAATTTTATATAACCATAATAAAATGATTAATAATGACCTTTAATATAATTAGATGTTTTTATTCTAATGTCATGTCTATTTATTATCTCCATCCCATCTGTTGGAAAATGATAACATCACTCAAGCATATATGTGGACTATTGTAACCTCCTGTTACTATTTTCAAGTATTCCTAAACCCCTGTTTTTACAATGATTTGGTTGGGTCTCATTTAGGATAGTTTTGGGGTTAAAACTTTGGTTATTTAGGATGTTTCTAGGATGTTCATGGTTGTCACTTGGTTTTCCCAAACCACACACCCTCTCAAGGAAAACCATGAAAAACAAGACAATGGAGTTTTTCACAGTTCGCGCATAGTTTGACAAACCAAGAACCCACCTAGGAGATACCATGAAATCTATAAAAAGGGTTTCATGACTAGAGAACATGGTTTTGTTTAACCATGTGACCCTACCCAATTAACTGTACATGGGATTTAATTAATCCAAAAATCTTTCATTAAAATTTTGAATCCTACGTTTTATGTTCCTGACATACCTATCTTGACCCTCTATAGTTTCTTCTTCATCTAGAGAACCCAAAAGGCAATTTTTTCCCCTCTACAATATCCTAGAATAGGATATAATATTGTAAAACAATGTTTGATCTTCTCCTAGTTAGTTTCCTCTTATCATTCTCCTTCTCATTCTCTATTATCTTTTGTCCCTAGGGGTTTTCAAGATCTCCATATTGTTGGAGGATTTAATTCCCTCTGTTTTAGATATTAAGTCAAGGGATTGATTATTGGATCTTAATTTCTAGTGTTTTTCTTACTATTTCTCAGCTAGGGTTTGGAATTTTGAGATCCTGTGATTCTAAGGTAGGTGGTTATGTAATGACGACCAATTTTTATTAACCCTAGATTGCATGATTTAATTTAAATCGTTTGATTTAAATTTAATTTCTTGATATAAATGACATTTAGAAACCCTTTGGGTTTATCTTAAAAAGGGAACGATTTGATTAAAGACCTATTTTGGTTTTAAATGGTAAATTGGCATATTTGAAATAGATAGTGGGATGAATTTTATTTTAATCTATCTTAAAATAAAATTCCCATATTTTATTTTTATTGGAGAAGATGAAAGCCTTACGTAGTTAGCGAATTATTTGGACATCACTTTATGATTTAAAACTCTAAAAATTCATATGCAACAGTCACATCCTTGGTAGGATGGTGATAAGTATCCTTTGTTTGTATTGAGGGGAATGTGTGTACACATCATGCCATAAAAACTTTTGAGTGTTTGGAGTCCCATAACCTGTAACTATCATACCTTTTGGCATTTGACCATGTCTATCACTTATTTTTATTTGAAATGAATATATGAAATCATTGTAAACTGGTCATCATTCCTATTTATTTATACAATTTTTTATATAAATTGTTTTTAAATCCATTTATTTAAAGTATTATCCATCATTTGAACTTTAAATCTGGATCTATCTAATTATTATTTTGAAATTCCAAATCGTTTATTTAAAAATTGAAGGTATGTTTGTTTAATTAAATTTTGGAATATATTATGGAATCCTTGGAAAGACTCTACTGGGATTTTAGCTCACACCCTACCTATTATTTCAGGCGTTGGAAGATTATATTCTTCCATTTTAGAGCAAGGGTAAGGTGCCACTTGGAGGTGGTAGTGGGTGTTGATCCTTGGGCTTGGAGAGTTGTATCCATTGGGACTTGTGTTTTCTTACTATTTGTAGTACTTTTCTATAGTAATTTGGATGGTTTATACCTGTTTGAATTATGGTACAGTTCTCCCTATGGTGTTTCTCTGGTATGCACAGTAAATTGTTTATCCTTCTTCCACAATACGTATGATTTTTTTTCACATTCCTTTTATATGATGCCAAGTGCTATTTTCCAACCGATGGAGACATAGTATTCCCTTCAAGCAATGTTAAGACCAGATCAATTTTTGGGATACTAGGGTATCCATGCTAGATCATGTAAAAAATGGTATTAGAGATCTACTTTGAGCTTATTTTTGATGTTAGTATAATTTTTTTGTATACTTTTTAAGAATTATGAGGTAGTTGTGATTAAGTTCCTATCCATCACTCACTGTAATAAACCTTAAATCACCATGGGTGGTTTGGGAAAGACTTATTGAGGATTAGTTCTAGTATTTTCTCTTATTTTGATTTGGATAAATTGAAATCAAAATATTTCTTGTGTATCAATTGGTATTTATTTTCTCTTGTTTCTATATTTGAGTGTAAATATAATGTCTTCTAAATTGTCTACTGATTTTGTGTAGAATAATTACTATGATAATACATGTTAATAAAATCTAGAAGGAAGTTGTTTCTAAACCAAAAAAAGAAAATCCTCTTGTAAACCCGAATCTATTTTAGGTGATTGTGCGTACTATCAATGCTCTAGGAAATGCACCACCACCAATCCCCGTTTAGAATCTAGTTGTGGAACCTCAAAGGGATTATTTGAACGATAATTCTCAAGAGTTCCGTTTCTAGATACCACCAGCATTAAAAGGCTCCAATGATCCTTAAGATTATGAGGAATGGTTGAACATGATTGGGATTTTGTTTGTGTTCTTGGATACACCTGACGAAATCATGGGGAAGTGTACCACATTTATGCTTGAAGGACCATGCATGATATGGTGGGACATGATGGTTAAGAAAAGATACATGAGGTCCTAGAGTGGAAATACTTTAAGGATATTTTCACGGAAAAGTTCTATCCAGAGTTGATAAAGTTATCTAAGTATATAGAGTTCTTTAAAGTTAACCCGAATGACAGAAACATGATAGAATATACAAAATATTTTACTGAACTAGTGTATTTTGAAACAAAGATAATATCAAATTAGAATAATAAGACTAAATTATTTGAGTTGGAACTTTGATTGGATATTCATTATCATGTTTTATTTCAAAATATTCCCTCTTATACTAATATTTTTTATAGAGTACTGATGGATGAGATTGACATGGATGGAAAGTTAGGGTTGTCGGGCGTTTCTCCTCATCCCAGTGGCAGTGTGTGTTCCTTTAAGGGAAAGAGAAAGTGTGATGATTCTCATGGTGGTTATTGATAAAAGTGTTTTTTTGAACATCCTATATTTCCAAGAATATCCCCTCAGATCTGTGACCAGTGTAGCAAACTGGGGCATTCTAAATGGGGTTTCACTAAGGCACACAAGATATGTATCTTCTGGAGATAGTCAGGTCACTTGAATAAGTTATTCCATGTTTATTACAGTCCACATAGTATCACAAGATTATCAAAACCTTCTAAATATAAAATTTAATTAGATTCTTTATGAACAAAACAGTTCCATCAACAAACATCAGGAAAGAATATTATTCAAGCAGTATAAGAGACTCCAGAAGAATCAGATACAGGTCTAGTGATAGTGAGAGGTACCGTCACTATAAAATCATCATCATTGGATACTTTATTTGATACTGGTTCATCTCATTTGTTTATTTCAAAACATATTGTGAATTTTCTAAATTTTTATATGCATCTTTTGTCTTATGTGATGGATATTACCACACCCCTTGGAATTAAGATAGAGAAGGGTCTCTGTAGTCTCACTTGTGTTTTCTCTCTATCAAATGTTGAGCCTTCTTGTATTTTTCTAGTAATCAAAATTAAATATATTGACATCATATTTGGTATGGATTATATAATTTCCAAGAAATCCTAGATTTATTGTAATCTATGATAGGTCTCCCTCACTACACCCGATGGGGTGTGTCAGATCATTCAAAGATAATGGGACCCAAGGTCGATTAGGACCATAAATTCTTATCTAGAGTTGGAGAAAGTAATATCAGTGTTTTCCTTTTATATGGAGTGGTAATATTTGATTGGTGATCTAACTATAGTTTTCATTTATTTTACTAACGTATTTCATTATGACTTCTCTTGTTTTACATAGTTAAGAGAGGTAGAGGTTTCTATCAATTTAGTTCCTGGTACTCAACCAATATATATTCCTTCTTACTGCATGGAAGTAGATGAAATGAAAGGGATAAATACTTATTTGGTTGATTTTATAGATAAAGGATTAATACACATGAGTGTGGAAACTTGGATGGAAACAAATGTCTTTTTTTTAAAGAAGGATGATGGTTCCCTTCACCTTTACATTGATTAATGAAAACTCCATAGAGTCATGGTAAAAAAATACATTTAAAGGATCAATTTTATGTTTGATCAGTTAAAAGGGGTGAAGTTATTCTCTAAGATAGATCTTAGATCTAGTTACCTTCATTTGAGGACAAAATAATATGACATTTAGAAAACCACCTTTCAGATAAGGTAATAATATTATGAGTACCTTGTCATGCTATTTGGCTTAACCAATGATCCTATTGTATTTATGGATTTAATTAATAGGATTTTCAATGTGTACCTTGATGATTTCATGCTAGTTTGTGGATGAAATCCTCATTTACTATAAGTCTGAGGAGGATCATATGTTTCATAAGAGAGTAGTTATGGAACTATTGAGAAATCACCGACTTTATGCCAATATTTCGAAACATTATTTTTGGACTCGGGAAGTGATTTTCTTGAGACACCTAGTGTCAGAATATATTATTTTAGTTGATCATTAAATGGTGAAGTCTGTTATGACATGATAACAACCATGACATTTGTTCATGATTCAAATATTCCTGAGTTTATCTAGGTATTATCATCGGTTTTTAAATTACTTCTCAAGGTTGGATTCTCCAAATGAATGATCTTACTTGGAAGGGAGTAAAGTTTTCTTGCGATGAAAAATTTCAGAGTTCTATTATTGAGTTGAAATTCTTTTTGACTATTGTTTTAGTGTTGACTATCCCAGAGGTCGGGCAAGGCTATGTGGTCTTCTGTGATGCATTAGGCTTAGGTTTGGGGTGAATTATTTTGCAATCTAATCATGTTGTTGCCTATGGAACTCTTCATCTTAGGCCACACCAGAAGAATTACCCAACCCATGATCTTAAACTTGTATTTATGATGCACATTCTTAATATTTGGTAGCATTACCTTTTCAGAGAAAGGTTTACCATGATTTAGACCACAATATGTTGAGTTATATCTTCTCTCAAAATTATTTGAATATAAACCAGAGAAATTGGGTGCAATACCTGAAATCTTTCGACTTTGACATCACCTATACCCCAAGCGAAGAGAATATAGTCACAGATGTGTTAAGAAGGAAAATTATGATCCCAGAAGTGAAGGAATCATTAGAAGAGTGTAACTTGATGGATCTATTTTCATAGTTTCATATTGGATTTTGGGAACCAGGGGACAAGTTTCTTTTTCTAGTGTTTAGTTGATATCATCACTTCTGAAGATGATTCTTTCGGAACAGTAGCCTCCTGATAAGTCCCAAAGGATTTGAGACTCTCTTTATGGTGGAGAGACCGTTGGCAAGTGTTTGTTCTTCAAAGAGGGAATTACATGATTTTAGAATCATTTTTTTGTTCCATTAGCAAAAAGGAAAGTTGTGATGGGGTATTTCTATAACTCACAGTGAGTAGTGAACCTAAGAACCATGAATATGTTCTATGACATGAAGTTTAGATTCGAGTGGATAGGTATGAGATGGGGCATTGATAATTTTTCTATTGTTGTTATACATTCCAACAGGTCAAGGTTGGGCACCAGTGAACTTTGGGGTTTCTACATCCACTTTCAGTGCCTACTTAAAAGTGGGATGAAATATCGATGGAATTTGTGGTTGTGTTTCCATGTACCTAGAGAAAGAAGAATGTGATATGGGTTATGATCGACCAATGGACTAAATCGAATCACATTATACCCATTAATGATACAACTATGGTTGAATAGTTGGTAAATATTTAAGTGTAAGATATTTTTAATTTTCATGGAGTTCAATCTGTTATAGTCTCTAATAGGGATCCTCAGTTCACATATCATTTTTGGATAGGCGTTCTAGAGGAACTAATATCTCATTTCCATTTTAGCACCACAAGCTATCTATTGTTGGATGTCCATACAGAAAGAAATATATAGATTCTTGAGTATATTTTTGCGCTTTTTTTCTAGACTTTGGTGGAGCTTGGGATAATCATTCAGGGATGGTTGAGTTTTCTTATAAAAACAGTTACAAGTTCATGATCAGAATGCCTCCTTTTGAGGCATTGTTTGTATGACCTTGCAGATCAATATTGTGTTTCTCAAATATGAAAAAAGACCCTTGGTTAGACTAGGATTGGTTCAAGAGAGGATAACAATGATTTAGCTGATTCATCAGACAATTTTGACAACATAGAGAAAGTATAAGACTTATGTTGATTATCATTTTAGACCGTTGGAGTTCTCAGTTGAGGACCAGATGTTTTTGATAGTTTCCCCCCATTTGGTATATTGATAGATTGGGATGAAAGTAATTCTTTCTCCATGTTTTGTGGGACTTTTTTAGGTTTTTAAAAAGGTTGGAAAAGTTGATTATGATTTATCACTTAAACCATAGTTGACATTGATACATAATTTGTTCTGTGTATCATAGATATAAAATTATTTGATCCATGTCATGTTCTGAGTTGGAATGACCATTATATCAAACCTAATTTATCCATGACTGAACGACCAATAAGGATAGTTGATTATGAAACCAAGGTACTTCATGGGAGGATTATACCTTTGGTTTAAGTTTTATTGTACCACAATTCTAATTCTCATGAGATTTTGGAGAGGGAGACATTGACGAGAGAGAAGGGACCTCATCTTTTTGGCATGGAAGCTTATGTGTAGGATTTCTAGGGATAAAAAGTTTATATGGTGGGGAGTTTATAATGTCTTGTTTCTATTTTAAGGTATTCCTAAACGCTTATTTTTACTATACTTTTGTTGGGTTTTTTTAGGTTTTTTCTGGTGAGAACATTGCTAATTTATAAAGTTTCTGTCTTATGAAGGGTTAAAGGATGGTCTTCCCAAACTGTGCATCCTCACAGGGAAAATCATGAAAACCTAGATATTGGGGTTTTCCACAGATGGAACATAGTTTGAAAAACCATGATCCCACCTAGGAGAAACTGTACAACCCATAAAAAAGGGTCCACATTCTGGGAGCACAGTTTGTCCTTATAGTATGACCTCAACCATCTATCTATGTATGATATTTAATTAATTCAAAAATAATTTTTTAAAATATAAAAACATACATTTTAGGATGTTGATAGACCCAGATCTCCCCTATGGGGTTTTCTTCATTGAGATCATCCAAAAGGCAATTTTGGTCCCTCTACACCCTCTCAAAATCGTATCAAAGTTTGGTGAACAACATTCAATCTTCTCCTCATTAGTTTCTTGTTCCCATTCCCATTATTCCATTATTTTTTCTTTTCTCACTAGTATTTTCTATATCATTATATTGTTAGAGGATCTAATAACCTATTTTTTATATCTTGAATTGAAGGTTTAATTCTTTTATCTTCATTTTTGGAATTCTTCGTAGAATTTCACAGTTAGGTTTTGGTGTTTTGAGATCCCATGTTTACAAATTAGGTGGTTCCGTTAGGATGACCAATTTTTATTAAACCTAAATTACTCAATTTAAATTAATTTTTTTGATTTAAATTTAATTGCTTGATATAAATTAAATCTATTTTAATTGGTTTATTAAAAAACAAATTCCATATAATTGGGTTTTTGAAATTGAAATTGGAATGAAATTGGGAAAACAACCCAATTCTATTGAATTTGGGTGTATTTGTGAAATTGATGGAATTTTATGAAATTAAATTATTGAATTTAATATTTTCAAACTTATTTGATGGAATTAATTTTAAATTGGGGTTTGGAGAAAATGGATTTAAATTATTTTAATTGAAACCCTTTGGATATATCCTGAAAAATACATGATTTGATTAAACACTTATATTGGGTTTTAAAGGGGAAATTAGAATATTCCAAATAAAGAATGGGATGAATTTTATTTTAATCCAGCTTAAAATAAACTACCCATTATTTATTTGTTTTATAGAACATGTAAAACTTATGTAGTTAGTGGGTTATTCAGACAAAACTCTATGATTTACAACACTAATAACACATATGCAGTAACCACATCCATGATAGGATGGTGATAAGTACTCTCTTGTCTATGTCAAGGGGAACACGTGTACACCTGATGTCATGTTAAATTTTGAGTGTGAGGAGACCAATAACCAATAACTATAATACCTTTTTGTATATGACCATTTAAATCGATTGTTTGTATTTGTAATGAATACATGCCCTTATTTTAAACTGTTTAGCATGAATTATAATTTATAAAAAAATTATATAATTTTTTTATGAATCCATTAGTTTAATGTATTTTTCATCATTTAAACTATAAATCATGCTCTATTTATGTATGATTTAGAAATTATAAACCTTTTTTATTTAAAATTAAAATCTCTATTTGTTTAATTACATTTTGGAATCTGTTATGGAATCCTTTGTGAGACCCTACAAGGATTTAAGCTCACACCATACCTATACCTTCAAGTGTTTGTAGATTATCATATTCTAGGTTTGATCAAGGGAAAGACACCACTTGGAGGTGGTAGTTGCTATTGAGCCTTGGGATTGGAGAGTTGTTTCCATTGAGGCTTTCTTTTTTTCCAATTTCTGGTACTTTTTTGTAGCACTTTGGTTGGTTTATACCTATTTGACTTATTACACATGTCTCCCTATGGAGTTTCACTTGTTTTCATACTGATTTCTTTTTCTTTCTTTTATAATGTTTGTGGAAAATTCATTCCCAATTTCATTTTTTGTGATTTTAGGTGCTATTTTCTAACCCATGGGTATTTGGAATTCCCTTCGGGCTATGTCAGGACTAGCTCAGTTATTGGATTACTAAGGTACACATGCTCATTCATGAAAACTACCACCTTCATGAAGCGATGTACTTTTTATTCATTTCAACTTTACATGGATGGTAATAAAGATAAATTTAATAAATATATACTATATTTCTTATATAATAATTAATATGAAGTATAAATTATTATATACATTTCTTTTCATTCATCTATCAAAAAGTGGAAGCATCACTCATGCATAGCTATGCACTCTCATTTCCTGGAAGTGATATAATTAATTTTACATAAAAACCCTACATAGTTTTTAATAATAGAGTATATAATTAACAAATATTTAATTTTTATAATTACTTCTATTTTTGGGATAACAAAACCATGAACAAGGTGCATAAATTGGAATTTTTATATTGAAACATATAAATAAAATGGTATAATTTTTATGTGAATATTGAATTTCATAAAGAGTTGTTAATAAAAGGAAAATTTGAAATTAAAAGTGAATTATATAGAGGATACATATTAATATAGTTCTAGAATAAATGTATTATAAATATCTATTTTTTATATAGGAGTTTTGAATACATATGAAGCATGATAGTACTTGAGGTAAGGATTATTCATCTCAATATTGTTTTATTGAGACATGTTTCATATTATGCTCCAATTTTTGGTTATATGGTGTATATAATTCTCTTATGATATATTATATCTTGAATATCTTAATATTCATGCTATTTAATGTTCTATTTTTATTTAGGTGATTCATGAGATTTATGATAAATTTCCATTATTTTAAATTTTAGGATCATTATCCTTTAAACCCCATCTATTTTTTTTATCCTACTTTAATTTACGTAATTTTCATTTATTAGTAACAATTTATTCTCTTGGGTACCTAATATTATTGAGAAAATGTTTTAAGAAAATATGAAATTATTTCCTCTTGGGTAGATTAACTTTTTCTTCCATGTCTACGTTCTTCAGAATGTTTTTTCATGTTTGTTTTTTATACATTAATATATAAGAAAGATTATTTTTACTACCTTTTACTTTCATTATAAATGATTAAAAGGAATATTTTCAAATGTTTTATGTATGAATAATTTTTTACTTTTTAAAAAACTTTGAAAATATTGTGTATTTTAATGTATATGACATGAAGAACTTTTCCTAATGTCCAAACCATTCTTTTCTTTGAATCATATTTTACCTTTTTCCATGGTTATTTTAAATGAAATATATTTCTCAATAATTTGGGAATATTTATTTTTTAATTATACCAAAATAAAAAGATAATTTTCTTATTTTCAAATGAATTATACAATGTTATTATAAGGAATTTTTCATCTATGTTAATATCCTTTAAGGATTATTATGCTTCAATGGAGATATTTTTTTATGATACTATCAACTTCCATTCTCTAGATGAATTATGATGATGATGTTTTAACAATTTTATTGTGAAAATAATTTCTTTTAATGACTTTATTATGTTGTGATTAAATATTTAAGAAACTGGTTACGTTTCTATGTGGTATACTATGATGAATTGGTGAATATTTTTATGTTTTTATGACCAAATTATATATTTTTTCCATTTTTGATGGGTGGGAATTGAATTTCATAGACCTCTAATTCGTTGGGTAAATATTGATATCTAATGTGATAATATGAACTAGAATGGGGAGTGAACTCGGTTTAATAAGGGACTATCCACAACGATAGTCTTGGGAGTGAACCTTGACTAAAGAAATGATATAATGGGGAGTGAAATCAATCCACTATTTTAATTATTCAACTATGATAGTCTTAAATATGAATTTTGAGTAAGGAAATGATTTTACATGCATATGTGTATTCCATAAAATTATTTATTATTCTTATGTTATGTTCTCATGGATAATTATTGATTATTTATGATTCCACAATCTTATGACTTTTTTATTTTATTATAAAAACGTATTATGACATAAATCATGATTAATGATCTTTGAATGATTGGGTATGAATTTCATATGTTATTATCATGTTCTCAAACACTATTATTTTATTATTCACACTTATGATCATTTTTTGATATCTCTTATGTTTACCCTTATTGAGAATCTAATCTCACCCTTTATTATGTTTCCATTTCTTCGGGTTTTGATGAAAGGTTTTAATAGGGTATTTTTAAGAAGGGTACTATGTGAGAAAAACATTGTTGGATATTTTGAATATGCTTCATGAAATATGATCATTATGTATCTAGTATTCAAAGACGCAAAATCTTTACAGTAATGAAGCATGTATTGTTGTGATATGTAATGAATATTTATCCCCAATGATGTAATATTTTTATATGTAATTAATTAATTGAATAATTGGTATCAGAGTAGGGATTAGTTAGTTTGGGTGATTATTATTAGAAAACTTTTGGTGGAAACTGTTGGGAAAATTCTTATTATAGGATAATATCCTAGAGTTTTGGTAAATTAGATATTTTTTGGTATCCTATAAATAAAATCCCAATATGTATACAAAAAAGAGAACATATGATCTGCTATAGATTCAATTTTTTGTAATAACCCCAAAAAGTATGGTTGGGAATTAACTCGATCTTCTCCCAACGCACAATAAATATGCAATACTTCACACCTAGTTTGAAACTCTTGGGAGATAGGCTTTGGTTAATTCATATTCTGTTTATGAACCATTATGATGAATGAGTGGATTGAACCTATGATAATCCATAGTGATATGGGGTGAATTTAAAGTTACATGGGTTGAAAGAGAGGCTCATAATTCAAGACATCATAATAATTATTTTGTAATCATATTATTTCTTAATTTAATTATTTAAGTCTAATACCCATGATTCACTTTTTAGTCTTAGTAAACAACTGAAACTAGGAGAAACCATGTTAATAGTGGGTTTGAAGGAAAATGTGGTGGTTATTTGATGACCAAAAAATTAGGATATAATATTGGGTGAATGATCATGTGCTTATGTATAACCATATGTCATTATTAATGATTAAAAACATCAACCATGGTTATTATCTCAAAAAAAAGAGAAAAATGGTGTTTTATGGGAGTTTATTTAGTGAAAACCATAGTAGAATGGAGATTTAATTTTTTTCATGCAAAGAATATATAAATAATTACCGAGGTAGATGACACAAAGGGATGAAAATATGATTTATGTGTGGAATAAAGGGAATATAGGAAGAAATTTTCAAGGAAAAATGAATATTTCGATGGATATGAATAAACTTCAACCTAACGAACAATAAATTGTTTAATTTCTTAAATGCGGGTAACTTTGGAATTATCTGATTATATTACCTAATCTAATGGTTAAAAATTATTAGAGGAATTAAAAAATCCAAAGACTAATGGTATAAGGGAAAGCCTTGAAATAACAACAATTTTAGTGGGTTTTGGAAATGAAGTGGAGTAAGATGCACTGATTATTCACTCAAGAACCATGAATATTATATTTTTTTCTTTTTTGACTCAATAATTTTTACCTAGAATATTTAATATGAACATAAAATTGATACCCAAATGATTAGATATAGATTTATAAATTAGTTTATTGGTGTGATGATTACATATCAAGTTTATAGATCCTCTATGATAGATGTTTAGGGTAATGTGATTTTTGAAAATATATTTATTATACATTTAGTTGAATTTTATTTGATATTGTGCATGTATTGTATAATGTACCACCACCCCAAACCTGTGATTGGTTCTTAGATCAATGGTTACTATTATACCTGAGGTGCGACTCCTAATATGCTAGAGGTCGTCGACCAATAGTAGGGGTCTAAGGTTGTCTTTGAGGAGACTATACCCCCTATACCAGAGTGCACAATAATAGTTAAATAAAGAAATACCATTCAAAAAATCACACCATAGTAAGAAGACACAATAATCATATCCAAAAATAATAAATTAATATGGAAGAAGTATAAACTCAAGAAGTTATATTGGAATTCATGAAAGATCAACCGAGGCTTACCATATATATAAAAGTAAATAAATATATAAAAAAATATAGAAAAAAGAATTCATACCCAAAAATATAGGAATCACCTCTAATATCTTGGTATTACTAGAGATTCTCTAATCAAATACATAGTATTGAGATCCATCCCAATATATACATGTGAACAAGTGAGTGTCTACTTGGGTACCTAAGTGATATGGTATCTTGAAAAGGGTGTGAGTATATAAATTAGTAGAAAACCACTAATGTGGTCTCTTATAATACTATAAATTTAGTGATATATGAAATTTATATTATCAGAATAAATTAATAAATAATGAAAATAAATAAAAAAACTACCAATACCTACTTTGGCCAATGTTAGAATGTCTCTGACCACATTGCAGGGACTATGAAAACCCACAGTGTCACAACCACCCCAAGGAATATATATATATAACATGGTATAATACCAATTAACATCATCAATCCCCAGGTCTATGAACCTAATTGACCATACCTGATTCGACCAGTGTCATGGTGTCTTTTATCATGTCATGATGATAATTTCAACTATAAAATAGCTTGATTATCCCCTGTATAAAAAATAGGTATCATAGACCTCCCATAATATAGTTTTCTTATCCAAGTATACAAACCCCCTACCTATTTTTTTCTCATCATATAACTAAGGATTCTCTAGGTGTTTTTTCAATACACAACAATATACCACCCCAAGTAAGTTTCTATTGAATTAAAACATGCATAATGAATAAAATAATGAAAACTCAATCACCCTGGGACAATCCCATCCCTGATTTACTAAGTGAAAAAATTACATCCTCTCACTAGGGTTAACACATCTCTAAGGCACCCACCAGGGTCCCCTAGTTCTCATCCAAGCCCATACACCTCAAAAGGCTCCCTCAACCCCATGGTGTCTCTTTGGTGAACACCCATCTCATGGGTGACATATATAAGACCATCCCCTATCTAAAATTCACTAGGTCCACTTAAACAAAAAAACCTATCTTTTCATCACAATAAGTTCTACCCTTATTAGGTTTCAATGTCTCATTTGGGAAAGAGCACCCCATTTTCTTCTCAATTTCCTAATGTTTTAAGAGCATCTATTGGGTATCACATAGCTAACCCTAGGCTATTCATCTCATACTATCACTACCCTCCACCTAATGTTTCCTAAGGGATCATACTCCTAGGGCCACTATATCATGTTAACTAAATAAAATCATGTTTACATTCATCAGGGTTTATACATAACAAGAAAAATCATGATAGTGAAGGCCTTAACCATCGATGACTGATAAAAACAAGCCAGTATCAAAGTCCATCGGGGCCTTGGAACATTTTGAATCTTAATCAAGGGAATTATAATTAAAAAATGAAGTTAATTTTTGTTTAAATAAATAATTTAATTTATTAACGAATTCCATTTTTAACTTAATATTTCAATGCCTCAATAAATATAACACAAACCTCATGTTCTATAAGAGCTGCATGAATACTTAGGGGAATGTATACAAGACCACTAACCTTTCAAGAATCCTTTCCTTTTAACTCTCTAAGGATCAACACGTCTAGACTAAGTACACCCACATTGCACAATCCATATAAAACTTACCTAAGGAACTAAGTATCACTAAACAACCAAAAAACAATTAATTATAATAATTATAGTTAAATTTATAATTTAATTGAATTTGTAGTAAATGATGGAAATTTATAGAACAAGCCCTTTATGTAGAGATTGAGGTGAAATGATCTAGGTAGGTCCTTGAAAGACCCTCTACATCAGTTCAAAAAAATACCCAACACTCAAAAATTGATAAAAAACTAAATTTATTATATATTTAAGGAATACCTTAAATAATTTTGTGGCATGACATACCTTTAGAGTATTAATGAGAAATGGAATGTAGATGTTGTCCTAGGATTCCCTATTGTTAAGAATATTGAAGTACCAATTTTATTTAGATGATTTATCCATGATATGGTGGAATCTTTTATGAACTCTATAACACAAGAAATGAAATATGTATAGAAAGAGAAGATATAATGGATTTGGAATTCTGGAGGTGAATACATTCCTCAAATTGCTGATGAATGGAGTTGTAACCACCCAATATTGAAGGGCATTGAATGTTGTAGGAGTGGGGTTAAACCCCTAATCATGTATGATAACTTGAGATTCAATAGAGAGGGTTTCCCTGAAAATTATAGGGGTAGAATTTTCATTCTTCCAAAAATGGTCCACCAGCTAGCTCTTACTGGTCTACCAGTTAGGTAGTTGTTATAGGCCACAATTGGGAGGTATGGACACCCACCCTCCTCCAGTGTTGTCTACCACTACTCTAGTTACCTCCCCTCATCATGACCTAACCCATCGGGTCCCACCTAATGGGAGATAATATGAATGTGACACCCCAAGCCTACCATCAATAGGCCAGGGGCTGGCAACCAGCACTGAGTAGTTATACCCCATACATCGGAGGCCATAGCCTAAGGTACTTGCACATGCACACACACACACACACACATCCAAATACCAATAAAATGATGAAAGGTAAAATAAAAATGACACCATAATGCATGCATAAATCTATATACCACATTAGAGTATGAATCAAGTATTTGAAAGCATAAGGTCCAATTACGATCCCTCCAAAACTATAAAATAATCCAACATGCTAATAATGGAAGGGGATGATGTCAAATGAAACAACAAGTATGCATGATGGTTTGTCTAGATCAACTATACTCTGTATTCTCCTAGTCCACCTAGGACTCCTTTTAATGACCTATCATCTGCATGAGACAAGAAATGTTCTTGTAGAGCTTGTGTAGGGGTGAATATAACAATACCTAGTTAGAAACCCCCAAATCACAAAACATAAATAATCAAGAGAGTAGTCGTCTCATCATTATAAATGTATGTTAATAAGAATATGATAAATAATAATAATAATCCAGGTATACTCAAGTATCAATGTAAGGTTAAAAATACATTGTCAGACCATGATTCCTTCTCGAAGTTTCTAGGAAAAAATCACTTGGGAGAACTCACTCCATGAGTCTAATAAAAATGATTGAAATCATCAGATAGGTCATGATCATTGGTCCTCATGAAAAATAAGTATATATGGTAACTTATAAGACATTGATACATATATAGGGGATCTCTCGCAAGGCTTGTGGGGTATAACAAACCCTATCTGGAATAATCCACTATGCAGTGGATCAAATTTCTGGTTATGTTAGTGAAGATGATTCCTAAAAGTGCCACCCATGGAATTAGTTGATGATAGAGGATCACACCTAGGACACATGGAGGGATTATAGAAATTTATATGTGACTAATATAATAGAGGGCATCAAATCCTATTCTTAGGATGTGATTCCTCACTATACCCTTATGGGTATGGATCAATGGGATGTACCCTAGAGATACTGGTCTACATTAAAGATAATTAAGTCCTCAAACTGCATTGTAAAAAGTACACAATGTGTATAAGGTTTACACAACTTATCTTCACTTTCCCAGTCCTACATGTGTACTCCATCCCATGCCTTTGTGCATCAGGCCATCCCTATGTAATCTGGAAATTCTTGTGTACCCAATCAGTTTTGGGTACCTGGCCGTGTCCAATTACTGGGTTGTGATCACATACTCTGGTTGTGCCTGTGTATCTATCCATGTCTAGGTAATCAGGTTATGTCAAAGTACCAGGCCATTACCATGTACTCTAGACATTATTGTGTAACTGGATATGTCTATACCCATGTACCCCAAGTGGATACATCGATTCACTTGGAACAGGTCACATGATGCGTGGTAGGTCCCCCACAGCATGTGAAGTTTTATTTTTCCAAAACTCTAACCTCCATAGCCAAGGGACTACACAACCTGTGTTCTTTGGATTATACACCATGTGTGTCAGGATTTTCTAGAATCCAAAAACCTTCATGTATATTTTCCCCACACCTATGTAGCCTATGTTCCATCCTCGATCCTCACTATAAAACCTATATCTAGTATTGACTGGGAATTTTCTTCACCGGTTTCTAGATTCTATCCATCCAACCCATTTGGGGATAAATCCCATCGCACTTCATTAATGAAACACCAAATCATATATGAAGAACACCAACTGATCCTAATTCATATTTTATCATAAATAGTCACCATTTCACATCGATCATGTTATCTCTTATGAACCCAAACCTATGGTATCAATCTATTATTCAATAGAATAGTTACACACTAATCGATTATCAGGTATTTATGGTATTTATGGCCAAAAGAAATATCGATGATGAGTGTGTGAAGAATGATGAGATAAATGAACAGAGCATAAATATGAGGAATGAACCTAAACCATTTTTTGGGTATGAATCAATCTATTTCTATGGTAATGAAGAATAAATAAAAATTAAACACCAATTATTTATTCTAGGAAGATAAATTCGCCAATTGTAATCTAATGATTGACATAAAAATTGATTTTTAGGGAATTAATTAATTTTTTACTTGGTTAAAACAAATAAGTGATTAATTCAACATAAGAAATATCACTACCTAGATTTTCGATCAATCGTTGAATAAAAATGGTTTTGGGTCATTGTTATTGACGATATCCACAAACTCCATTAATGAAGATGCCCCATTGTAAAATCGATCTATGTTCCTCGATTCTATTGCTGTCAATCAAACTCTCCTCCCTATCCCTCTCAAGAACACTTGGGTTATGTGCATAACCTTAGGGTTTGGCTAAAACATGGATTTTATTGAACTAGATTGGGTTTGGATTTTTTTTATTTTTTAATTAAATTATATAATTTTATTAAATATTATTCCACCCATGAAGGAGCTTAAGAAAAACACCTGGGACTTACAAAGGTTACATCGTGCCTAGGGTAAAACCCAGAATCTAGATTTAATGGGAATCTTAGATTTCTTCTTTGATAATTTTTGGTGTGTTATTTCATTATTTAAAGAAATATTCATGGGTGTGATATAATATATTAAATAGTTTTATTGTATCAATATAACACCTTCGAAGGCCTTAGAATCCCATTCTGACTCAAATCATGGCCTAAAAAATATTCCTTAAAATACTTCATAATTTTAAAATAAAAAAAGAGTTGTTAAGTTCCCCCCAACTCAGGTATTTTAATTTTTAAAATTAAAAACCTACTCAAATAAGTGAGGGTATTTAGTTTTTATATGGTTCTACTACTCCCAAGTTCTCGCTTGTTGTTCCTATGCTGCCACTGGAAATGCACCAAGGGAATCGGTCACCTAAGGAGGATATTCTCCTACCAATTTTTAATCTCCTTCGGTACTCTTTTAAGGTAGATCCATCCCTTATGACCAACTATCCAGAGTCAAAAACTTGTGATATGTCATGAACATAACTCCATAGTTGCGATATATAGAAGACATTAGATACCCGATATAACTAAAGTGGTAGGGACAACTAGTATACCACCTCAATGACCCTATGAAGTATCTTGAAGGTTCTATTGTATCTTAGAGATAACTAGCTACCCCAGAAAAATCTCCCCAATTCATGTCAAGGTGAGACATTCAGGAACACATTTTCACCCTCGTAGAACTCAAAAGGACTCTATTGTTTGTCGTTATAATACTTATGGAAACTCCAAGAAATCCTCTTCCACTCATGTATGATCTTAACCTTCCCTATTTTAGCTCGTACCAAATATTTACCAATTAGTTATGACGCTCTTGGATCAGTATAACTTAGTGATAACCTACAGGGTCTCACATATAAGACCTTGAATGTTTCCATACTGATAGTGGAGTAGTAACTATTTATAATAGCCCTAACTTTTCATACATTAATATTACATCACTTTTACAGAATACTTAATACATTACACAAATATACACCCAAAGACCATACCAGTCTAATGCCTTTGAAACCTTGGAAACATAAATGTTGGCATATAAGTGAGCTACATTATCTACCACAAGGTTATTCTTGAATAACAACCTTCTTAGAATCATCCAACACACAAAATATCTTCATAACCTGTGGGATAAAAAACATAAAAATTGTGTGAGATCAGATGAACAGTAAGGGTAAACCTAGGAGATTGGTAAACATAATCAGGAGAATAAAGGTATGATAACATGATCATATGAATATAAAATTGTACCCAACATATCAAATATCATAAACAAAAGTCAGGTAAAAAATATTGGTTGTTCAGGATACATGAATCTTAAGTAAATAAAGAACATAACCCACGAAAACATAATATAGGAATAAAACATGGAATTTGTGGTAGACACATAAGAATATAAAATTAGGTCCACAATAGAAAATGAATTACTATAAATGTTGTCTTAGTAGTATAGGTTCACTCCCCATACCATATTGGTATTAATTTTTCACTTCCATGACCATATTAGTAGTATGAGTTCACTCCCCATAGCATCTTAGTCGTCATGGTTCACTCCCATGACCATCCTAGTATTCAAGGTTCACTCCCAAGACCATATTAGTCTATCTCAAGAGATATAAATCTTTACAAAATTAATTAGAGGAAAATGCAGGTCCCACCCATATCATAATGAAAACCATACATATATGTTCCACAAGAACATAAATCAAATAAAAACCCATAAAATAAATTATTTTCATAAACATTTTATAATAACGTAACCCATGGAAAAGTAATGGAGTTCTAAAATATAATTCCTTCAGAGACAAAAAAAATTATTAGAAATAAGAATAATGTTATAATTTAAAAATATCCTCAATAAAACATATCTAATATCATATGACATTGTCTCTAGTGGAAAATAATTTTTATAGATCACCTGTAAACAATTTCTGATAAAAATATCCTTCATCCTTTGTAAAAAAATTATTCTCTTAAAATTACTCACAACTTTAAATGAAAATTTATTTACAGAATAACCTTGTAATCTTAAAAGGTAATATTAAAATAATTAATGTAACGATCCAAAACCAGTTACCTAGAGTCGGTGTACTATTACATATCATTGACATGATACAAGGAATCATGTCCCAAAAGACTGATTAGTTTAGTAGCCTCGGAAGTACTAGACACATTAATAAGTTTTACATTACATTATATAATGAAAAGCTACAACAACATTGTTTCCATAGACCACACTCATATCCCCTCAGACTATCCCTGAAGGTCAGTCATAAATAATTCTTCATATATTGGGAAAAATAAAACACAGAAAGGGGTCAGCTCAGATGCTCTGTAAGGATAACAATATAGCAGAAACTTTCATAAATAAGCATAAAAATTTGAGGCAATGTATAAGACAAAAAAGCCTTTTAAACTTGAACTTCAGTATAATATGGAAAAGATAAAATCAAATAATTAAAATTAATTTTTCACATGGATATTCTACTGGTTGAATAATCACATGAAATATCAATAGCCACTTTCATAATTATGGAATTCATAATGCCAGACTTCATAACCACATAGTCAAGGCCTTGCGCCAAGACTTAAAATAAGATTTTGTCAAGGCCTTATGCCAAGACACTAGGTTTTTTCATGAGACCTACGGATTCATCGAGGAGCTATAGCGGGATACACCCGTCACTTACTAAGTCCAATGCATTCCTCATATGAAAATGTTTAAACCTAACATAAACATTCATATTAAAACTAGCATACGAAATGTCAATACTTTATCCATAAACCATGAATGGTATAAAAATAACACATCCACAGTCAAACATAACTCATTCAATATAATATTTAGGATTATATTATAATAAATCAACCTCAATCAAGAATAATGAATGATATTGAAAAATATGAAGTTAATCATCAAAACTATTTGAGAGAAATATCCCCCTTTTTCTTTAAAACAATTAAAAGTCTCAACATTTATAAAAAAGATGTTTAAAAAAGATTTTTGAATCAAAGTGTCCCAAAACACTTTGAAACTTTTAAAAGTAATTTTAATTTTAAAACATTAATGTCGATATAAATAAAACCTTAAAACCATTTTTAAAAAATTGACATTAATGATAATAATTTAGAAGAATAAATTTCTAAAACATTTAAAATGATATTTTAGTTAGAGTTCCTAACCAAATGAGAGACACTTGAATAAAAATAATTGAGGTAATAAAAACTTAATAATATCTTGATAATGAATGGATTCATGATATAATATGTCATAGTACAATATATACACAAAATAAAAGTGGATTGGTGTATAACAACAAATAAGTCTCAATGAAATGTAAGATGGGATGAATTCCTTTATAAAGACCGTATCTTTAGGTTAAGGATAAATAAATGAAATAATTATGTGTGAAAAATATAAATACACTCAATATTATTGGATATTCAGTGTAAATCAATCAGAGGACTTTCACACATATTCTTGTAAAAACAACACCAATGACTTGGATGTTTAACTCAATGAATATAATTTGAGTTAAAAGTACTCTAATCAAGTTTATATAGATGATTGAGAATTTATCAATGGAGTTATTATGTGTATAAAAAGTATATCCACGTAAAGGGGAGTTTAAATTTCTATAGAATTAAATAAATAGTGATTTGACACATAAACTTGGTGTAAAGTAATCAATGAAGTTTGCGTAAAACTAAATGAGTGGAAATTGAAATTTAAAATTCCCTTATCGATTTGGTAACTTAAAAAACATAAAACCCATGAAATAAGGATCATACAATGATGATGTAAGCACCAATAAATTAAATTTTATTACACAAACAATACAATCATGGTTATTACATACACCACACAAAAGGTAGCAGTGGAAAATATAGCATGATTCTCATGGGAATAAAAGTGAGATTAAAACCCCTTACCTTTTACTTTTCCTTTGTAGAGGGTAAATTATCCTCTTGTATAATAGTTAATAATTGTCATTAAATTATACAAGAACTATATACTTAAATATTATATCATATATGATCCTCTAATATTTCTTTGTTAATAATATTTTAGTAGTATCATCGTTTCGAGTGTTAACTAATTCGTTCTCCTTTATATTCTTTGTTATGTGAGTCATATTTGTTATGTATGGGATGTATATTATTCATATAAAGAATGATATCAAATCTTTAAACATAATTTTTTATCATCAATTGAAAGTTAGTTTTGAATGGATATGATAGGGAATGAATCTCATCGCGTTTGTGGAGACGGTAATCTGTATGTACGCACGAGCGACAATATCATTGTTTTGATAGTAAAATCGTATATAATTGTATGGAATATCATATATAAAGAATAATTATCATGTTATATTTATTATTTTCATAATTTATAATCATTATTATACCCATCCAATTGATGAAGTGTTTGAATAACAAACTACACCACGACATGGAGACGGTTAGCCATACGTACACACGTATGGTGACATGTCATTTATAGGATGGATAAAATAATTAATATGGTTATACCAAATTTATAATAAAATCACATTATATATAAGATACTATAGTTATTATTTTACAATAGAAACAATAAAGAAATGGGAAGTGGAAGAAGAAAAGAACTTGAAAGAGGTGATGAAATATTTTCCTCTTCTTCGGGTTCTTCCTTTTGATTTTATCAAAAGGACTCCTTAGGTTGGATTTATGACTAAAGTAAGGCCTATAGGATTAAGAGAGGATAGTTGGGATGGTATTTGGGTAGTTTTTTTTCTGAGCCCAACTTCTTTGAAGGTGTGAATTTGGGAGAAGGGGAAGTGCCCTTTTATAAGAGGAGTGAGGGGCACCTTAGGAAAAGATTGAAATATTATTTTATAATAATACCAATTTCGGTTTCTAAAATCTAAAAACTGAATTATTTAAAGGATAATGTAGGGATGGGTCAAAAACCTCTCAAACAATATGTTTTAGATAGGTTTGGGTCATATATTAACCTTATCTTTTAGACTTTACTCTTAGTTAAATAGTTTGACATTTACCATGGCTCTTTGTATTTTTATATTATATGGTTAATAAACTTACTATAAACATAAAAGAGAACCCAAAGTGGTTCTTTAATGATACAACTATTATTATATAAGTCTTTTGGAAGAACCTTAGATTTTTAGGATTATTATATCAACAAATAATATTGTATTTGTTTTAAAAACTCATATTTGTCAATTTTGACATTATTTAATAATTGAATTTTTTAAAGTCCTAAAAACTTTATTAATAAAAAAAAAACTAAATTTAATCAACCATAACATGTCATATAATCCTATAAAATTATTTTTATTTATTATAAGTCTCAAATTACATTTATTTAGATCTTTATAATATCAATTATTTTAATCTTTCATTAATATGGTAATTACTGCATCATCATTATGTCATAAATAAATTTAATTATTTAATGCATAAAAATTATAAATAAAATACCATTATGTAGGAAGTCTATTTAGATTTCTAATTAATATTTATAGTTGAATTTATATTGTGTTTAACCCCATATTAAAAATGGTTTAGTTATTAAACATTGAATTTAACTCTTTTAACTCTTCTTTATGTAAAATAATAATAAATGTCCTAATCTAATAAAAGTAGAACTAAAGGATCATATTTTATTCCTAAGGTTGTTTTTGGTCGAATTACACTTATACAATAGAATTATGACATGTGTTTGGGTAATTATGATATAATTTTTACCCTTAATTACCCATTTTACTTTTAACCATGGTAAATAAAAGTAAAAAGTTACTATTCACCAAAAATTATTTTCATCTTATTAAAGCATATTTTTCTTATTTATATCAACCATGTATCTTGTATTTTTAAAATTCTACTCACAGAAGTGGTAAAATTATGTTTTATGCGAATTTGCAAATGCTTCTAGGAGGTGGGTAAAAGACTCTAAAAAGTTCAATAAAATATTATACATATAATTTTATTATAAAATTACTCCAATGAATTACATTGAAAATATATAGGTATTTTAAATCTAGTTTGACTTAAAATAAATTTAAATAAAATAAATAATTATTTAAATAAAAAGTTGGTTTTAAACTATAACGTAGTGTTTTTTACTATTCATCAAAAATAAAATCTTTTTAGAAAAATACCAAAAATTTACCCAAAGATAATTTTGATATTCCTAATTCAAAATTTAATTCTATTTTACCAAATTCAAAACATATAAGCTGCATTAATTAATATAAAATTAATTCTCGTTGTCAAAACTGAAAAGCTGGTTTTTAAAAAGTAAAAATTATCAACAGATTGACACGTGTTTATGTCAAATTTAATTGTGAAATTACTTATAATAAACTAAAATGTATTAAATGATAAAAATATTATCTAATTATACTTTCAAATACAAAATTTAACACTATAAATTATTTCAATTAAAAAAGTTGTTTTCAATTAATATTTAGTATTTTTCAGTATTTATCAAAATATAAAAGTTAGAAAAGTACCAAAAATTTATCCAAAATAAATTTTTATGTCTCAATTATAAGGAAGTAGTTAATTTAATTTAATTGAATATATAAAAGTGTCAAATATTGTTCTTTAAAAGGATTTTCCATTAAAATATGGTAAAATTTCATTTTTTTTAAAAATACTTATTTTTTCTGAAAAAATGAATGTGTCCTTATATTATGTCTAATAAACACATAATATGGATTCTAAAATTATATGGAGTATATAAAATTAAAAATTCAATTAATAATATTGATATGCACTTTTGAACGGCTAGTTTGGTAAGTCTTGGTGCGCTCGAACTCGGTGTTGCGTATAGCACATGCTATTGAATTACTTTAAAGAAAATAACTTAATATGAAATCTTGGGGTGTTACATTTTCCCCCCCTTTTGGAAATTTCATCCTCGCAATTTTAAAATAGGGCTTGGGAACTTCATTGAAAGTCCCACATCGGAAAAAGAGTCAATAAAACTATCTCTTTAAAAGAAAGAAAGAGAAGTATAAAGGTCACCCGAGATAACTTACACTAGGATTACATGTAGGAAAACACTGATATGGAAGATAAAATAAGTGTTAAGTTCTGGTAGAGAGTGATATAAAACATGATTAGGTGAAAGTTAACAATAAGAAAACCACAAACTTATGATGAGATAAACGTTCATTAGTTTCCTAGTAGAAAAAGTAAATGGATAACGTTTTTTTGTTTTAAGTTCTATTTCATAAAGTTGAGGAATTTATTTATGAAATTGACAAAGAACATAGAGAGATATACTTAATTTTTAAGTAGAGTTTCATCCTTTAATAAATTTCTACCACTAACCCATATTTGTTTTTCAAACGATGTGTATTAAAGATGACTTGGTCACACCTGAATCGCTAGAATCAACTTCTAGAGAATCACCTAATCCAAAAAGGATAAACTATATATATTTACCTTGTCTTTAGAGATTAACCAAAACCAAAATGGTTAGTACAAGATCAGATGATCCCTAAAAAGGATAACCCTTTAGAGAAATAAATACTTATCTTAATTCTATAATTAAACCAACAATACCCAAAGTTCAATAAATACCATTCAATAAATAATTGTCTGTAAAATCCATCAATATAATCCAAACTAATATTGAAACCCAAAACATAGAAGAATTTGATTATGTAATCTTCCATGTTAAATTGTATTTCCAAATAACATCGACTGCTCTTAAATTCTCATACTTAAAAGTAATTAACCTAATCAAATATTATCTATGACAGGCTAATCATTTCCATAAATAACCCAAATTGCTATAAATTCACAATAAAAACATAGATAAAAATCCACCATTACTCCACAAATGAAATCCCATAGTATTCTATTTTCCTTAGTCACATAGTATTCCCAACAGAGCGAACATCTTCCAAAATAACATTTATCACTTAATCCCCAAATCATTTTCCTATACTAAGGATATCCATTTGATAAGACATAAGATCCCAAATAAAATTATTATTAATCAATAAAATCATTTAACTGAAAATAATTAGTCATACTAACTAGGGACTTCACATATTCCAGTGATAGGTGATAAATCCCAATCGCACTATGGTTGTGGGTTTGATTCCTACAGCTTTTTCTGATGTGAAGGGTTGTCACATGGTCTGCGTATTGTCATTTTTGAAAAAATAAATTTTATAACATTCCCAAAATGAGATATATTCCTCAAAAATAACTATAACATAATTTCACCACAAATGTTATCTCATACCTCAAATTTTCATCCCAAAATGTAATAATAAGAAATTTCCTCAAATTCAAGGATCATATAAAGCCAAATGGTTATTTATATATATATCAACAATAGAAAACAAAATTCTTCCTAAAATAATATTTTCCCATAATAAACTGGAGGGTTACACATAAGATAAAAGTCTTCCAAAGTAATCCCATCAAAAAAGAGAACTAATACTTTTAAACATTTCTCCAACCATGTATTTCCACATAGTTTCTTCCTTGACCAAGGGGTTATCCTATAGAATAGGGAATTCACTCGGGTAATGCCTAGGTACCCTACATTTACAGAAAATGACTGTAAATGGATTCTAAGGATCATTTTTATTTTCTTCCATAGTACTCTTCATTTTTACATGGAAATTATTTACTTTATGTCCTTATTTCCCACAAATAAAGCATTTATTTTTTCCATTGAGACACTTCCCTAGGTGTCTCCTTCCACATTTATTGCATGATGGAAATTGAGCTTTCTTTTCTCCATGGTCTCTACTGCTGGAACTCTTATCAATCAATGCCTTTCTCTTCTTTGTTGAGTTTGGGAGTTGGTTAATATATATGTTGTTGATCATATTTTTGGAAACCTGATTCAGTATGAACATGATATCCTTTACACCTATTAACATTCCATTCCGTTGCTCATTTCCTCCACTGTGCTCACCTTGTACATCATGTTCAATGTTACTATGACTTCCTTGGAATCCAGTAATTGACTAACACCAAAAAGTATAGTGTGAGACATAAAATCATTTAGAGAATATCATAACACCTTATTTTCAATGTAAAAAACCATAGGATTGATGAAGGTTATTTATTCTCATCATATATTAAAATCCTTCAAATCGGTTTGTAAAGAAAATGTGAATTATTCTAAGAATATCCCCTGGGAGTGTGATAACTAAGAGTGCGGCAAGACCCGTTGTCATGAACCAGTTCCCGCTCAAGTCTAGATCAAAGCTGTATTTTCAGGGTTTAACCCTTAGGTACATCTATGCTAGATCCGACTCAACCTGCTCGTATCCAGACAGGGATGTATTTCTTGGAAAACTCACAAAATCTCTACAATACCGAAATTTTATGAAGTTCTTCTATACTAATCATCAAAGTCTATCTTAGGGCCATGTGTTCTAATTAAAGTTTATCTAAATCTAGTTTACAAGGTTTCTACAAAACATTCTCTGATACCAACTGTAATGCCCCAACCCCAGTTACCTAGAGTTGGTGAATTATTATATAACATTAGAATGATACAAAGAGTCATGTCCTGAAAGACCAATCAGTTTAGTTGCCTTGGAAGTACTAGATACATTAATAAGTTTTACATTACATTATAAAATGAAAAGCTACAACAACATTGTCTCCAAATAACACACTCATATCCCCTCAGACTATCCCTACAGTTCAGTTATAAAATACATCTCCACATCCTAGGAAAAATAAAACATAGAAAGGGGTGAGCTCAGATTTTTAGTAAGGATAACAATATAGAGGAAAGTTTCATAAATAAGCATAAACATTTAAGGAAATGTATAAGATTAAAACAAAAGCCTTTTAAACTTGAAGTTCAACATAATATGGAAAAGATAAAATCAAATAATGACATTTACTTATTCACATGGATATTCTAATAGTTGAATAATCACATGAAATATCAATAGCCACCTTCATAATTATGGAATGCATAGTGCCAACCTTCATAACCACATAGTCAAGGCCTTGTGCGAAGACTTAAAATAAGATTTTTTCAAGGCCTTATGCCAAAACACAAGGTTGTCTCATGAGACCTATCGGTACATCGAGGAGCTATAGAGGGCTCCACCAATCACTTACTAGTCCAATGAATTCCTCATATTAATTGGTTTAAACATAACATAAACATTCGTATTAAAACTTGCATACGAAATGTCAATACATTATCCATAAACCATTAATGGTATAAAAATAACACATCCACAGTCAAACATAACTCATTAAATACAATATGGAAGATTTTATTATAATAAATCAACCTCAATCGAGAATAATGAAGGATATTTACATAGATGAATTTAATCATCAAAACTATTTGAGAGAAATATCCCCTTTTTATTTAAAACATTTAAATGTCTCACTATTTATCAAAAAGCTGTTTAAAATAGATTTTTGAATCACAGTGTCTCAAACCACTTTGAAACTTTTAAAAGGAATTTTAATTTTAAAATAATAATGTGTATATAAATAAAACCTTAAAACCATTTTTAAAACATGGATAATAATGAGAACGATTTAGAAGAATAAAATTTTAAAACATTTTAAATGATATTTTAGTTAGAGTTCCCAACCAAATGAGAAATGATTGAATAATAATAATTGATGTAATAAAAACATTATAATAACATGAGAAAAAGGGATTAATTATATATTATGTCAACATTCAGCATATACACCAACTAAAAGTGGTTTGACGCATAACAACAAAGAAGTCTCAATAGAATGTAAGATGGGATGAATTCCTTTATAAAGACCATATCCTTAGGTTAAGGATAATTCAATGAAATAATTATGTGTGAAAAATATAAATACACTAAATATTATTGTATATTCAGTGTAAATCAATTAGAGTAAATTCACACATATTCTTGTAAAAATAACACCAATGACTTGGATGTTTAACTCAATGAATATAATTTGAGTTAAAATTTATCTTATCAAGTTTATATCGATGACTTGAGAATTTATCGATGGAGTTATTATGTGTATCAAAAGTATATCCATGAAAAGGGGAGTGGAAATTACTAAATAAGTAAATAAATTTTTATTTAACACATAATCTTGGGGTAAAGTAATCAATGAAGTTTGCATAAAACCGAATGAGTGGAAATTAAAATTTAAAAATCACTTATCGATTTGGTAAGTTATGAAACATAAACCCCATAAAAGAAGGATCATACAATGATGATTTAAATACCCATAAGTTAAATTATATTACACAAACAATACAATCATGGGTGGTACATACACCACACAAAAGGTAGCAGTGGAAAATATAGCATGAATCTCACGAGAATAGAAGTGAGATGAAAACCTCTTACCTTGTAATTTTCCTTGGTTGAGGGTACTTTAACATAATATATAACCATTATATAATTTTTATTATATTATACAAGAACTATATACATAAATATGATGTCATATATGATCCTTTAATATTGCTTTGTTAATAATATTTTAGTAGTATCATCGTTTCTTGTGTTAACTGATTCCTTTTTCTTTATATTATTTATTATGTGAGTCATATTTGTTTTGGATGAAATGTATCTTATTAATATACCGAATTATATCAAGTCTTTTAACATTATTTTTAATCATCAAATGAAATTAGTCTTGAATGGATATGATGGGGAATGAATCTCCCCACGTTAGTGCAGACGGTAATCCGTACGTACGCACGAGCGACAATATCATTCTTTTGATATTAAAATCATATATAATTGGATGTAATATCATATATAAAGAATAATTATCATGTTATATTTATTATTTTCATTATTTATACTCAATATTATACACATCCAAATGACGAAGAGTTTGAATAAAAAACTACACCACGACGTGGAGACGGTAAGCCGTACGTACGCACGTATGGTGACATGTCATTAATAGGATGGATAAAATAATTAATATGGTTGTAAAATATTTATAAAAACATCAAAATATATATAATATACTGGATTTATTATTTTATTATAGAAACAACAAATAAAGAAGAAGTGGAAGAAGAAAAGAACTTGAAAGAGGTGATGAAATATTTACCTCTTTTTTAGGTTCTTCCTTTTTATTTGACCAAAAGGGCTCCTTAGGTTAGCTTTATGACTAATTTAAGGCCTCTATGATGAAGGGAATAGAGTTGGGAGGGTATTTGGGAAGGTATTGTCTAATACTAATGGCTTTTAAGGTGTGAAGTTGAGATAAGAGGATATGCCCTTTTATAAGAGGAGTGAGGGGCACCTTAGGAAAAGATTGAAATATTATTTTATAATAAAATAATTTTCGGTTTCTAATGGATCCAAATTGAATTATTTATAGGATAAGGTGGGTATGGGTCGTAAACCTCTCAATAAATATGTTTTATTTAGGTTTGGGTCACTATATTAACCTTATCGTTTATATATAACTATTAGTCAAATAGTTTAACATTTACCATGTCTCTTTGTATTTTTATATTATATGGCTAATAAACTCAATATAAACTTTCAAGAGAACCCCAAGTGGTTCATTAATGATAAAAATATCATTATATAAGTATTTTGGCCGAACCTTAGATTTTTAGGATTATTATATCAACCAATAATATTGCATTTGTTTTAAAAACTCATTTATGTGAATTTTGAAATTATTTATTAATTGATTTTTTTCTAAAGTCCTAACAACTTTATTAATTCAAAATAAATACATTTAATCAACCCTAAAATTTCATAATAACCTATAAAATTAGTGTAATTTATTAAAAGTCTCAAATTACATTTAATTGGATATTTATAATATCAATTATTTTAATATTTAATTAATACGGTAATTACTACATCATCATTGTGTCAAAAATAAATTTAATTAATTAATATCTAAAAATTGTAAATAAAATACCATTATTTAGTAAATAGTTTTATATTTCTAATGAATATTTATAGTATAATTTATATTGTGTGTAAAACTATATTAAAAATGGTTTAGTTATTAAAATTTGAATTTAACTCTTTTAACTCTTCTTTAAATAAAATAACAATAAATGTCCTATTCTAATCCATGTGGACCTAAAGGATCATATTTTATTCCTATGGATGTTTTTGATTGAATTAAACTTATCTAATAGAATTAGGACATGTGTTGGGGTAATTATGATGTCATTTTTACCCATAATTACCCTATTTACTTCTAATCATGTTAATTAAAAGTAAATAATTACTATTCACCAAAAATTATTTTCATCTTATTGAACAATTTTTTTTAATTATGTCAACCGTGTCTCTCAGATTTTTGAAATTCCACTTGCAGAAGAAATAAAATAAAGTTTTATGCGAATTTGAAAATGCCTCTATGAGGTGGGTAAAAGAAGGTAAAAAGTTAAATAAGATATTATACATCTAATTTTATTATAAAACGACTCAAATGAATTAAATTGAACTTATATAGGTATTATAAATCAATTTTGACTTAAAATAAATTTAAATAAAATAAATAATTATTTAAATAAAATGTCAGTTTTAAACTATAACAGAGTGTTTTTCACTATTCATAAAAAATTGAATGTTTTAAGAAAAATAAAAAAAAAATTACCCTAAGAAAATTTTGTTATTAAGAATTTAAAAATGAATTCTATTTTACCAAATTAGAAACATAAAAGTTTTATTAATTAATTAAAAATTAATTCCTATTGTCACAACCAAAAAGTGAGTTTTTATAAAGTAAAAACTATCAAAAGATTGACATGTGTTTATGTCAAATTTAAATGTGAAATTTCTTATAATAACATATATTGTATTAAATGATAAAAATATAATCTAATTAAACTTCTAAATTATTCAAATACATAATTTAACACTATAAATTATTTTGATTAAAAAAGTTGTTTTCAATTAAAATTTAGTATTTTTCAGTATTCATCAAAACATAAAAGATTTTAGAAAAGTACAAGAAATTTATCCCAAATAAATTTTTATGTCCCGATTCTAAATAAGAATTTAATTTCATTAAATTGTACATATAAAATTGTCAAATATTGGTTTTGAAAAGGGGTTTCCATTAAATGGTGGTAAAATTGATTTTTTTTTGAAAAATACTTCTTTTATCTGAATAAAATGAATTTGTTATTATATTATGTATAATAAACACATAATATGGATTCTAAAATTATATGGAGTATATAAAATTCAAAATTCGATTAATAATATTCATAACCGCTTTTGAACGGCTAGTTTGGTAAGTTGTGGTGCACTCGAACTCGATGTTGCCTGTTGCACAAGCTATTGAATTACATTAAAGAAAATAACTTACTATGAAATCTTGGGGGTGTTAAAATTAAGGAATTATGAATGTATAAAAATCCATTCATTCTGTATAAGTTAAAAAAACATTTTTCTCATACTTTCATTGAATTAGTAAAAAAGTACCTCGTATGGGAAACAACATAAAGGTTCCCTTCATAAAATTTATTAAAAACAAATACATGTGTAAAAATTACTTTAAAAAATTGTAAAATATTAGTAATAATTTTCTGGAAAACAATTTTAGGAAATGTGGGCATGGAATATAAACAATCTGCAGTAAATACTTATGTATAAACAATCCTGGAGAATAATGAGATTTTAAAATTAACCCTTACCATAGTTTTTATTTCCTTATTACATATTTGAAACTACATTATAATGGATTAAAGGATTTTATTAATTTATCATAGAACCATATTTATATTTATGATATCATATTTGATTATATTATCACATGTTTGTTAATAATATTAATCTTCTTTCGGGTTTTAACTACTTTATTCTCTTATGCATGTTTTTATATAAATCCAAATTCTTATGAATAGGATATAGTTATATAAATTAAAAAAGTTATTAAGGTAATATATATTATATTTATTAATTTTATAAATTTATATAATCATTTTTAATGGTAAATATGGAAAAATGAATTACATTGCATCGTGGAGACTGTAGGTCGTACGTATGCACGACCGAATATATCATTACCTTAATGGTGAAATGGTATGGGATTGGATGGAATATATTTTGTTCCAAAATCAATATAATGTTATAAACATCATATATTGTTTTTATTTCCATAATCATTCACATAAAATTAATTCCATGATGAAAAACAGAATACACTACTATGTTGAGATGGTAAGATGTACGTACGCACACGTGATACTTTTATTTTTAGTATGATGAATAAAATGTGAAATATGGTTGTTATATAATCATAATAAAATCTAAATATATATTTTATACTTTATTTATTTCCTTATAATTAAATAAACACATGAAGAGGAAGTAGAAGAAGAAACAATATTGAAAGAGTTGGTAAAATAGATTACCTCTTCTTCGACGAGCTCCATCTAGATCTCCTCTTAGGGACACTAGAGTTGGTATTTTGAGAATACAAAAACCTCTAAAATGTTAATAGGAAAGTTAATAAGTGAAAGGGTATATATTAGACGAACTGAATTTTTTTCTAAATGTGAATAAATGATAATTAGTAGTTTTGTTTTATAAGAGAGGGGAGGGACACTCTTGAAATTCTTAAAAATATTAAATTAATATACGTCAATTTTTTATTAAAAATGGGTCTAAAGTGATTTATTTAGAACATTGGATGAGTATTGGTCCATATAAAATCATAAAATAAAAATTAGAAATCTTTTGTCTATTTTTTAATCATTATATTTTTTATTTAATCCTTATTTAACCTTTTTAATTCTTATAGTGATGTCATATAATTTACACTTTTAGGGTTAATAAAATTACGATAACATGAAAAAAAACTAATAACTGAGTCATTAATGACATTTTTAGGATTATACAAATCTATTATTTTTATAAATTTTATATCATTTAATAAGATATTTTATGTTTTAAAATATTATTAGTGTCAATTGTTAAACTATTTATTTCTTGACTTTTAAAAAAAATCATAACCACATGATAAATTAGAAAAATCTTATAAAATATCACTAAAATGTAAAATTAATCCCTAAAATTTGTTTACGACATTAATTGTATCCAAATATATTTATTTTAATATCTTAAATATCATTTATTTGATTCTTCCATTAATTAAATAATTTCTGCGTCATCATTATGTCAACATTTTAGGTAATTATTTTATTACTAAAAATTTAAATAAATTACCATGTTGTATATAAATATTTTATATTTAAAATTATTATTTATAGTCTATCATATCACTTATATAACTCCATATTAAAAATACTCCTCTTTTTAAAATAAAAAGTTCAAAAAAATTGAATTTTATTTTAATAAAATACTATAAAAGGGTTAATGTCTTCCAAGTGGATCCTAGTGGAGCTAAAATAACAACAAAGATGTTTTTTTATTGAAAATAAATCAAAAAATAAAATTTTGAATAGTTTTAAGGTAGTTTTATAAAATTTGTAATGTTATTTTTACCCTTAATTACACAAATAACCCTTAATCGTGGCAATTAAAAACATTAGTAATGTTACTATTCATATGTCCAAAACTAAAATAAAACAATTTAAATAATTTGGACATAATGATTACAAATATATAATTCAATTTTAAAAATTCAAAACCAATAATTTTCAGTGATTAATTTAAAATTAATTCTGTTGGCGGATTGAAAAATTGGGGTTTTAAAGTAAAAATGTTCTAAAGTTCAGAAAGTTTTTTTATATCCAATTCCAATTTTTAATTGATTTCAATGGAATGGATTGGATTATATAATAAAAAGATGAACTAATTATAAATAAAAACCTACCAAAAATATAATTTAAAATTATAAAACATTTTGATGAAATTTTGTTTTTAAATTAAAATTTAGTATTTTTTTTACTGTTCATCAAAACAATAAACTTATCCTAAAAATTACAAAAAGTAAAACAAATAAAATTTTTATATTTCTATTTAAAATATTAAGTTTATTTATTCAAATATAATATATATAAGTTTCAAAAATGGGATTTAAAATGTATTCTCTATTAAAAGGCGGTAAAATTACCGTTTTAAAGTATATATGTTTTTATGCATAAACATTGGGCTACTTCTTAACTTATGCCTATAAAATCTAATGTATAAATTTAAAAAATACATTATTGAATATATAAAATATATTTTTAATTAATTCCATTCAATAATGGAAATTTATTTTATTTATTAAGATAAAATGACTTTGGGAGCATAAAATTCAAAATATTTCCTTTATATTTAATTGGTATATATGTTTGTTTCTAATTAATTGGAATCCATTGAATTATTATTATAAATAATAAATTTTTATAAGTTATTTAATACTATTCATAACCTCAAATTTAAGCTCTAGGTTATTATTTTATTTAAATAATAAAATAATGTTTTAGAGAAACTCAGTGTTGTGTGTAACACAAACTAAATCAGTGTTAGAAGTATCACTTCCTTACCTTATTTTAGTGCATAAAAAATGTCTAACTTATTTTAGTATGCAATCAAAATAGATAAAATTTTTTAATAAAAAATAATTCCTAAAAAATCAGGGTGTCACATTCTACCCCCCTTAAAATGAATTTTGACGTCAAAATTCATAATTCTATTACAAACATATGAGGAAACTTATAGCTCATAATTACCTCAAGTTCATAGATAAATTACTCTAATGGATGATTTCTCCATAAAACTACGACCAGGTGAGTTGTCTTGTTTCATATAACTTTCTCTATATGATTCATAATTTCAACTATTTGTTTCTCATAAGGAAGGTCCTACTTCAGCAGTATGACCTATGAGTTCAGTACATGTGAAGGGTCATACATGTACTTCCTTAGGATAAATACATGTAAAAAATCATGGAATTGATATATATTTAGATGAAGTTCCAAGAGATAGTCTACCCCCTGATATGATTATGAATCTTAAGGGGACATATATAACTAGGGATTAGTTTCCATTTCATCCCAAACCTCATAACCTTCTTCCATGGAGAAATTCATAGATTCACCTTCTCACCAACTTTAAATTCTAGATCACACCATCAGTTATTAGTATAAATTTTTTGATGAATTTGTGCTACCTTGATATGATGCTGAATGGTTCTTACCATCTCATCCATCTCTTCAGCGATCTCAAATCCCAATAGATTTATTTCTCCAACTTCATTTCAACACGTTGGATCTCTATATTTATTCTTATATAGGGATTCATAAGGATCAATATTAATTCTTGAGTCAAATCTATTATATTATGATAACTCAACTAGAGGATGGTGTTGATCCAAAGAATCTTTTGAATCCAATGAACAAGATTTCTTCATATCATATGAGGTTTGAATTGTTATTTCGGACTGAACATCCATTTGAGGATGATAAGCAGTGTTGAAACTCAATTATGTATCAAGTTCTTATTGAAGGATTCACTAGAATTTTAAGGTAAACCTTTGATCCAAATCAAAAAAATGGAATTTGGTACTCCCTGCAACCTTAACACTTTCTTAATGTATATCCTGGAAAATTGATCTAGAGGGAAGTAATCCATGATAGTGATAATGTGTGATGAATTTGGAAGGAGAATGAGAACTACCGATATATAATTATACCCATTAGATATTTTGGGGAGTCTAACAATAAAATTCATAGCGATGTTATCCCACTTTCATTCTAATATGGGTAATGGATTCCACATCCCCCTAGTCTTTTTTTCTTTCATCCTCCTTCAGATCTCTATACATCTGTGTACTTCTAGGATGAATAGAGAATGAAAAAAATATGATATTCTCCTAATAGATCATTCTTAAAATCTGTTATATATGGAACACATACATGGTTCTTGACCCTTATCGTTACATCTATATCAAATTTAAACATGGGAACATTTCAAACCTTATTTTACAACTCTATATCTTCATTTTATGCCTCTTAAAGCTTTACTTGGATGGAGGGTTAGACACTCAATTGAGAAAGATAAGATTTACCCCTTCCTTAAAGATTTAAAGATCCATCCTTTGAAAAACCAGAAATATTGGATCTTTTACGATCCTCATCATGGATAAGTTATCATAATCTTTTCGACTCAAATCATCGACCACCTTGTTCACTTTTCAAGAGTAATAACTTATTGAGTAGTCATAATCCTTTATCAGCTCTAACTATTTCTTATAGATCATGTTCAACTCCTTCTATGCAAATATATATTTCATATTTTCATGTTCGGTATATATATCTCATTTTTATCCATAGATATATTTCCTCCATAATATTATTTAAATAATTACCATGGTTAAATCCAAATCATGAGTTGGGTAATTCTACTCATGAATCTATAATTGTTTCAAAGTGTGAGAAATAACCATGGTGTTCTTTATAAGAACACATCCCGGTAATTTCTTGGATGCATCACTATAGATTATAAACCATTCACTACTATAGTGCAATATAAGCACAGGTGAGCTGACTAACCTTTTATTCAGTTCATGGAAAATTACCTCACATTCATCTAGCCAGAGGAACTTGGCACCCTTCCGAGTTAACTTGGTCATAGGATTAGATAGTCCTGAGAAATTATACACAAAACATCGACAATATCCTAATAAACCAAGAAATCTATGGATCTTAGCCATCGTGGTTTGTCTTGTCAAACATTCAATTACCTCTTTCTTCGACGGATCTACTGATATACCTTCTATTGTGATTATATAACTCAAAAAATGAATCCTTTTGTATCCAAAATTCACATATTGTATTTGTTTTACAATTTATACTTATTTAGGGTCACTAGTAAAATTCTTAGGTGGCATTAATGCTATTAATTTCCATTTTAATAGAAAAGAATATCACCTATAAAGGCCACCACAAACTGATCGAGGTAATCTCTAAAGTCTCTATTCATAAAATACATGAATATAGTAGATGAATTATTATGACCCATGAGAATTTATGATCTTTGTGTAGTTGATCAAGAAAGTCATCAATATGGGGAAGATGATACTTATTCTTCTTTGTTATCTTATTCAACTACCTATAATCAATGAAGTTCCACATTGATCAATATTTATTCTTCATAAAAATAATTAGTTCACCCCATGGTGACAAATTTGGTTGAATGAATCCCTTATCAAGGTTTTTGTGGAGTTTCTTCTTCAATTCCTATAACTCAATTAGGGCCATTCAACAGGGAGTCTTTGAAATTGGTGTAGAACCACGTATGAGTTCTATCGAGAACTCAACTTCATGTCATGGTGGAACACTAGGAAAATATTCCAGAAATATATCCATAAATTCACAACAAAATAGTCATATTATTGATGTTAATTTTCTCCCCAACCATTTCAGAAAAAAACACTTCTGAATGGGAATTAAGATGAATATACTAGATGTAATCTCCACAGAAAGTTCATACTTATCATAACATTGATAGAAAACCATTGGTTTGTTTGAAATATCATACATAACTTATGTTCCTTGAAAATGTATGTGGGATTTATGAAGAGAGAGAAAATACTTGCCTAAGATGACATGAAATTAAACCAACGGAATAATGGAAAGATTAACAGGAAGAAAATTCCCACAAAAATTAACCAGAGAGGAATCATATACTTGGAATGAAATCATAGTAACATCAGGGGTTTGCATTGATAATTCCACGTATAATCATTGGGGTGGAATATTAAAATTTTTAAGAAATTATTTAGATATGAAAGAATGGGTATATCCAAAATCAAATAAGACATTTTCAGTTTTAGATTGGATGATAAGTGTACCTTTTACCACATCATTATCACACCCCTATTCAAAAATAGCAATGGAATGAGATTTCCCCTTGTCCCTCAGATTAATAGTTTACTAGCTTCAATCATAATCTCCAACCTGTGGGTTTGGGAACTTGTTATCATAATCCCCATTCTCCTTACACTTGTAGCACTGAAGTGTGAGAGGTGAATTCTATGCATCTTTCTCTTCATTAACACTGTTATCCAATTTTTCCCATTAGTTTGGTAATGAAAATCCCAATTACTTTCTTTTTCACACTTAAAACATTTATTAGACCCCTTAAAAAAACTCCCTCTATGATTCCTCCCACACTTAGAGCATAGAGGAAAGCCACTATTATTCTCTTCATGATTTTTATATTTCCATTTAAACTCCATCTTCCACTTCTTGACAAATCCATGAGATTGGAATGGGACTCCAACCACTATTTCAACAATTATTTCACAATGAAAAATCTCTACATAGCTACTAAAGTATCTTACGATCAATTAACTTATAAGAATTTGATTTTTAACCACTAAATTACCTATTGACTTTACTTCCAAGTTGGATGATAATTCCTAAACCATACCTCACATTTCTTGTGAAATTAGCTACATAGGTAACGAAAAACTCATCATACCTTTGATTCAACTCAATGAACTCTTTATCAGTTTTGGTAGGAATAATTTTTGTAAATTAATTATTGTAGAATATGTTATTGAAATCACTCCAATACATATATTCAATTCCATCTTTCCAAGTCATATTCTTGATTAGAGTCCACCACTAGTCTGTTTCACATTCTTACTGATAAACATCTCTAATGACTTTCTCATGCTCTGAACATTGGATAATGGAGAATATATTTCCATAAGTACCAATAATTTTTTAAAAAATAAGTGGATTAAAAGACCCACTTAACGTAGGTAGAATCTGATTCATAATGGGCTCAACAGAATTTTATTCCCCCTTTTCCCATTTAAAAGTCCACCATGATTCATAACATGAGAAAGTTGTGTGAGTATGAAAATGAGGATTTTCATTTAAGCTCCCATAGAATTCATAACTCATGAGAAAAAAAAAATTTCATTACTCATCAAACTCAGCATTGTCATAGTTCCTTGAAGTTCCATACATTGAGTAAAACCAAAAATCATAGAATAATAAAATATTATCATAGTGAAGAAATACATAATAATGAGAAAAACATACGAGATGTCTAAATTATAACACCTTCTTTAATGTTTGACACTTTTGGTTCTTACAAGGTTATTCATAGACAAAATATATTTAAATCCTTTATGATGGTTCATGGAGATTTTGTGAATTCTCAAATAATATTCCCTAGGAGTGTCAAACCAAGTGTGCACCAAGGCCCATTTTCATGTACTAGTTTACACAATGTCAGGCATGAACCACCTTTTCAGATATTTTACGCTTAGGTACATCTTTTCTAGATCCAAATACAATTATAGTATCTTGATAGGGATGTATTTATTGGAAACAACTCACTCTATCCTTTAGAAAAATTCTAGTACATTTTCCTCATCTTTAGACTTATCCTTAGACATGTACTTAGTGTTCTCACTAAGGTTTTCTCATCCTATTTTCCAAAAGTTAACTAAAATTTTTATTTGATACCAACTATAATGACCCTAACTTTTTATACATTAACATTACATCATGTTTTTGGAATACTTAACACATTACACAAATAGACACCCAAAGATCATACTATTCCAGTGCCTTTGGAAACATAGAAACATAAAAACTGTTACATAAGGGAGATTCATCATTTCCCAATAGGTTATTCTAGACTAGAACCCTTCTTAGACACATCAAACATAAAACATATCATCATAACCTGAGGCTAATTAATCATAATAAAGGGTTTAGATCATATTCTCAATAAGTGTAAACCAGGGAGATATGTAAACATAATCATGAGAATAAAGGTACGATAACATGATCATAAAAATAGATGATCATAACCTACATATAAAAGATCATAAAAAAATCATGGAATAAATATAGGATGTCCATAATACATGAATCTTAAATAGATAAATAAAATGATGCATGGAAGCATTATATATGAATAAAACATGGAATTTGTGGAGGAAATATAATTGTATAAAATTATGTCCATAATAGTCATTCCATTGTTGAAAAAACCATCTTAGTGGTACATGTTCACTCCAAATACCATCTTGGTTTCATGGTTCACTCCCATGGCCATATTATAAGTATGATTTCACTCCTCATACTATCTTGGTAGTCATGGTTCACTCCCACAACCATCTTAGTAGTCAAGGTTCACTCCCAAGACTATATTAGTCCACATCATGAGATATAAATATTTAACCAATGAATTGGAATGATATATATTTACCACCTATATCATAACTAAAACAATAAATATGTGTTCCAAAATAACATAAATCATATTAGAACCTATAAAATAAATGAGTTTCATATAAATTTTATCATAACATAACCCATGGAAAAGAAATGTGTTTCCCAAATATCATTCCATCCCAAACATATAAAATTATTAGAAAGAATAAAAATTTTATCATTGATACAAATACCAAGTAAAACATAATTAACATTGAATAACATTTTCATAGATGGAAAATAATTTTTAGAGATCACTTGAAAACAATTATTTAGGAAAAATCCTTTCTGCTTTAAAAACATTTTCTTTTCATAAAATTCCATACAAATTAAAAATAATTTTTTTAGAAAATAAAATTTTAATTTTGTAAGTAAATTTTAAAATAATTAATGTTTCCATAAAGATGAAAAATATATTCATGCTATATTAGTTAAAAAACATTCTTCTCAATTTATTTTTGAATAAGTGAAAAGGTACATCATATAGAAAATGACAAAAAGATTCCTTTCATAAAATTTAGTAAAAACTCATACATGGGTAAAAAATTATTTTTAAAAACTACATAATAATATTAAAATTATTCTAGAAAATAATTTTAAAAAACATGGATATGGAAGATAGACATCCATATGTAAATACTTACATATAAAAAATCTTGTAGAATAATGAGATTGTGAAATTTACCCTTACCTTAGGTTTGATTTACTTAGTACATATTTTAAACTCTTGTATAGTAGATAAAATTTTGTTGTTAAATTATTCCACAACCATATTTATATTTATGATATCATATATGATCATATTATCAGCCTTTTTTAATAATATCAATCTTATTTCAGGTGTTAACAACTTTATTTTCCAATGCATGTTTTGTTATATAAATACTAAATATTATGCATAGGATACAGTAATATCATTTAAAAATTGTTAATAAAGGAATATATAACATATTTATTTATTATATACATTTATATAGTCATTATGGAATGGTGAATATGGAGAAATGAATCGTAAAGCGTCCTGGAGACGGTTGGACATACGTACGTATAAGTGAAGATATCCTTCCATTTATGGTAAAATGGTATGAAACTATATGGTATATATTTTGTTAAAAAATATGTATCATGTTATAATAATAATAATATATAGTTTTTATTTCCACCATTATACCAATCCAATTAAAGTGGTGATGAAAAGAAGATTACACCACTGCGTGGAGATGGTAAACTGTACGGATGCTCGCATCATACCTTTTTTTCATAGGATGGACAAAAGGTGGAATATTGTTGTTACATAATCATAAAAACATATCATAATATAGTTTATAATGTATTTTTTAGTTTATAATTAAATCAACAAATGAATATTAAGTAGAATAAGAAACAATATTGAATGAGTAGGTAAAGGAGATTACCTCTTCTTCGATTAACTCCATCTAGATCACATCTTAGGGACACTAGAGTTGTTCTTTTGAGAAGAAAAAATCATATATAATGTTAATATTAATATTTATAATGTAAATGAGTAGATTTTATATAAAAAATGGTTTTAAGTGTGAATAATTGATAATAACTAGTGCCTTTTATAAGGGGGGACTCTTGGAATTAATCGAAATATTAAATTAATATAAATTAATTTTCTATTAAAAATGGGTAAAAAGTAATTTATTTCAACGATATAATGATTATGGTTATAAATAAAATCATAAAATGAAAATTAGACAAGTTTTGACAATTTTTTATTCCTTATCTTTTTGGTTTAATCCTTATTTAGTCTTTTTAATTCATACCATGATATCATATAATATACACTTTGAGGGTTAATATAATTACTATAACATGAGAAACGACCAATAAATGAGTCATTGATGATATGATAGTATTTATCTGAACTATTTTTAAAAATATTATATTTTTATAAATTTTATATCATTTAATGAAATGATTTATATTTTAAAATATCATTAATGTCATTTTTACACTATTCATTTCTTGATTTTTCAAAAAATCATAAAAACATGATAAATTCAAACCAATTCTTATAACATGTCACTAAAATTTAAAATTAATCCATAAAAATATTTTATGAAATTCATTATATCATGTTATATTTATTTTAATATTTTTAATATCATTTAATTGATTGTTCCATTAATTAAACAATTACTCTATCATCATTATGTCACCATTTAAGGTAATTATATTACCACTAAAATAAATAAATAAATTACAATGATGTAGATAAATACTTTATAATAAAAATAAATATTTATAGTCGAAAATATCACCTATATAACTCTATATTAAAAATAATACCCTTATCAAAATCAAAAGTATGTCAAAATTGAATTTTCATAGAATAAAATATTATAAAGAGTTAAAATCATCTAAGTGGATCATAGTAGATATAAAATTTTCCCAAAGATGGTTTTGATCGATAATAAAATATCTAATAAAATTATGAAAATATTTAGGGTAGATTTAAAATATTTATAATATTATTTGTACTGTTAATTACCTGATTCACCCTTAACTATGGAAATTAAAAAAATTACTAAAGTTACTCTTCATATGCCCAAAAAATAAAATAAACCTATTTACATAATTTGGGACCACTGATTCCAAATATGGAATTAGTTTTTAAAAAATTAAAAACATATAAGTCATATTAATTAATTTAAAATTAATTTAGTTGGTGTATTGATAAAATGGGTTTTTAAAGTAAAAATTTTCAAAAGATTAAAATGTTTTTTATATCCAATTTCAATGTGAAATTGATTCCAATGAACTATATTGGATTATATGATAAAAATATGATCAAATTATAATTTTAAATAAATAAAAAAATTATAATTTAACACTATAAATTATTTTGATGATTTTTTTTCAATTAAAATCTAGTATTTTTTTGCTAATTATCAAAAAAAAAAAAACTTAACAGAAAAAAAATAAACCAAAGTAGAATTTTATATTCCTTTTTAAAATATAAAGTTTATTTTTAAAAATAAAAAAATAAAAGTTTTGAAAAATTTATTTAAAATGGGTTTTTATTAAAAGGTGGTAAAATTGATTTTTTGAAAAATATTGCTTTTTTTTGCATAAAAATTGGGTTGGATATTATCTTATGAATATATAATATAATGGATAAATAAAAAAATATTTAATTGAATATTTATCAAATCTATTTTATTAATATCATTCATTCATTGTAATTTATATAATTTATTAAGAAAATACAACTTTGAGAGAATAAAAATAAAAACATTTCCTTTATATTTAATTGGTATATGTTTTCATTTCTAATTAATTGGTAACCATTGAATTCATCTTATAAATAATTAATTTTTATAAGGTAGTTAATATTATTCATAACCTCTAATTTGAAGTCTAGGTTATTATTTTATTTAAATTATATAATGGTGTTTCATAGAAACTTAGTGTTGCATGTTACCCAAACTAACCCAATGTTGTGTGTAGAGAAATATTAACATAGTGTAGTGTATAACAGAAATATGACTTATTTTAGTATTAAATTACAAGAAATTAATTTATTCAAAAAAAATTCTTAAAACTCAGGATGCTACACTACTAATATATGAAAACTCAACCAAGGGTAAGTGATCTTCCTGACTACGAATAAAGTCTATCATACCACCATAAAGCATATCCCCATATATCAAAAGAGTCCACTCAGTTTGGCTGTCTATCATGGTTTGAATCTCTATGCACAAATGCAAATTTATCCCAAATTCCTCCATCAATCATCTCCATAACATTTAAGTGAAGCGATCATCAAAATCTAAATTGATCGTCAAGGGAACTCCATGAAACTGAACTATCTTATATATATAAAACAGACCAATGATCTCTATTAAACTATGATATTCGATGGATAAGAAGTGGTATGGCATGGTCAGTTGGTCTATGACCACCCAAATATCATCGTGACCTCAATAAAATCATTTAATCCTCATCATAAAGTCCACTTATACATCATTACACTTTAATTCTGGAACCTCTATGTGTTTATCCAAACTCACTAGAACCTGGTCATCATCCTTCACCTACTGACAAGTGAGGCATTGAGATATAAACTATACTATACAGTTTTTCATTCCTGGACACCATAACTGACACTTAAGGTCCTACTAAATCTTCTATACTCTAGGATATACCAATCAAGGGGACATATGAAACTCCGTAAAATCTTTCCCATTATGCATCATTGGTATTATGGTTCATCATCAAAAAATAATGACGTGAGACCCACCTTCAAAAAATCTATTTCATAAAGATGCAGTGGATATATAAAGACATAAGGTCTCATAGTCAGTGTCTCTTATATGAAACTCCCTAACACACTATAAAAGAGGATGGGTAAGAACAATTGAATGGAGGTAAAGTGCATCTTATTTATCTATTAATGAAAATTCACCAAGTCCAACAACTCCAACGCCTCACTCAATAACTATGAAGAAGGTCTCATACTGAGATAATCTACTACCACATACCCCTTCATGGGAGTATACACTATATATAAGTTAAATCATTGAATAACTATAACAATTTCCTATATTAAAAGTTGAGATCCTTCTGTGATAAGATATACTTGAGACTCTTGGGTTTAGAGTTGATGATAAACTGATCACCCATAATACAGTGTCACAACATCATCTAGGTGAATACCACTGTTACCAGCTAAAGAACATGGGTTTTGTAGTTATATTCATATGGTATCATCTGCCGAGACCCATAGTAAATACTTTTCTATATCTACATAAAAATAAACTTATTCCGAGTTCTGGAGGCATCAAAAAACTATACGTACTCAACACCCTCTTTGGGTAGTCCCATGATTGGGGGGGGGGGCTTGTTAGATTCTACCACAATACCTAAAAATATTTCTTGTATTTCTCCATCCATATGAAAGGATGCCCATTTTAGGTAAAAGTAGTAAAGGGTGATGAAAAAATATAGAAATTTTTAATTAATCTATGATAGTAGCCTTCCAACCCAAGGATACTCTGTACCTTAGTCACACTCTTGAGTCACTCCCAAGATTTCACTAATTAAACTTTCATTGGGAATACTTCTACCCAATCATTGAAGATAAAATGTTCCAAAAAGTGGACTTATAAAATATATAGCAGACACTTAAATATCTTCCCATATGTATGGTCTTTTTAGAGTATTTCTAGGACCATCCTCAAGTTCTCATGTGCTCCTCCCCTAACGTCAAGTACCCTAACATTTCATCAATGAAGACAATAATGAACTAATATAAGGATGTATGTAGATCTAATTCTTGAGTCCCATGAACATTTATGGGGTTTTATTTATACTTAAATTAATCACCAAGTACTCATAGTGACCATAGAGACATCACAATTCCATCTTCAATATATCATCATCTGAAACATAGATCTCGTGGTAGATTAATAGGCGGTCAATATTTGAGAACCATCTAACCCCATTAAGTTGGTTGATTAGTTCATCTATACTCAATTGTGGATACTTATTCTTGATAGTCACCTAGATTACGTGAAATTCTTTCACACATAACCTCAATATACCATCATCTTTATTAGCTAACAAAACCGGGATAGCCTAGGGGGAAACATTGTGACTAAAAAATCCATGAATCTATAACTCGTATAGCTTCACCTTAAGATTAAATATCTTTTTAAGATCCATTTGATATGTTTGAAAATATATCCGGGTATTCCCTGGGTGAATGTCTATGCAAAAGTCTGTCACTCAGTAGGGAGGCAATCCAAACACATCCTCAAGGAAGTTGTCATCATACTACGCCACCACTACATGAAACTTAATGGTCATAGAATCTACAGATCCTAGGGTAAAAATATACTACTGATTATTAAATAGATGCATACTTCTGTATTTTATCCCATTATACTTTAACTGGGTTTTCTTTTTCACCAATGAAGGAAAACCTCATCTCATATTCACAAATGAACCACATCAACCACCTGAAACAGTAAAACCGTGCATACACTATATACATCCAGTCTACCCCTAATATGATTACATAAGGTCTCATCACTACTACAAAGATATACCATATGAATCTCTATCCTATAAGAGTTAGAAAACACAGTCATCAGAAGTGTTTGATCGTTAAATCTACTCTGGTCAGAGTCTCTATGTGTAAGTGTTGAGCCAAAAGCTCAAATTGAATATCTAGGTCTCAAAAAGGGAAGTAGTAAAAAATATTAGTTTATGCCTATGTATGTCGGTACTACCACTAAATTAGTGAATACATATATCATACCTTTAGTCATACTTGGTAACTTAGGTTTATAGGCATGTACTTCTTGCAACTATCCTCATCCTTGACCACCAGCCCCCTGATCCTACCATGGACCACCTCAGGTTGGTGGTGGTAATGGATTAAACCATTATCCACCTATAAGTAACCTCCCTACTCCTCTACCATATCCACCACCCTAAGTACCTCCATGCTTAAGTTTCTACCTCAGCCTAGGAGGTCCATCGATTATCTGTATGTTGACTATATGATGGGTTAGACAATCCCTTAGGAGATTTCCCCGACTATAGAAAGAGTATCTCTTCCTCTTACTTGGAAGATTGGATCCATATCTAGAGTCATGAACTATAGAACCTTAGTCCTAATACTATCTCTGAAAATCCTTGGCTTTCTTGGATCCTTGAGTCTTACTTAGACTACCAGTTACCAAGGTCTCTCCTCTAGGGTTCCCGATACTTGCACTAACTATCAGTGAACACTCCACCAAGAATCTATCTTCTACCCAATCCATCTTGTGTATTCTAGAATTAGTGTTAATGAAAATAGATTTAACACTATCCTGGTTATATATATGGATCCTATTCTTTGAAGTACATTCTTGGAAGAATGTAACTGAAACTACATTCTTGGAGTATTATGAGAGGTTATTGACCCTCAATGAATACTCTTCCATAGTCATTCTATCCTTAAGAAGCTAAAACATCTCCAAGATACACTCCACTCGCAACATATATGGGTACAACTCATATATAAAATGTAATCAAACTCAATTCATGAATGATTTCCCCGCCATATTTCATAGTCACCAGACTCCACCATCCCCCTCCAGAACCTTGAATAATGATCGCCACTTAGAAAACCATCTAATACGGAGGTGTTCGAACAAGGTGGGAAACTCACGTAACTACCTTAATCTATTCCTTTGTTGCTTAGGGGTTTTCTCACATCGAAACAAGAGGGGTATCTATCACTTAATCTCATTAAGTATTCTCATCTTGCGTGCGTCATCAATCGATGCTACCATCGAAACATGTTTCTTTTCAGGTGGTGGAAAGACCAGAAAACCACAAGGACGAACCACCATCAAAACAGGTCCCTGTATCAAAGCCTCATCACTTGGTGGATCATCCTTGTGGTCCTTCTATGGTATACAAGCTAGTAATTCATTATGGAGGAATCCTAAAATAGTCAATATATACCACGATCAAGAGTATATCTGGGGAGATGACTCAAGAACATGGAAACCCAAAAAATCTATATATGATGGATGTAATAGTTTTTTCCCTACAACTAATGGCTACATGTACCACATAAACAAGAAGGTTATCTGAGTCCTAGTGAATTAATACCTTGAACACCACACCATCTTTGGATTCCTTTTCCTGATCGTTGAACTCAAAACACTTTAACACTGCTTCCATAGTTCCAAAACCAAAACTCATAGCAAGTCAATCTCTAAACTCCAATTCTATGATGAAAATTCTATGATTCTAATTTTTCACAACCCAAACCATAGAGTCCTACCTGGCTAGTGGTAAGATGAATGTGAAACCCCAAGCCTACCTCCAATATTAGAGGGGTAGTGACAAGTACTGAGTAGGATTATCACACACATGGGAGGCCTTAACCTGATATTCCTACACACACACACACCATAGCCATATATACATAAAATTATAAAGTTGAAATATAATTGATACCATAATGTATGCATAAATCTATATCCCACATCAGAGTACATAACAAGTATTGCAAAGCACAAGGGACAAATACAAGCCCATTAAAACTATAAAAGAGTAAAAACTTCTTAGAAAGAAGGGAAATAATATCAAATGAAACAATTAGTATAAACCATATTTTTTCTAGCTTAACTATTCTCCATATACTCCTCATACACCTAGGACTCCATAAAATGTACTCTCATCTACATGAGACATGTCATGTGCAGGCATAACCCTTGCAGAGTTGAGTATAACAATATACAACAGGACACCATAAAATCACTAGACACAAAGAATAAAGATATATTTCAACTCATCATCATAAAGTAATGTTAATTAGAATATGATGCATAACAATAATAATATGTATATACTAAAGTCTCAAAGTAAGGTCACAACCACACAACTGACCTAGGACTCTAGGACGAGGATTCAAGGCAACACTCACTCAGGAGAACACACACCATGATTCTAATAACACAGACGGTACATCATCCAAGGGGTCTTTCTTGTTGGGACTCACCATAAAAGAGTACACATTAGAACTCAGAATCCATAGATAAACAAATAGGGGATATCTCCAAAGGTCTACAAGGTATAACAAACAATATCTGGAATAGAATTCTAAGTAGGGGATCAAACTCCTAGGTATGTTGGTTATTAAGATTCCTATAATACCCACTTAAGGAAGATCTTGATGGTATATGATCACACCCAAGGATATATAGAGGGAATGTAGAACTCTATTAGAGACTAATCCTGCATAGGGGATCATGTACTATGATAAGGAAGAAATGTCTCACTATACCCTCATATGGATGGATTGAGGGGTCGTACCCTCGAAATATTGGTCTACACTGAAGAGAATTAGAGTCTCAAACTACCATGTGAAAGTAAAAAACATGCATCTGGCATACATGGTGTGTCTTTGCAGCCCCGTGTCTTCTTGTTGACTCGATCCCGTGCTCATGTACATCATTCCATGCTTGTGTAATCCGACCATGCCTGTGTTTCTAGTTCTGTATGGGTTCCTAGCTGTGTCTAAGTACTAGGTTGTGCCTATGTACTCTGGCCATGCCTATGTACCTGGCCATGTTTAGGAAATCTAGTTGTGCCTGAGTACTGGGACGTGAACATGTACTTTGATCATTCATATATACCGATCCATGTTTGTTCCTAGGTCCCCTATAATTAAATGATAAGTTCCTTTCCATGAATCACAAAACATATGATAGGTCCCACATGGAATGTGATATTTTGTTTTTTTGAAAACCTTGCTACCGTATTTATAGGACATCATGACATGTGCTTTTTTATACTACACATTGTGTATGATGGGGTTTTCAAGAATCGATGAACATTTATGTGTATTCACCTCATACCTTAGCATCTTACCTTTCATCAATGATCATTACTATAGAACCTAGATCTTGCATTTACCAAGCCTTTCCATCACTGGTGGATATATTATCGACATCTAATCCACAAAGAAATTGATCCTATAACACCCCATTGTCAAAATACCAATCCACGTATGAAGAAAGACAATATTATCCCTATTGATCTCAAATAATTCTTAGTTTTCATAAAACCTTGATCGTGATATCATTTCTCAACCCAAACCCCCAGTTTTGATCTTTTTTCCATATGTTTTCTGAAATTATCCCTTACAGGGTATGTATCAAACCACCGACAAAAAAAATACCAGTGATAAATGTCTGATGAACAACTAAAGAAATGGAAAAATAAAAAATATAAGCAATGAACCTTTACCATTGTTCAGGTTGGCCTAAAATGTGATGCCATGATTTTGAATAATAAGGAAAAAATAACCAATAAATATTAATTCCTAAATATAGGAAGACAAATTCATCAACCTTAATCTAATGATTGACCTGAAAATTAATTTTTTATAAAATTAATTCATGTTCTAATTGGGTAAAAAAATGGGATTAATCGAAAATAAAAAAATTATCTACATTATGTTTGGATCAATCATTGATGAATAATAGTTCTAGGACATTTTATTTGATGAGATCTCTGAAATCTCTTATAAATTATGACCCCTTGAGAAATTGAGATCTCTGTTCCTCAATTCTGTTATTTTCCATTAAGATATCCTCCTCAACCCTCTCTATAATTTCATGGTTATGCGTTTAACCATAGGGTTTGGATATAACATTGGTTTTATAGAATGATCTTATTTTTTATTAATTACTAATAATTAATTAAATTAAATTAATAAATAAATTACTATTCTTCCCACGATGATGCTCAAGACAAACACGTAATACATGAAATAGTTATGTTGAACCTAGGGTAAAACCCACATTTTTGATTTTATGGTGGTCTTAGATTTCTTATATGAGACACTATTCATGATTTATTTCATTATTCCAGTAGAAAATATTTTTTCATGATATTCTATGTTTAATATTTTTATTATATCAATACCAAGACTCATTGGCCACGAAATCCCATATGGAATCATCACTTATCCTAAAAAATATTTATTAAAATAGTCTAGTTTTTCAAGGGAAAAAAGAGTTGTTACATCCTACCCACCATGATCCCCTAACCATGACGAAAATGAAACTCTTAATAGGTTCCAAATCCCAAATCACTTTCTGAACGACAGTTCAAAATTTTTCCCATCCATTAACCAAACAATTATAATTCCTTATGTAGTTTTAAACATATTGACATTGGTACTTACAACCATTCCACTAGAACACTTTTCATCCCCAGGAAGTCTTATTGGTCATCCAATAAAAACTTCCTACCTCTGTTAGTCACCAATTCACATTTAAACTACTATGTTCCATCATCAGATACCAAACACACCATCAAAACATATTTTCCAAACAAGGAACTCAAACTACCAAGACATGAGCCACCTCTCAAACTCAATATCCAAAACCTGAGATGACACTCTTCCATTATTCTTTATCCTTATACACTTGAGGAGTTATCTTCTGATTAATCACAGGGTCTATGGTGCTCCCCACCACTAGACATAGTACACAGGGCTAATTCAGAGCTACGATACCCTCTATCATTGTAATTTTCATTCGGAAAATGAAATAAGAATTTTAATGATTCCCCCAAAATGGATTAAAATAACCACACCCAAACATAAGTGAAAAATGATACAACAATGTTATAAGTCTTCATTACTGATTCTGATCCGAATTGATGAGTCTCTAGGCCCATAAATAGTCTGCAACACACCAGCCATTCTAAAAGTCCCAAAAAATCCTCAAGAACCACATATATATCTCTAAATGATGATCCCAAAATGGTTTATATCCCACCATATCCAATTCTATTAAAAACCATAAGTCATACCTCCTTTGGTTGACTTCCCAAAAAAATGATCAAATGCAAGAATTGACATGCTACCGATGCACTTAATCATAATTCCTTATATCCTGAGATCATCTTATGATTATTTAAACATCGAAACTGAGTCCCTTGCCCATATATTGGTGATATTCCCTAGGTGAAACATCAACAGACCAAAAACACTATCATCCTCCCAAATGTGCCCCAACACATTTTCTTCCCAACATATTTGGATCATCTTAAACCATCTTGAAACCAAAACACATGATTATACTCCATCCAATAACTCATATGAGTCACAAATATGATTGTATTCAAAGAACTATATAAGAAAAAAGTAATCTTCCTATAAATTTCATAAATCCACATTTACCATCTACCGACTAGTCTCACAGAACCATGACCCTAACCATATAGGGGTCGTATCACCTATGACTAATGGGACACTACCCAATATATGGGTTTCTTTATCATCACTCCATTTCATCAAAACCATAAAACCACAACCAATGATCTATAAATCATTGAACACAATGTATTGATATCATTGAGTATGATCATACACATGCACTAATAAGGAAATTTATATCACCCCTATTCCCATATCATGGGAACATCATCATTTAGCATTCTAAAAAACCCCATAATCAATGATGGTTTTACCCCCCAATAGTCTGTGTTGAAATATAAACTATCACAATTAGCTTACATCACTCCTTGAGCACAAATTCAAGAGGTTCCACCTTGAAACATGTGTCACTCCTCCCACACCATGTTTTTTATCTTTTCAATACCTGACTTGGATAAATATTTATGAATCAACCATGTCACCACACCCAATCAATTTACAAAAATACATAACCAAGGAAAACTATCATTTTTTCTATTCGCTTGAAAAATAATCCCCTCACACACAATCAAAAGTGTCGGTCTTGGCTTATACAAGGCTTCTCGATGATTCACAGATCAACTTCTCAATGTTAACCAAGCATGAGATTCCCAGTCCCACTTAAAATCAATGGGTTTATGCTCTTGTAACACCTGGTCGCTTGAATTAAATCACAATACCAAGAGTTATACATTTCCAAAATTATGATCAAGAATCTAACCATTTACCATTCCACTCAAGAAGGCCAGTATCATCAGTCTAGGAGCTCGCTTGGCATTCCTCTTCAAAATTATAAAGTCTAATTATGCCATAATGTATCATATGACCTCCCACCAACCAACATCATTTTCTATGGTCAAGAGAATTTACTAACACTCTCAAAGTGATTAATGTGAATTCCCAATTCAATAGAATAAGGCACTTGACCACCCCCTAAAAAACTCAACTTTATACTAGGAAACTCTACATGCCACCAGTTACCAGGACAAGCTCATAAGGTTCATTTCATATTATAGGGAACTATGGAATCACCATTCCTTACAACATAGACGATACACCTCTCATGATCTAGTATAAACCCAAAGCACCTTAATAAGATTCTTACATACAAGGAAAATAAAACCTTGGGCTAACCTATCACACATGCTACCCCCTCACATTGAGCATCACTCATCAAGATCACACAACTCCCTAAAATACTGAGTCATACCAACAAAACACTAGGCTCTCATACCAAATCCATAGCTCATACATCAAATTTAACTAGTTCTCCCACCCAACCCCCAAATTGAAACTAACTAAGGTTCAAAACTCACAATATGTCCTATATTACTTTAACTGAAAACTACATGACCTCACACATGAAAAAACACCCCCTCTAGGGTCTCATGTATACATATAGATACATCTTAGGAAAACTCATCTTGCCAAAAGGGAATCAACTCTGAGGAGAATCTTCATAAGGGACTACCCCCTCGAGAATCACTCAAGCATATTCATTGTATTGAAATTTTCATATAAAATTATATATCCTTAAAACAACATCCATAGGTTTTTTTTGTAGAAATCCATTCTTATGTATATGGGTTAACACCATATAGGTTGTTACTAATACTTTAAATTACTGAACCTAAATAATAATGACACGATATAGTTTTCTCACCATGGAATCATGTTCAATTACTAACCTTTCAAGGCCACTACATTTCCGCTTCCATAGGGATCACACCATATCAATCACCATTGAGAATTTCACCATAAACCCACATGGCCTTCCATAAAGTTATATTATTAGATATATAATGTGATCTAACTATATATAATGTGACAAAGAAATTATATGTTAAAGTACTGTATGAGTTACTATTGACTATTTAAATATGAAAACCTCTATGTTTAAATATAAAAATAACACTAATATTCTTATAGGTCAAGTGAATCCATTTTTCTTATAATGATGCTTGAAACACCATTTTCTACAATGTTCTAAGAGAAAAATATTACAAAAAATCACATATTTCCAATGTGAAAAGGTCCAAAAAAAATTAAACATAAAAAATCCTAGACCTGAGGAGCATCATGATAGGTAAAAATCACAATAATTATAACATCATGATACAATAACATCATTCCCATACCCATGGTAACCTGGAATTCCATGTATAAAAGTGATCATGATGTACCTATTTGGGTTCCATGACATGTTCAAACTTATTCTTATGTCTCTTGTCTACTATCTCCCAAAATAGTAAAACATAATAAAATATAGATTTGATACCAATTTGTAATGCCCTTCCTATATAATTGAGTAGTGGTCAAAATAATGGATGCTACTCTTCTTCAGGTGTGCCTTTTTTATGCCAAAGGATTCCAACTAGTAGTGGAGTTATAAGGTATTTATTTGAGGAGACTATACCCCACGCATCTGAGTGCATAAAAATAAAAAAATATCATCTAAATTTTCCCATCATAGTAATTGCAAACAATAATCATGTCAGATAATAATCAATGAATACATAAGCGATACAAACTCGAATGATCTTCCTTTCATACAAGACACATTTCCCACTAGGAAAAACATATATATATATATATATATATAATGGTAAATAAATAATAAAAATTCACTAGAAAAATGAATAACTTCCCCCCAACTCTAGGACTCAACTCTAATATCCTGGTCCCATTGAACCTTCTCTATCTCAGACAGATAGTACGAGGCTCCACCGCAATCTGTACATGTGAATAGGTGAGGGTCTTCTTGGGTACTCAAGTGCAATGAAAACATTATTAGGGTGTGTGTACATAAATTAGTAGGGAACCACCTACATGGTCTTGTATTATACCATCACTACAGTGATATGTGCAGGTGACATGCTCAGAACAAATAAATTATTTTAGAAAATAAATAAACAAAACACCACTAATACCAACCTCATCCAATACTGGAATGTCTTTGAGTGTGTCTCAGGGACCATGCCAACCCTCTATGTCACAACATCCCCAGAACTTGTATATATCCTAGGACAAGTCCAATGAACATAGTTGATCTTTATGTCTTTGACCCCAATCGAACATACCTTTTTTTTCCAGTGTCGGGGTTTCTCCAAGTAGGTCACAATGAGTATGAAAACCAGTAAATGACTTAGGTCTCCATGGAACATAATATAAGTACCATAGACCTTATTTATCATATTTTTATCATCCAGGTCATAAGCCTACAAGTAACACATACCACATCTATGGGTGTTTTTTTATATCCATGTATCATGGACCATCCCTACGAGTGTTTTCTCATCAAGTAACCAATACCGCCCCAAGGGTGTTTTCCATATATGATAAAATACCAACATAAGGACATTTTAAATATAATGAACACATGAATAATAATATATAATAAAAAACAAAATAATTTGAGGAAATCCCATCCCTGATCTTCAGAAGAAACAACTAAGACCCTCTCACTAGGATCAATATGTCACTGGCGCACCCACCAAGATTCTCTAGGTCTCATCATAGCTTAGACACTATATAAAGGTACCTCAATCCTAACTCATTTATCAGGTCAAAATGAATCTCAAGGGTTATTTAATCAAGAACACCCCCATCCAAAACCCAGTAGGTCACCCCAAACACCAAACCTACCAATTCATCTGATCAGGGTATACCCCTCCCATGTTACCATGTCTAAACTGGTAAAGAAAACCCCATGATCATCTCACTTGTCTCAAGGAGTAATGGAATCTATTTTTTTACATGGGTAGCCCATAGGTTATAAATACCAACCATCACTAATATCACCATAGTGATCCCTAATGTCCCATACTACAAGGGATATTGGGTCAAAATAAATAAATACATTAAGTGTACACCCAGTAGGGTATGTACATCAAAAAAATATCACGATATTTTAGGAGTCATGCATCGATGCTCAAGGAAAACCGGCCATCACCTAATCCAATAGGGGCCTTGGCACTTTGTGTATCCTAATTAAAGAGAATCATAATTTAAAAAGAGAATTGACTTTAGATTAAACAGTAAAGTTAGTTTAATTAAGTAATACATTTTTAACTTAATATTTCAATACCTCAGTTTAAAGACCACATACCAAAAGTACCATATAAACTACAGGAATTCCATGGGGCATGTGTGAAACACCACCAACCTATCAAGAAGACTATTACATTTAAATCTATAAGATAAAATCATTTCCTAATCTCTAGAAGTTTCACCCAGGTCCTTCCATGTTTCACAAGGCATTTAAAACTTACCCAAGACCCTATTTTGTGGAAAACAACCCAAAAAATTAATTATAACTATAAAAATTAAATTTTCAATTAAATTTATTTTTTAATAAAGGAGGAAAACTTTCTAAACCAACCCATCACACTGATACTACAACCAACCTATCATGGGAGGTCCCTGACATACCCTTGACATTAATTATAGAAAAATAGCTAACATGTGACACCGATTCCATTAATAATTCAAATTAAATTTAATGAAAACCTTAAATAATTTAATAGTGTGGTATACCTTTAACGAATAACTGAGAAATGGTTAGAAGATATTTTCCAATAATTCACTCTTGATAAGTAGAGAAAAATACCAATCATATAAGGATGATTTAATCATGCCTCAGTAGAATTTTTTAAGAACCATAGTTGGGGAGAAATAAAATTTAGAGAAGAAAATAGGGGATAATGAATGAAGGTTATTGATGGTGAATCCATACCTCAAATCATATAATAATGGTTTTGAAACCACCCAAAATCTTAGGGTATTGAAGGGAGGAGGAAAAGGATTCAACCCATTCTCACATGCACTAACTATAGAGGATAGGGGTGGATTTACCCTTAAAAATAGAAGGTGATGAATTTCAATTATGACACAAAAAAGTCTCCTTATCTATCCAATAGACACATTTAGAATTAAGGTTCCACTAGAATACCCTTAGGTAACTGGTGGATAAACCTTAACTAGCTAGTGGATGTAGTCTTAAATTAGATATCCTAGACACACCTACCATCCTATGGTTTTTTCTCCCACTACTCTGGATTCCCCTAAAACCACTTACCATGACCAAAATACACTACATAATAGTTTATAAATCTCAACATCATATTTCAAAACCTGGTTTAAAATTTAACCTGTCCACTAATCAAATTATTGAAATTAATTTTAAATTTTTTAACACATATGGACATTAGATATTTTATATTGGTTATTTTTATATTATGAAAAAAAATTATGAGGAATGTAAGTCACATTTGATAAATTTAATTGACCTATGACCATATTTTAACATTAGGATGGATGTGAACTTCCAATAGAAATTACTTATGTTATATGGGTCTTACTAAATATTCATGAGGGGTAATTATCTCACATGGTTTTTGAGAAACTAAAAATTATATATAGAGAGTAATTATATATTTTGTAAAAGGTTTGATATATATATATATATATAATGATCATAAAATCATGAAGTGTATATTCATATAGAAGGAGTTGAATATGAACCCAAGGATATGGTTGGTGTTGATTATAAATGATTACTTATTGATAAAATACCACCAAATGAAGGTGAAAAGATGGTTCATACATTATTCCATAAAGATTATGACAAAATTACTATGATGCAGATTGAAAGAGATCTAATACTTATGGATTTATAGAAGATGGATTTTGAAATCACGAGGAAAGAAGATATATATTACCATTATCAAAATAATGTTCAACTATCCATCAATGTGAGGATAAAAGATGAAGAAAAGAAAGATTTTGTAAAGAACAGACCCCAGTATCTAGGACTTGTTGCTAAAACATGCTGTGTAATTTTTTATATAAAAGAAACTGAATAATTACACAACACATTACACAAAATATGACCTTTACTAGACTAGGTTTTGGAGAAATAGATAAAAAGATTACATTCCATCACAACTATAAAAAAATAAAATTAAATAAGCATAATAATATTCGTTGCACTGCCTCCCCTTAGAAAAAATATATCCCTGATAGATATACTAAACCTATAAAATGATTTTATAAGGTAGGGTGGGCATTTGAAATGCCCAGTAAGGGGTTATAAAACAATTAATAAGCACTTTTATTTTTTTAAAAAAATATGTATACATACTTAAAATTATATTTTAATAACATTTAAAACCTAAATAAATAAATTTAGAAAACCATTAATTTCTCAAAATAATTATAAATTAATAAAGTTGGGATTTATCCAAATAAAAATAATAATTTTCTTGTGGGTAATTCATGATACTTGAAAAAACATAATAAAAACCATATCATAAGGCAACTAATCATAACTCATATGGGAAAAAGTTCCCTTAATACTTTTGGGTTTACTCCCCATAATGTCACATAACATATTAATTATAATTTTTTAAAACTATTTCATTGGATCTATATTTCTCGATCCAAACCAAAAACATTTTAAAAATACATAATATTATTTTCTTTAAATAGTATTTCTAATAACATGTCATAAACATTTTCTTGAGGGTTTATAAAACAATTTATAGGAGAATACCATGATTGAAATAACCGTTATTATTTATAAATCGTAAATGCAATGGATATGGAAAAAAAGTTCATACTTGATCTAAAAATGTATGGGTTGTAATTTATAATTTTGATGATGTCCAAACCTAATTATGTATGACATGCCTAGGGGTGAAGACAAAAGTTCCCACATGAAATGATATCTTGTTTAGAATTTTCACATAAAATGATAGCTATTATCATTTAAAAACTATTGTTACACATAAAAATAAACTATAATTTGATAGGATAAGAATAAATTAGAAATTCGTATATAGGTTTGGAAGTAATAGATTACACCTTTTTAATAAATATTTTGATATAAATATATATTTATATACATGAAATAATAACCGCCATATCAAAATAATAACCCATTTTAAAAATATTTAGGCACCCAATAACAAAATATGGTTTTGTTATTTTTTCTATTTTAGATTAGAAATTATAATCACAGTCAACCTAAATTTTTAATTAAAACATTCCTTCTTAGGGTTAACATATATACATATATACATAAATCATATATAACAAAAATCAATCAATAAAAACTAAACCCTTAAGTTTATAGTTCTAAAAAAATCACAAAATATATAAATTTTTTTCACATACTTAAATATAAATAAATACATATATATATATATATTATATTCTTATAAATAGAAAATAAATTTATCCCTTACCAAAATCCTTATAAATTGAAAATAATTTTGTCCCTTACAGACCATATATTTCTCAATATAATTTAAAAGTACAACTCTTATCACATTTATATACTAGAAATAGATTTTTATATATGTGTATATTCATATATACATATATTTACATGTATATATATATATAATTTATTGAAAAAAGTAAAATAATTTGATGTAGTAAAATAGACCTTTACCTTGATTTTGAGAAGAAAGAGTAAAGATGATGAATTGAAGGAAAGAAGAAAATGGGTGTAGTTTTTGAGTTATTTCATGGGTGAAAATAACAGTTTAAATAATGAAAGGATTTCCAATTTAATCATTTATAGAAAAAAATGGGAAATACATTGAATTATTTACAAATAAAAATGTATGTTTATTTAATTAGGCCAAGTGGTGATATTAATGTTTAATAATTGATGGAAAATTATATATATATATATATATATATATATATATATATAAGATTCCTAATTTGTAGTATCAGTAGACTTGAAAAAAAGGTACCGTAATTTGATTTTTTTCATTAATCATGTTATTTTAATTATTATAATATGATATTATTATTATAATTATATTCAATTATTATTATCTTTATTTTATATTAATACATTCGTTTCCCACACATTCTTATCTTAATTTATTATTATATTTATTATTATTATTTATTTGGTTTTAGTATTTTTTTAAACCATTCATCCAGATTTTTTTAAACAAATTACTTTTAATTTTTTCTCAATGTTTTATTCTTAGGTGTACGGATTAGTTTTATAAATTGATTTATTATCATTTAAAATTTTCTTTTAATATTTCTTATTGACATTAATGTTTTATTTTTTTAAAACCAGACACATGTGACATTTTCTATAATTTTTACCATTTTTTTTAAATTTATGAATTTGAAATTCATTTTTTATTTATATATAATTAAATTATTTTTTTTAAAACACACATATATATTGTGTTTTTTATATTAAAATAATTATATGTATTTATATTTTATAAATTTTATAATGAATAAAAAAATACATTTATAAATTATATTATCTTAAAAAGAGTAATAATAATTTTCTTAAAACGGTTTTACCCTTAGTTATTATTATTATTATTATTATTGTTAGTAAAATTAAAATATTAAAAAAATTATAGTTATCATATTTTATTAATTTTATAACAATTGTAAAATTTTAATTTTAATTATCATCATAAATATTAAATAAGATATTTATATATAAATTTCATAATATATGTGTAAAATATAGCCATTTTAATTTTCAAACAATTTTAGTTATTTAAGTCATTTATTTGTACAAAAATAATCAAATAAATAAATTTTCATTAAAATACTACATTAAATAATTTAATACAACATTTTAAATAAAAATATTTTTTTTTATATTTTTATCTCAAAATATTTTCCCTCAAAAATATTAATATATTCACATAGTACTTTAAAATAAAGTATATATATTAGCTTATTAACTAAATAATATTTATTTAAAATTAATATTTTATAATCTTGAATAAAATCATATTATAATTAAACTAAATTATGTATTTTCATAAAATACTCTTTAAAAATATACCTTTTAAATTATAAAATAAATAAATATTTAATTAAAATAAAAGTACTATTTGAATTTCTTAGGGTGTTACATTCTTCCCCCTTAACTAAATTTCATCCTCACAATTCTTCCATACACATATGAAAAAGAATTTTGCAAAAGAGAAATATACTTAAATTATTGATTTGTTTTAATTTTTGAAAGTTATCTAGACTGTTCCTCTTATACCAACTCTAAAGACCTGGACCGCGGTATCCGAGAGCCGATGCTAAAACATGTTGTGTAATTTATATATATAAAAGAAACAGAATAATTACACATGTTACACAACATAGGACCTTTACCAGTCTATGTTTTGGATAATTAGTTGCAAATATTATATTCCATCAAAACTATGCAAAAAATAAAATTAAATAAACAAAATAATCTTTAGTGTGTTTCCTCCACATAGAAAAAATACATCACTAATAAATCTACTATACCTGTAAAAAGAATTTAAAACATAGGGTGAGCATTTGAAATGCACAATAAGGGGTTTTAAAACAATTAATAAATTCTTTTAAAGTCTTTATATAAAATAAGTATACATATATAAAATTATATTTTCATAACATTTGAAATATAAATAAATAAATTTAGAAAATCATTAATTTCTCAAGAATAATTATAATTGAAAGAAAGTTGGGATTTCTACAATTGAATATAAAAATTTTCTAATAGGTCATTCATGATACTTAGAAAACCATAATAAAAACCATAAAGTAAGGTGACTATTCATAACTCACATGGAACAAAGATCCCTTAAGACTTATTGGTTCACTCCCCTTAACATCACATAACATACTATTTCCAATTTTTGGAAACCATTTCAATAGATCTACCTTTCTCAATACTAACCCAATACATTCCAAAATTATATAATATTATTTTATTTAAAAAGAAAATAATATTTCACATAACTTTTCATCAGAACTTTCTCGAGAGTTTAAAAAAAAAATGAGAATCCCATGCTTGAAATAACCATTATTATTTATAAATCATAAATACAATGAATGAGGAATAAAAATGAATACTTGATCTAAAAATCTATGGGATCTCATTTATAATTTCGATGATGATCATAACTAATTATATATGACATGCCAAGGGGTTAAGATACAAATTCTCCCATGAAATGACAACGTGTTTAGAATTATCACATAAAACGATAACTATTATCATTTAAAAACTAATGTTACACATAGATATAAACCATAATTTTATAGAATAATAATAAATTTTAACTTCATATATAGGTTTAGAAATAAGATATTACCCCATTTTAATAAATATATTGATATACATATTTGTAAATACATGAAATAATAACCTCCAAATAAGAATAATAACCCCTTTTAAAAATTCTAAGGCACACAATAACAAAATAAGATTTTGTTATTATTTTTCATTTTAGATTTGAAATTATAATCACATAGGAAAACAAAAAAATTTATTTAAAGCATTTCTTTGAAGGTTTAACATATGTACATATAAACATAAATCATATATATATATGTATATATTTATAGAACAAAAATATTTTAATAAAACTTAAACCCTTATGTTTATAGTTGTGAAAAAAATCAAAAAAAGAAGAAAAAAATGCATATAGCTACATATGTATAAATTCGTATATATATATGAATGTATAAAATTATTATTAATAGAAAATAAATTTATCCCTGACCTAAATACTTATAAATTGAAAAATAATTTTGTCCCTTACAGACCGCATATTTTAGAATAGAAATTAAAACAATAACTCTTATCACATTTATATATTGGTAATAGATTTTTATATATGTGTATATACATATATACAAATATTTACACGTATATATATATATATATAAATCATTGAAAAAAATAATTTGATGTAGTAAAATAAACCCATACCTTGATTTTGAGAGGAATTAGAAATTATGCTGAACTCATGGAAAGAAGAAAATGGGTGTAGTTTTTTGTGTGTTTTCATGGGTACAAATTATGGTTTAAATAATTAAAGGATTTCTAATTTAATGATTCCTAGATAAAAAAATTGGAAACACTGTGCATTTTTACAAACAACCACATATGTTTATTTAATTAGGCCAAGTGGTCGTATTAATTTCTAATGATATTTGGAAAATAATATATATATACATATATAATATTCTTAATTTCTAGTATTATTAGACCTCAAAAAAGGTAATGTTAGTTGATTTTTTATTAATCATGTTATTTTAATTATTATAATATGATATTCTTATAATCAATACATTAATTTATCATTACCTAATTTTATTTTAATATTTTCATTTCCCTTACTTTTTTATATCAATTTATTATTATATTTATTATTACTTTTTATTTGGTTTTAGAGATTTTTAAAACATTCATCTTGATTTTTTAAAAAAACTCACTTTTAAACTTTTCTGAATGTTTGACTATTATTTGTGCTGATTAGTTTTATAAAATCATATATTATCATTTAACATTATATTTTAACATTTTATTATAATTTTTATTAATGTTTTATGTTTTAACAAAAACACATGTGACATTTTTTATAAGTTTTACCATTTTCTTAAATTTGGGAATATTAAATTTGATTTTTATTTATGTTTAATTTAAATTATATTCTTTTTAAACACAAATATGTAATGTGTTTTATTGTAGTAAACTAATTATATATATATATTTTAAAAAATTTATAAAACAAAATCACAATATATTTATAAATTTTATTATCTTACAAATTGTAATAATAATTTTCCAAAAAAATATTTAACCCTTAGTTGTTATAATTATAATAATTATTATTATTAACATTAAAATACCTCAAAAAATTATAGTTTTCAGATTTTATTTATTTCAAAATAACTGAAAAATCTTAACTATAATTATCAACATAAATATTAAATTATATATATATATATAACTTTCAATATATACATGTAAAATATAATCAATACAATTTTCAAATAATTTTAGTTCTTCAAATAATTTATTTTTTTCAAAAATAATAATGTTAATATATTTACATTAAAATACTATATTAAATAAATTAATTCAACATTTTAAAGAAAAATTTCTGTCTATATTTTTAAATCAAAATATTTATCTTGGAAAATATTAATATATTCAAATAGTACTCTAAAATAATGTTTATATTTTAAATAGTTTATAAAAATATATTTATTTAAAAGTAATATTTTTAATCTGGAAAGAAACATATTTTTATTAAATAGAATAATTTAGTTTCATAAAATCTACTTTGAAAATATTTCTTTTAAATTATAAAAAATAAAGATATAATTAAAATAAAATTACTTTCTGAATGTCATAGGGTGTCACATTCTTTACCCCTTAACTAAATTGCAACCTCGCAATTCATCCATACACATAGTAATTTTTTTACAAAGGAGGTATATATGTAAATTATTGATTTGTTCTAATTTTTCAATGTTATATTGACTGTTTCTTTGATACTAATTGTAAAGACTTAGACCATAGTATCCCAAATCCGGTGCTAAAACCTGATGCATAATTTTTTTTTATAAAATAAATAGAATAATTACACCACACATTGCACAACAAGAGTCATTTACAAGTATAGGTTTTTGATAATTAGATACAACTATTAAATTCCATCAAAACTATTCAAAAATTTAATTAAATAAACAAAATAATATTTAGTGTGCTACCTTCACATATAAAAAATAAAACTGTGATAAATCTAGTAAACCTTTGTAAAGATTTTAAATCATAGGGTGAGCATTTAAAATGCCCAGTAAGGGGTTTTAAAACAATTAATAAATTCTTATAAAAAATTTCTTTAAAATAAGTATACATACTTAAAATAATATTTTTATAACTTTTAATATCTAAATAAACAAATTTAGAAAACCATTAATTTCTCAAAATAATTATAATTGAAAAAGCATTGGTATTTATCCTATTAAAAAAAATAATTTTCTAGTGGGTCATTCTCAATACTTGTAAGAACAAAATAAAAATCACAATGTAAGGCTTCTAGTCATAACTCATATGGAATAATGCTCCCTTAAGACTTATTGGTTCACTCCTCATAATGTGACATAACATACAAGTGCCAATTTTTTAAAATAATTTCAATAAACCTGCCTTTCTCAATCCTAACACAAAACATTTCAAAAATACATAATATTATTTTCTTTGAAAGTAAAAAATAATATTTCTCATAACATGTCATTAAAATTTTCTCGAGAGTTTTTAATTTTTGAAGAGAATCCCATGCTTTAAGTAACTGTTATTATTTAAAAATCAAAATTACAAAGGATAAAGAATTAAAATTCACACTTGATCTAAAAATGCATGGGATGTCATTTATAATTTATATGATGGCCATACCTAATTATGTATGACATTCCAAAGGGTGAAGATAAAAACTCTCACATGAAATGATAATTTTTTAATAATTGTCACATAAAATGATAAATATTATCATTTTAAAACTCAGGTTACAAATAAACTTGAACCATAATTTCATAGAATAAGAATACATTCTAACTTTTTATATAAGTTTGGAAATGAAATATTACCCCTTTTTAATTAATATGTTGATATAAATATTTTTATATAAACAAAATAATAACCTCTATTTTAAAATAATAACCCCTATTAAAAAGTTTCTCGCACACAATAACAAAACAAGGTTTTGATATTGTTTTCCATTTTAGATTAAAAATTATAATCACATAAGAAAACTAGATTTATAATTAAAACATTCTCTTTAAGTGATAATATATATACATATATACGTAAATCACCTATATAAATATATATCATTATAAAAAAAATTGATAAAACTTAAACCCTTAAGTTTATAGTTCTGAAAAATTCATAAAAATAGATGGGTACAATTGCATATACTTACATATGTATGAATTAGACAATATATATATGTATAAAATTATTAAAAATAAAAAATAAATTTATCCATTATATAAATCCTTATAAATTGAGAATATTTTTTCCATTAGACACCATAGATTTCAGAATTAAATTTAAAATAGTAACTCTTATCACATTTATATACCAGAAATATATTTTTATATATGTGTATATAAATCTATACATATATTTACACGTATAAATATATAAATCATTACAAAAAACTAAAATAATATGATGTAGTAAAATAGACCCTTACCTTGACTTTGAGAAGAAGGATAAAAGATACTGAACTAAAAGAAAGAAGAAAATGAGTGTAGTTTTTCTAGTATTTTCATCGGTGAAAATGAAGGTTTAAATAATGAAATGTTTTCAAATTTAATAATTCATGGATAAAAGAAGATTGGGAAATACTATGCATTTTGGAAAAAAATCTTGTAGATTTTTTTAATAAGGCCAAGTGGTGTAATTAATTTTTAATGATTGATAGAAAATAATATATATATATATGATTCCAAATTTGTAGTATTAGAAGACTTGAAAAAAAGGTAATGTTATTTTATTTGTTTCATTAATCATATTATTTTTACTATTATAATATGATATTTTCATTATCATTATATAAATTTATCATTATATTTATTTTATTTTTATCTTTTCATTTCCCTCAAGTTTTTATCAAAATTTATTATTATATTTATTATTTTTTTTGGTTTTAGCATTTTATTTTTTTAAAACCGTTCATCTATAATTTTTTTTAAACAACTTACTTTTAACTTTTTATCAAAGTTTGATTCCTATGTTTAATGATTAGTTTTATTAAATAATATATTTTTATTTAACATTATATTTTAACATTTTATAATTATTTATATTAATGTTTTATTTTTTAAAACCTAATAAATGTTTCATTTTATTATGTTTTACCATTTTTTTAATTCAAGAATATGAATTTTTTATATATATAATTCAAATTACATTTTTTTAAAACACACATATATATAGTGTGTTTTTTATAGTGAAATAGTTATATTTATTTATATTTAACAAATTTTATAAAATAAAAATACAATATATTTATAAATTATATTATCTTAAAAATTGTTATAATATTTTTTCTAAAAAATGGTTTAACCTTAATTGTTTTTGTTATTATTATTATTATTATTGTTAGTATTAAAAATATTACAACAAATTATCGTTTTCAGATTTTATTTATTTCAAAATAATGGTAATATTTGAATTATTATTAAAATTTATAAGGTTAAGTTATATATATATATACATTTCATTATATATGTATAAAATATAATCATTTAAATTTTCAAAAAAAAATTATTTATTCAAAAAACTTATTTCTAAAAAAATAATCAACTAAATATATTTACGTTAAATACTCTATTAAAAAAATTATTACAACATTTTAAAGATAAATATTTATTAATATTATTAAATCAAAATATTTTTTCTAGAAAAATATTAATTTATTTAGATATTACTTTAAAATAAATTATATATTACTAATAAAATACTATTTATTTAAATTTAATATTTTATAATCTTGAATAAAAACTTATTTTGATTAAACAAAATAATTTATTTTCTTAAAATTCACTTTAAAACATTTCTTTTAAATTAAAAACAAAATATATATTTAAATAAAATAAAATTACTATTTGAATTTCTTTGGGGGTTACATATTTATAAATGTCAATTCGGGTGGGGAATATTCCTAAGTTTAACCTTGATAATAATGGGACAATTTTCTTCTAAAATTGAGTATGTGTTTAATTAATAACAGAATTGAAGAAGTTGTTATTAGATGATGTTCATATTCTGACATTCACTATTCATCTAAGAAGTAGAAAGATTCAGAGATCCTAATGAAATTTTTTTCCAAGAAAAACAGAAAATGGATATTGTAGAGTATGTATCTCAATACCCGGTATGTTAGAATTCTTAGGAAAAGATATATAAGTATAAGTGGATGTCATAAGAATTACCCCCACCAGAACAAAAATGTTGAAACATCACCATGGATTTGAACTTTTAATTCCTCCAAAAATATATAGGGAATAATGTTATTTTGGTTATATTTGATCTTCTTAAGGAGTAATCATATCTCATTTCTATCATTTTTTTCTATTGATCAATTGGTAAGGATATACATTAAGGAAGTGGGAAGGTTTAATGGAGTACCACATTTTTCTATTTTTAATCGAGGTCCGAGGTTTACATTGAGGTTTTATAGAATTCATCCACAAAAATTTAATTTAGTTTTTAAAATTATCACTTTATATCATACTCATATAGATGGCTAGTCTGAAAGGAGCATTCAAAATATAGAAGATATGTTGAGAGAAAGATCTATGGATCTCAAACGTGGTTCCGATCAATACCTTTTTTTGTCTAATTTTCTTAATATAGTTGAATTCACTATCACATTAAAAGTGATACTTATAAAGACCATTATGTAGGTAAGTGAATAAATAAAACATATTATACTAAATTAAGAGAAAGATATCTATTGAGACCTAAGTTATCTAATGAGGTGGAAGAGAAGGATAGATCCAATCAGAAGTACATTAAGGTAACTCAGAGCCTAAAAAAGAGTTAAGATAAAAATCATCGATGAGATATAAGGATTGAACTTGGTGACATGTAATTCCAATAAATATTTCCCTAGAATACGTTTATGATATTTCAAAATAAGGGAAAGTTGTTCCATAGATATATCAGCCCATTGGAAAATTCTTGATGGTATCATGACAGTTGCTTATCACTCGGTACTTACACTAAATCTATTTTATGTTCCTGATATTTTCTATTTATATATTTAAGGATGAACATACCAATATATTCACATGTTCTATAGAGGTTATACCACTAGATAATGATATTTCTTGTTAGGAACAACTGGCAGATATTCTAGATCGAAGATAGAGAGTGTTGTTTAACAAGAGCACTCACCTGAAAAATGTTTTGTGGCAATACCATAAATATAAGGAAGCTAAATGGGAATCTGATGTGAAAATGGTTTTAATATTTTGAATAAGAATATCCAAAATCTATTAAAAATATCTATATCATTTTTGGTTATTATGAATAGTAACTAAGGTAAAATTTCATTACTATGGTTTAGGATAAAAGGGTTAACATGGGGTTAAACTCAATAGATATGGAATAAAATGACCTAAAAATTGTCTAAAGATTACTGGATGAGTGGATTTACATCCTATACCATTCTATACTTAAACTTGATCTAATTTGAACCATATTTCCAAGAGAGTGACTTTATTATATTTTAATATTATTAATAATTACAACTGTGTTACTCCCCTTAGTTATAAAAGGGAACCACATATCCACACTTATCCACACCACATGATCCATTTAGATAAACCAAGTTATACACAAATACTCACCCAAAATACTTATCCATGATCTTTAGATTATGGTATTCGCAAAAGATCCATCCAAAAATCCTTAAGGAACATTTCAAAGGAGGATACCTAAAGAAGAGTTGTATATTCATACCAAGATTTTATATTAATATTTATTATTTAAACTCTAATAAATGTTCTAGAATCATATTAACATGAAGGAATAAATATATTTAACATATTTTTATGTGGTTATGTTAATTGCATATCCAATTTCTATCACCTCACACCAATTGTAAAATGATAACATTTCTCAGGTGGATGTGTGAACTACATGCTCCATAAAGCAATGTGATTAATTTTTCATTTCCCATTTTTATGGATCCTAATAATGATATATATAAGGAATATTTTTTATATTTAAGATATATTTATGATTTTTGAAAGGTTGTGTATTATATAATGAAAATTTTTGTGAATGCATCCAATGATTGATGATACTTGCGATATGGGTTCTTTCTCTCAATATTGTTTCCTTGAGACACATTTCAGGTTATACACCTATTTGTGTTTATTTTGATTATATACTCTTCCTATGATATATTATATCATTAATATCTTCATATTCATTTTATTTAATGTTATATTTAGTGTTATTTTTTCAAGAGTTTTATGATTAAAAAGTTATCTAAGTTGTAAGGGTTTATGTTTCAATCTAATTTATTTTCGAAATTGTCTATTTAAAATTTCTATTAAGGGAAATTATATGATCCATATACTTTTAAACCCATATATTTCCTTCTTGTCTAGTTATATTTTTAATATTTTAATTATTAGTACAAATTTCCGTTCTTTATTACTTATAATGATCAATAAAATGTTTAAATAAAAACCAACTTTATTTTCTCTTTTGCTGATAACTTTTTATCCTATTTCTATGTTCCTAATAATGTTTTAAGGATGTTTTTATCTTTACATATATTTTTAGAAATATTAGTTTTACTACCATTGAATTTCTTTACAAATGACTAAAAGAAATATTTTTAAATGTTTTATATATGAATCACCTTTAACATTTTATAACAATTTGAAACGAATGTTATATTTTAATGTTTATGCAATGAACGAATTTTCCAAAAATCATTGTAAAGACACAGAATTTCGATGGAATTTTTTTCTTAAATAAATCAGAATTTTACAAGTCTGCAGTTTCTGACGGCGCTTGATTCCAAGGCCCGGTGTGCCCTGAATCAACTTCTGAATTTTTTCTCAGGTATGTTTTGTAAACGTGCCAGAAGGTATTTATATATTTTGAACCGGTTCTCGGAACAGAAATCTGAGGACACCGTTGAAATCCCAGCATCGATAATTGCTTAGTGAGACATTCACCGAAGTTGTGTTTTAACGAGAGTAGAAGGTAGTTTTTGGGGTTTTTAAATAAATTAAATAAAAATAAATAAAAATAAAACTTAATTTTTTATTATTTTATAATGGTTAAAACCTACAAGAAGATGTTAGTGGTGGGGCCACTTGCACATAACCTCCCTTGGGAGGATTTTATTTAGTGGGGCCCACATGAGCTTCTTAACCCTTCTAACTCCCCATCAATTTTGGAACACCTCAAACCCCCCATTAATGTGGGTTAAACTCTCCACATTCCCCCATTACTTTTAATGTGCCAATGAACTTAGAATTAATTGAACCCCCGCGTTTCATTAATTCAATTTTTGAAATCTTTTGAATTCAATAAAATGTTTAATTAATAGAAAAATCTATTATTTCATTTGGTTGGAAATTCTTTGGGTGGGACTTGAGAGAGAACTTCATCCTCTCAATGAAGAAAGTGAAGAATGCTCCTTCCACTGAAGATCGATGAACACCATCTTCTTCTTTCTTCGACTGGGGCAAGAAAGGGAAGCCTCACCCATGAAGAATGCCGATGTCATCCTCGGATTCTTCTTTCTAGACGTCAAAGAAACGACGCCACCTTTTTTTCCTGTAATTTCATTAAAGAGAAATTGTCAAGAAAAGTTTGGGGATTTGTGTTGTTTTGTTTCCATTCTACGTCTTTAATATTTTGGTATTTTTTAGGCCGAATGTTATCAACATAACATGGGGGGGGGGGGTTCGGACCGCACCAACACAACTGAAATTCCCTCTTTGGTTGATCTTGTTTGTTGATGATGGAGGAACAAACCGCGGTGAAAAATGGCGGCCGGCGACGGGCCGACTGTGAAAGAAACCGGTGTCGGAAAGGTCGCTGGGTCGCCAAGAGGGCACGTCACTACCTAGCTACGTGGTGGAGAGCCGAGGACATGATGGGCTGGGGTGGAGGTGCCCGACCCCATTGCGCTGCGCAGAGGGCAGCCCGAGGTCACGGACAGGGTGGGCCATGGTGCTGTCGTGCTGCGCCGGTTGTGCAGGACCACGGCTAGGGTGGGCCGCAGTGGGAGAGCAGGGGGCCGACATCGTCGTTCCACGTCGGAGAAGACCCATGGCCTAAGGCTGTGGTGGACATGAGAGGGTTCCCGACTGAGCCGGCTGACGGTGCAAGCTCCATAGGAGGGAACCTTCGGGTCCCATGATTGCAGGGGCCGACACCTTACGAACAAAATGGGGGCGGGGGGTGCGACACCCCCCCCCCCCCCCACGACGTGACTAGCTGAGCCACACGGCCAGCCATGTCACACGGCCAGTCGGGCCTGGCTACAGGGCCAGCCGGGCGGGGCCACACGACCAGTAGGGCCGGGCCACAGAGCCAGCTGGGTGGGGCCACATGGCCAGTCGGGTGGGGCCACACGGCCAGCCGGGCGGGGCCACACGGCCAGCCGGGCGGGGCCACACGGCTAGCCGGGAAGGGCCACATGGTCAGCCGGGCCGGGCCACACGGCCAGCCGGGTGGGGCCACACGGACAGTCGGGCTGGGCCACACGGCCACCCAACTGAGATAGGACGCTTTTGGGTCAGGATTCTTTCGGCTCGGGCCGCCTTCTGGCCTGGCCGCCCCTTCGGGTCGTGTCAGACCCACAGACCAAGATGGACCCTAGCCCAGACCTGGGTTGGGTTGGGTCGGGTAAGCTCGGTCCAACTGGGTCGGACCAGACCCAAACCTGTCAGACCAGAATACACCTAATCGCCCATAACTCGGGCTACGAGTATCCGATCGACGAACCATTTCTGAAAATGAAATGATTGGAACAAGAAGATTCTTTTGGAATATCACATTTGTGTTTTGGACACAATTACAGTGCAGTCGGGTTGGTCAGAACCTAAAAACCACCCAGTCCCCTAGGACGAAAATACCAATAACTCATAGACTGGGCATCCGATTGACGCGAGGTTTATTGCGTTGAGACCCCTTTGACGTGAAAGTCCTTTGAGATACTTGAACCTGAGACTTCGTGACACATGAAATATCGACCAGTAGCTTATAGAGCAGATAATCCTGGAGATGAGCATACAGAGTGTGGAGAACTAGTAGCTGGCAGACCTAACGACTGCTTGACCGATTTGTCTCGGAGTGATTCGACTAGCCTAGTGGGGAGCGCCTGGTAGTTGGAGGAAGACCGATGGTAGAGGAGTGCCTAGTATTTGGTGGCAGACTCGCGGTACTCGACAGGAGGAGTACCTCTATAGGATATTAGGGGGAGCGCCCGGTATTTGGCAGCATACCCACAACAGACGGAGCGCCTGGTATTTGGCAGCAAACCTGTAGTACTTGACATGAGGAGTACCTCAATAGTTCAAGGTTAGTGAGAAGCACCTCGATGTCGCGACAGACCTACTGTATGCAACAGAGGAGGAGTTCTCTACTAGCCTTGGTTTTTGTAATGGAAATCCTGGTTTGAGCGGAGTCAATGCCCTTTGTGTTTTAATCATGATTGAGATAGGTTACTTGATAACTTAGGTATATGTATGGGCATATATCTAAGTAATGGTTATCCATTGATTTCATACTTTTTGGTTAATCCTTGTTGGATTTTGAGAGACCTTGAGAGTCTGAGGGTCCCTATTGAGTATCGTTATACACACCCCTACATGGGCTATGACCACACCTCATTGTGTTGGATGCAGACGATGGACATCATAAACGAAGGTCGAGAGCACCAAGACTGGACAACACCTGGAGGAGGACCTTACGAAGTATTGGGACATGGTGGAGTCTGACAGACATGGAGTGCTGTGGTGGCCATCTGTACCTACCTTCAAGTAGAAACCCCAGAGGACGATCTAAGAGAAGCTTTCACCTTTCATCTATTTGTCCCTTTTTAGTTGTACTTACTTTTTAGTTGTATTTGTACTTTATAGTTGGGCTTGTTTTCTGGGCCCCATTTCTTTTTGTACACTTTTTTATACAACTTTTACTTAGTGTTTGCTTCTTCTTGTACTCTGGTTGTGTGTGTTTATGATTTATAAAGGAAATTCCTTCCCAGTTTTAGGGAATTGCGCCTTTGGTGCTAGTCGCCAGCCCCTAGCCTATGGAAGGCGGGCTTGGGGTTGTCATGATATGGGCCCTGGGTGACAGGTTGTGACAAATTGGTATCAGAGGAGTCGGTTCTACCACAGAACTTTGGACTCTGATATTTCTTTTCTGTGAAGTAATAGTGTTAAGGGTACTGAGTGTGTTTTTAGTTCAGGGAGTCTAGTGCTGGTGCGGTGGCCGACATATCCATACATCAGGACCCTGAATACTGATTTCCGACTTAGTACATGAAAACAATGATTGCATGTGTTTTTTCAAAAGTTTTCTTTAAGTTTTCTCAAACCAGGTCAGCTCACTAGGAATAATCGTTTGACCATGTGACATATATTTCTTTCAGGATGGTTCCCCATGGATGACCAGTTAGATCCTCGAGAGTTGTACGTACTGACAACCCACCAAGCGATGAGGCCTCAGTACATGGCCCTCTTCCAGTTGAGGTACCAGTGGAGGCACCGTCAGTACTACTTTCTGTTGGGCCACCGATGTCACCAGCCCTAGCAGTAGAGAGTGCACGCCACTTAAGCGCGTTGCACGAGTTCCAAATATAGAGGCCACCCAGGATCAGGGGAGAGATAGACCCACAGGCGGCTGAGGATTGGATAGGGGTTGTGGTGAGAGTCTTCAGACTGGTAGGGACACCAGCCAACTTCTTGGTGATCCTTGATGCGAGCCTCCTTCAGGAAACAGCTGGTAGATGGTGGATCCTGATTCTCCAGATGCACGACGAGGAGACACATCTATGGGAAGACTTCGAGAGCCTATTCTGGGTGTACATTATACCATCCACCCTTCAACCGGTGCAGATACAGGTGCTACCACATTTGCAGCAGGGCTGCATGAGTGTAGCTCAGTACTCAGCGAGGTTCACCGACCTCTCACACTACTCCACTTATATGGTACGATACCCGTTCTTCAGGGACTGGACCTTTGAGAAGGGACTCAGGAGAGAGATCAAAGCTTCATTTATCTCCCACAGTATCCTGATGCAAACGGAGGTGTTGGAGCAAGCCCTCATAGTAAAGAGTTTCATTGCTGAGCAGTCTCCAGTAGTGAGACCCACCACTAGACAATTTGCAGTGGAGTCTTCTACAACTAGTAGTAGACAGATGACATAAAGGTCCAAGAGGACCATACCTATAGGTGGTCGACTGCATGACTCAGGATCGGTTGTGCGGGGCACCTAGAGTGGAGACAGAACCAGACATGCCAGGAGCAGGCAGTGTTACTCATGCGGCAGGCTTGGTCACATGGAATATGATTGTCTGACCCACTATACTAACGATCATTAGACGGTTGAGGGACCTCCCAGGCAGAGGAAGAGGTTCAATCGAGGCGGTTCACAGGGTGCAGGTGGACATGGCAGATGAACTGGTCATGCAGCTGGTGGTGGACGATGTTACGAGGTGCTACCGCCGCCACCACCCGGAGGTCCACCCCGACCATTGGGAGAAGGTGGAAAGGGAAGATCACAGCTTCAGGAAGCTGAGGCCTACAATCACGGTGCTCCAGAGATGATTCGAGGTACGATCTATGTCTATTCCACCTTAGCTACAGTTCTTATAGAAATTGGTTCCAGTAATTATTTCATTTCCAACACCCTCGGTCAGAGCTAGGGGATTTTGACGGATCTGTTGGCTCGATTATTATTTCTTGATACTCCTACGGGAGTAGACTCGATGATTACACACTGGTGCCGGCAGTGTGAGCTTACTCTAGGAGGCAAGAGCTTCGGCTGGGATCTCCTCGTAGCGGCGTCGAGGCCTTACGATGTCATCTTGGGTATGGACTGGTTATCTACATTTCATACTCAGATCGACTGTATTAGGTGAAAAGTGTAGTGTGTCCGCACGGATGGGACCAGGTTCACATTTAATGCCAATAAGGGATCCTTTGCAGCATAGGATGGACTTACTCGGAGGAGGGTGCATCCGATCACTCACCAGTTGCCTTTCCTTACCCACAAAGAAATTGATGTATAGAGTTAGAATTACCCTGTAGTGGTGGACCAGTACTTGGATGTTTTCACTGAAAATGTTCCAGGACTACCTCCTCATAGAGAGGTGGACTTCCACATTGACCTATACCCCGGGACAACACTGATATCTACTCTAGCGTATCAGATGGCTCCCACGGAGCTTCGTGAGTTATAGGTATAGCTAGAGGACTTACAGGGAAAGAGATTCATCCAGCCTAGTGTTTCTCCCTAGGTAGCCCCGATTCTGTTCACCAAGAATGCGGATGGGAGCATGAGGCTCTGTGTCGACTATCATCGCCTGAACCAAGTGACCATGAAGAACAAGTACCCACTTCTGAGGATTGAAGACCTATTTGATCAGCTCAAGGGAGCATGATGGTTCTCGAAGATAGACCTTAGATCAGGCTATCACCAGCTTAGATTTTGAGATGACGATATGCAGAAGACGACCTTCAGGTGTCATTACAACCACTACGAGTTTTTGTTTATGCCCTTCGGCGTAACCAACGCTCTGGCTGTGTTCATAACTCTCATGAACAGGATCTTCCAGCCATACCTTGATCACTTTGTCCTATTGTTCATCGACAACATACTGATCTACTAGACTACAGAGGATGAGCATACCTACCCCTTATAGGTAGTACTAGACACACTCTGAGAGAACTAGCTTTATGGTAAGCTCTCGAAGTGCCAATGTTGGATTTGAGATGTTCACTTCTTGGGACATGTCATCTCGGAAGCTGGAGTTGCAGTGGATCCAGCAAATATTGAGGGAGTTCTTTATTGGGATCCACACAGGAGTGTGACAGAGGTATAGAGTTTCCTGTGTTTGGATGGATACTATTAGAGATTCGTTCCAGACTTCTCCAGAGTTGCAACACCACTTTCAGTCTTGACGAAGAAGGGAAACCCTTTTTATGGTCGGAGAGATTCCAACAGAGATTTCAAGAGCTGAGGCAGAGGCTAACTAGTACCCCCATTTTGGGGCTTCTAGAGGAAGACCTAGGGTACGTAGTCTACTACGACGCATCAGGGACAAGAATTGACTGTTTCCTGATGTAGGAGCGAGCTTTGGTTGCATATGGTTCTCGGTAGCTGAGACATAATGAACAGAACTATTCTACCCATGACTTGGAGTTAGCATCCATGGTCTTCACCTTGGAGATGTGGTGGAACTATCTGATGGGCGACCGTTTTACCGTGTACTCTGATCACAAGAGTCTTAAGTATATCTTTTCTTAGAAGGACCTGAACCCGAGACAACAGTGTTGGCTTGAGTTCCTCCAAGACTTTGACTTTGAGATAGTCTATACTCCTGGGAAGGGGAACGTTGTAACAGATGCTCTCAGAAAGAGATCAGACATTCAGATGCTAGGAGAGGCGACAGAGTAGTTGGATGCCTTTTAGATATCTTTTGTGGATAGGGATGGAACAACCTATCTTCAGTCTCTTACAGTCACTCCTCCACATTATCGAATCAGGGAGGCACAACATGGATATGTTTACTGTGAGACGTGACGTGCTCAGATATCCACAGGGCATGCACCTAATGGATTTTATAAAGGTGGTGAGCATGTCATCCTCTTAAGAGGATGTACCACTATACCAGTTTCATTTCAAGAAGAGTTGTTGAGGGAGTTACACACATCCCCTCTAGAGGTACATCCCGGTGTGGAGAATATGTTCCAGGACCTTTGATGACAACACTGGTGGCTAGGTATGAAGAAGGTAGTAGTGAAGTTTGTCTCATGGTACCTCACTTGTCAGCAAGTGAAGGTAGAGCACCAGGTACCAGAAGGCTTGGTTCAGCCCTTAAAGGTCCCAGAGTGGAATTGGGATGGGATATCCATGGACTTCATGATGGTTCTTCCATGTACATCCAGGAGTCATGACTCGATTTGGGTGATTGTTGACTGACTCACCAGGTCAGCTCACTTCCTACCAATTAGAGAGCGGGGCTCAGTAGAGAGCTCATGACGCCTCTACATGTAGGAGATTGTGAGATTACATGGAGTACCATATTATATTGTCTCTGACCGTGAAAAACGATTTACTTCCTGGTTATAGAAGGGATTGCAGGAAGATTTCGGGACACATATTCGTTTGAGCACCGCCTTCCATCCTCAGACGGATGGTCAGACCGAGAGGAACATCTAGACCCTCGAGGACATGATACATGCATGAATCCTCAATTTTGGTCGCTGATGGGAGGATCACTTTCCTTTGGTGGATTTTTCCTACAACAATAACTATCACTCCACCATCGGTTTGACACCTTTTGACACCTTGTATGGCCGGCCTTGCAGATCGCCACTGTGCTGGACAAACCCAATGGAGTCATCACTAGTGGAACCAGAGATGGTTCGAGCTACCACAGAGAAGGTGAAGTTTATCTAGGAGCAGATAAAGACTACACAGAGTAGGTAGAAGTCGTATGCTGACAGGAGACAGAGACCTCTAGAGTCCATGGATGGCGACCACATCTTCCTACTGGTCTCACATCGACGAGGTCTATGGAGATTTGGCCGAGGCGTCAAGCTATCTCCAAGGTTCATCAGACCATTCCAGGTCCTTAACAGAGTAGGCGAGGTGGCTTACTACTTGGCTCTTCCACCTTAGTTGCACCAGGTGCATGTTGTCTTCCACGTATCTCAGCTGAGGAGATACATGCACGACCCGTCCCACATTATCGACCATGGGGAGATGGAAATTGATGAAAATGAAAATTTCACAGAGGTTCCAGTGGAAATTGACAGCCGACAGGAGTGGGTCCTACGTGGACCATCGATACCTCTGGTGCGCGTTTGTTGGTAGTATGGGAACCTCCAGGAGAGCACATGGTAGCGAGAGGCTCAGATACGTGCTTAGTACCCCCATTTTTTCCCTTAGTGAGAGTTGTAGCTAACGGGGACGTAAGGAGCTGAGGTGGGGAGAATTTAAAGTCCTAGAATTTCCATGGATTTTTTTCTTAAATACATGGAAATTTTACGAGTCCACATTTTTTATGGCACTTGATTCTAAGGTCCAGTGTGCCTAGAATAAATTTCTGAAGCTTTTCTCGGGTACGTCCAGTAAACGTGCGAGCATGTCTTTACAACTTTTGAACCGGTGCTCGGAACTAAAATCCTAGGACAATGTTGAACTCACAATGTCAATAATTTCATAGTGATACCTTCACTGCAGTTGCATTTTAATGAGAGTGGAAGATAGTTTTTGGGGTTTTTAAATAAAATTAAAAAAAATAAGACTTAACTTATTTTTATTTTATGGTGGTTAAAACCTCCAACTAGAGGTTAGTGGTTGGGGCTACCCACACATAACCTCCCTTGGGAGGATTTTATTTTGTGGGGACCACACAATCTTCTTAACCCTTCTAACTCTCCATTAATTTTGGAACACCTCTAACCCCCTATTAATGTGGGTTAAACTCTCCACCTTCCCCCATTACTTTTAATGTGACAACCCACTTAGAATTAATTGAACCCCCTAGTTTAATTAATTCAAATTTTAATTTTTTTTGAATTCAAGTCAACAATTAAATAGCAGACAAATCTATTATTTGATTTGGTTGGAAATTCGTTGGGTGGGACTTGAGAGAGAACTTCATCCTCTCAACGAAGAACGTGAAGAACACTCCTTCCACCGAAGATCGACGAACACCATCTTCTTCTTTCTTCGACCGAGGAAAGAAAGAGAAGCATCACCCATGAAGAACACTGATGAAATCCTCATCTTCTTATTTCCCAATGTCAACAAAACGAAGCCACATTTTTTTTCTCGTGACCTCATCAATGAACAATCGTCAAGAAAAGTAGGGGGATTTGAGTTGTCCTGTTTTCGTTCTACGTTGTTAATATTTTGGTATTCGTTATGTCGAATTTTATCAACATAACATTGGGGGGGGGGACCGCACCAACACGGCTGACCTTCCTTCATTGGTTGATCTTGTTTGTTGATAACGGAGGAACGAACCGCAGTAAACAACGGCGGTCAGCAACAGGCTGACCGCGAAAGAAACCGGCAGTGAAAAGGTTGTCGGGTTTCCAATAGGGTGCAAAACCACCTCGCTGCGTGAAGGAGTGCCACGAAGGATGTGTGCGGAGGGCAGTAGGAGGCTGCGAACAAAGTTGGTTGTGGCAGAGGGGTGTGGCGCCGTCGTGTTGTGCCAATGGTGTAAGACCGCAGCCAGGGCAGGCCGCGGCGGGAGAGTAGGGGAGCGGTGTAGTCACGTTGCGCCGGAGAAGACCCACGGCCTAAGGCCGTGATAGATAGGGGAGGGAGACTGGCTAAGCCGGCCACTAGTGCGCGCTACACATGAGGGATCCTTCAGGTCCCGCAGTTGCAGGGGCCAATTCCATGTGCCGACTATTACGAACAAATGCGGGGGGGGGGGGGGGGCACCCCCTCCCCCACCCCCACGGCGGGGCCAGCTGGGCCACACAGCCAGGTCACCGCGGCCAGCCGGCCAGGTCACACAACCAGCCGCCAGGCCACATGGCCAGCCGGGACAGGCCGCACGACCAGCCGGGCTAGGCCACATGACTAGCCAGGCCGGGACACACAGACAGCCAGCCTGGGCCACACGGCCAGTCGGGCCGGGCCACACGGCTAGCCAACCAGGTCGGGACGCTTTTGGGCCGGGCCGCCTTCTGGACGGGCCACCCGTTCGGGTCGGGTCAGACCCATGGACCGAGACAAACCCTAGTCCGGACCTGTTTCGGGTTGGGTTGGGTCGGGTCGGTCCAACTGGGAAGGACTGGACCTGAAACGGTCAGACCCGAATACACCTAATCGCCCATAACTCGGGCTATGGGTGTCCGATCAATGAACCGTCTACGACGACGAAAATCTTGGAATGATAAGATTCTTTTGGCATATCCCATTTGACTTTTGGACATAGTTAGAGTGCATTCAAGTCGGTTTGAACCTAAAAACCAACCGGGCCTCTGGGACAGAATTGCCAATAACTCAAAGATCGGGCGTCCGATTGACGTGTTGTCTATTGCGTTGAGACCCCTTTGATGTGGCCGTACTTGGAGATACTTCCACGTGAGGATTTGTGACACTTTGAGTATCGACCAGTAGCTCGTGGAGGATATCCTCCCAGAGATGAGCGTACTGAGTGTGGAGACCTAGTAGCTGACAGACCTGACGACTGCTTGACCGATTTGACTTGGAGTGATTCGACTAGAACAGTGGGTACCACCTTGTAGTTGGCGGCAGAACCATGGCGGAGGTGCGCCCGGTAATTGGTGGCAGACATGCGGTACTCAACAGGAGGTTTACCGCTGTAGGATATTAGGGGGAGCGCTCAGTATTTGACGGCAGACCCCTAGCAGATGAAGTGCCTGGTAGTTGGAAGCAGACCCGTGGTACTCAACAAAAGGAGTACCTCAGCAGTCCAAGGTTAGTGAGAAGAGCCTCAGTGTCCCAGCAGTCCCACTATACTCGACAGAGGAGGAGTTCTCCAGCAGTAGTTGTTTTGATAATGAAAATCCTGGTTTGAGCTGAGTCAATGCCCTTTGTTTTTTCCTCTTGATTGAGATGGGTTACTTGTTAAATTAGGTATCTGTATGAGAATATAACTAAGTAATGGTTATCCTTTGATTTCATACTCTGTGGTTTTTCCTTGTTAGATTTTGTGAGACCATGAGGGTCTTAGGGTCCCTACTGAGTATCGTTATACTCAGCCCTGTATGGGCTATGCCTGCACCTCCTTGTGTTGGACGCAGATTATGGACATCACTGACGGAGGCCAAGAGCACCAGGAATGGATGGTACTTGAAGGGGGACCTTAAAACATATCAGTACATGGTCTATTCTGATGGACATGGAGTGATGTGGAGGCCATATGTACCTTACTTTATGGTAGGAACCCCAAAGGATGATCTAGAAGCAGCTTTCACCTTTCAGCTATTCGTCCCTTTTAAGTTGTACTTACATTCAGTTGTATTTGTACTTTACAGTTGGGCTTTTATTTTAGCCCCCATTTCTTTCAGTACACTTGTTATACAGCTTTTACTTAATGTTTTCTTCCTCTTGTACTATGGTTGTGTGTGTTTACGATTTATAAAGGAAATGCCTTCCGAGTTTTAGGGAATTACGACTTTGGTCCTAGTCACCAGCCCCTGGGCTATGGAAGGCGGGCTTGGGGTAGTCATGATATAGGCCCTGGGGGATGGGTTGTGACAATAATTACCGTTATTTTATTTTGAGAATTATTTAAATGTTTCCACCTTTATTTTTTAAGATATTATTTTTCTCAATATTCTAGGATTTTTAACTTTTTAAAGATACTAAAAATTGATATTTTATATATTTTCAACGAAATGTTCCAATACTATATTAAATGTATTTTTAATCTATGTTAATATAATTTAATGATTTTTTATGATTCACTAGGTATATGTTCTTAAGATATCATCCAATTTATTTTTCTATATGAATTACGTGGATGATGTTTTAAGAATATTTTTATGAAACCCATTTCTTTCAAGGATTTAATTAAGTTGAGATAAAATCTTTATGAAACCCATTAATTTTAAATTGGTTATTCTATGATGAATAGATTAATGTTTTTATGATATTGTGATGCACTTAGATATGGTTATCATTGTGTAACATGTTTTCCTAGAATTATAGAGTAATCTAATTCATTAGGTAAAGAATGATATCTCATGAGATAATATGGATAAAAAAAATGACTGAGCCTAGTTCAGTAAGGGACTATGTCCATTGTTATAATCTTAGGAGTGAACTTTGACAAAGAATATGATGGAATAGGGAGTGATCCTAATATACTACCAGTATTATTCAACTATGATAGTCTTGGAAGTGAACCGGGAGTCCTGTAATTATTTTCTTTGCTTATGTGTATGCCACATATTAATGTATTAATCTAATGATATGTTCTCATGCATCATTTCTAATTATTGATGATTCCAAAAACTTATGACTTATGTAACTTTTCAGTATAATACTTATTATATGAAACATTATTAATGATCTTTGAATAATTGGGTATGATTTTCATACATTATTATCATTTTATCATACCCTTATGCTTATCATATTCTATCTTTTGATCACTAATTTATATCCCTTATGATTACCCTTTCCTAGAATCTATGAAAACCTTTTATCATGTTCCAATTTCCTTATATTACAAATAAATATTTTAATTTGGTATGCCTAAGAAGGGTACAACGTGAGAAGAACATTGTTGGATATGTTTTAGATAATTAATGAAATAATTTGGTTATATATCTAGACTCCAAAACACTAAACCTTTATGGTTCTAAGGAATGTATTATTAATATATGTATTGAATATTTATAAAAAATGATATAATACTTATGAATGTAACGCTTTGTTCAAATCACCATAAGTAAATAATGGTTTATTATTTATTTCATGTTTTCATTTTTATATTGGTTTTGAGATCTAGGAAAAAGTATACATAAGAGGAATCCATTATTTCTAGAATTAAATTATTGAATTATTGTAGGCAATAAAAGTTAATATTATTATTTACCAAAATGAAATATAAATTTAACACCCCTCTATGATATAAATATTCATTTTAAAAATGTGATGAAATTAAGTAAATATAAAAAATTAACTTAGTATAATTCAAATGTGTGTTTAATAGGGAACATGATCTAAACCATTGACCACCCTCATTTAGTTATTATTGGGAATTTTATATTTTTTAGATAATGTACAATAATTTCTACTATTTCATAAAATCATTCATAATGTTAAAAAGCATATAAATAACTGATATAATGGTTAAATAGATGTTTAATTAAAAGAATATGTTTTTGTATGTTTGGTTTATCATGGCAAAACTATTTCAAAAGTTTTGTAATTTTTTAATCATTTTGTTTGATAATGTGGCCTAAAATTTATATTGTATCTGTCTGTTAATTCTTATATGTGTTTGAGACATATTATTAGTGACTAAATCTGAGAAAATAAAGTATTAATGATCTTGGAGAAAATATAGGGTGTAATTTTTCAACATAAAATGTTGGATAAAAAACTATGTGGTTCCAATCAATGTGATATGTTTTATTATTTAAATTTCCTAGATAACACAGGATAGTTAACACTTCAAGTTTACATAGTTTTATTAGATAACTACATTTGACCTGTCCAAAATGGTTATTCAATACTAGGTGTTTGATGTTATGTTAGAGTAAAAACACATCACTTCAAGGTTAATAAAACTTGTTTATTTGAATATTAATATCCATTTATATAGTAATTAAGATGTATTGAAAAGAAATAAATTTAATGATACATGTTAAAATTAATCAAAATTAGTTTTTCACAAATGTATTATTATTTTTTGGGATTCAAAATTAAGTGCAGAATATCATTATTAACAAATTTATAATGATTTTTAATTAAATATAAAGAACAAACAAATGTGGTTACAGATAAACAATTCATGGAGGAATATATATTTTTTTCATAAATTGGATTAGTTGTAATTAAAGAATTTTTTTGAAGATATTTATTTTAATGGTTAGGGTAATGATGATATAATATTACTCTTTCTTTTTTTTAGCTCGCATTCCTATATCTATATAAAGGTATCTTGGTAATAGCTTAATATTTTTTAATTATTTTCATGGAAATCATATGATCCCCAATTTCTAAAATTCAGGTATAAGATAATTTTGGATAGTAGTTAGTGATTCATCAATAATTGATGATGTTTAAAGATTAATCTAGAAGATCAATATTTTTGTGTTGGATTTTCCTTATAATTCTATTATTTTGTATGATTTTGGATATTTTGAGGATTTATTAGCATATAATTTCAAAAAAAATTCCCTGGTTATTTCATTCATAATGTGACACTAGTAAGTCATGTGGTAATGTATCATTCTATCCCTTTCCAATAATTTAACCATTTATTTTTTAGTGGTCAACATAATAAATGGTCATATCTATATCTGGTTAGATATTTTGAATGGAATAAAATTTTAGTGATGATATCACATATCATTAACCAAAGAAATAACTAAAATTTAAATGAATTTTAATTCAATATGAAAGTAAAACTTTAGTCATAAATTCATGGTAATTAATGAAATACCATGTATCATTCTATACTAGTATTATGAAATAGTTTTAGTTCTTAAAGATCATGATATAAAAACATTTCCACTTGAAGACATAAAAAATGTATTGATTATATATGAGATAAAGAATTGAGATTCATTAATGAAGAATTATAACTCTAGGAAAGGAATTGTATTTAATGCCTCAATATATTATAAGAGTAAAATATATTTCACGGAATAAATGTATATGGGAAAACATTTTATGAAAAAAATGTGAATTGAAATAGTGTATATTGATGATATAAAACTTATATAAGGGGATTTTTTTTAAAATCAACATTTTATATTCGATGTTGAATATAGAAATATTGAAAAAGAATAAATATTAGGGAAATATATTTAATTTCATAGGATATATATTTCTAAGGAAAAATTAATTAAGGAATTAATATAAGTGAAGACAATAAAAAAATAAAGAAAACATAAAATTACTCAAAAAAGGATTTCATAGGTTGAAAATCATATAATGAAATATATGTTTAAATTTAAAAAATTATTTCAAGCTATATGAAAATGCTTTGAGAGTAATTAAAATATTCTTAAAGCATACAAAAATGTTCAACATTATATTAATCCTCAAAGAACTCATTATATGAGTATAAAATCATTTTAATTATATATATAAAGGTTATGGATATTTTTAAAGATCCTTTAATTGTGGTTTGTAAAATCCAATTAATAATTCTACATTTTTTTCATAAATTGAAATGTGGAAATTAATGAAAAATATTATTCAATAGGAAAAGGAGAAATTATTCCAAAAAAGCAGTAAATCAATGAATGTTAATATCCCATAATTTTTTTTTTCAAATTAAAACTAATAATAGTTTTAAAAATATTAAAAATAAAAATGTATCACTAATTGAGTATAAAGTAGTTAATTGAAAATAGTTTTTATTTATTTTAGTTGTGTTTTTGTTGTTTTGGTTAAATTTCATTAATTTTTTTGTTTAATCAAATCAATTTTAGTACTTCCATGTGATTTGGAATGGGGAAGATGATGTGGATGCGATCCACTACAAAATATTGGTTAAGAAAAAATATATTTTTATTGAAGCTAAAATTTATAATCAATTAAATTTATTCCTTGAAATATTTAGATAAATAGTTGTCTTACTTTCATAATTGATAAATTTTTTATGAATATAGATGCCAAAAATTTTCACCAAAATTTCAATGAATAAGAGAATATATTTATTATGAAAGTCACATTAAATGATTCATCAAAAAATCAACTCTAATATTTTACAGTGTTTATTCATTTTATATTATTGGTGATAGAAATAAATTTATGGAAATTTTGAATAATAATGTGGGATATATTATAATTTTAAAAAAGGATCCCACAAAATATAATGATTTAGCAAAATAAATTGGTGAGAAAATTTAAGATTAAATATTATATTAATTTTTATGGGATATGGAATAGTATATTATCTTTTTCCTAACCATGTGATAAAGTGAAGGAAGTGACATTATGAAAGAATGAAATCGTAGTAATTTTTTTGAAACATGGTTTTGTAATTTTAAGAGGATATTAAAAAAGTGGATTTTTTTCATTCCATAGATTGTAATAGCCATACTCCAGTAACCTAGATCTATTGGTTAATTTATTATAATGGTGAAAAATACACATATCACAATAAAAATTATATATAATTTTAATAGTATCATTATCTAGATATATAAATGAATATTAAATCACTTTGAAACTCAAAGTAAATCAACTGTATATAATAAAAAATTATTATTTATCCTTGCAAATCCATATGCCACAGAATGTAAAAATTATTGTTTCTTAGGGAAATAAGAAACAATATAAATGTGGGAGATCATATTCTAAAGAAATTATAGTGTAAAATAGAATCTACCATAGTTTAATTATATAATAAATAAGATACAAGGAATTCTTGAATAGAATAATGATATAACAAATGATACATTGAGTGTAATATATCCATGGATAATATAACAAAGAATAAACAAAAGGATAGAAATAACTAATCTCATAGTAATGGAATGCATAATATTGAATATCATAATAATATGGTCAGTGACTTGTTCTAATACATCATTTATAAACAGATATGGTTCACAAAAAATACCCAAATATTCTATTTCATAAGACCCACTGATGCATATAGGGGCTATATATTTTTAGGACCCTCCCCTTAATAATATGTCCAATGCATCCATCATATAAAGAGAATGGGTAAACAATACATATCATAATGTTATATAATAATACTTATAATGTTTTTTTAATAAATAATCATTGGTTTTCCCCATATTAATTTGTATATATAAAATATTAATATTTCTCCATTAAATTGAACAATATGTCTATCTAGGCGAATATACCATAATAAATACGGGAATAATGGGATATTATCAATAGAATGAAAAGTAAATTTATCAAATGAATAATAAAAATATAGTAGTTATGATTATATTAATGGTGTAGGGTTATAAATTGGAAATATACCTTCATTATGGTTTATAAAGAGATTGAAAATCATCCGAAGAATATCCACCATGAGTTTTAAACATGGTGTGTAGTTAGTTCCATTAGTTTTTCACCAAGTTATTATTGAGTTAATCCCTAAGAAACCATTTTAGGTCTATTAATCATAGGTTCATATTTTCCGGATATAATACCCACATATTTGTATTGATAATGGGATTTCATTTCAAAAAACCACAAACCCTTTACTTTCCCAAATGTTTTCATATGTTTTATTGAAAAAGGAATGATTGAGAGTTATAACTGATTATGAAGGTAGTTTAATGGGAGGTAATAATGATCTCTCACTGATTACATACTATTAAATGTATTAAAAATAATAATAATAGTATTTCTCACTGAAAAAAGGAATTTGAAGGATTGAAAAAATAAAGGTAAAGAGGAAGTTAGGAACAATTATATCAATGTAATAATGGGGATGGAAAAGTTTAAAATGAGAGAGAATATGTAATATTTTATAAAAAAATATCATAAGGTTGATAATACAATTTAATTACATGTATTAATGTATAAAAAACACAATTAAATTGATACTATAAGATAATTATTATAATTTAAAAGTATATATAAGGATTGAGAACCCTTACTTATAAGAGAATATTCTTGAAGCTTGAGATAAAGTCCACAAAACCTTAGTGACGCTTTGGGGAGAATCTTGAGAGGTAAAATTAAATTAAATTCTTGGTTAATAGTTTTTGAGTGGATAGAAATGAGATAATGGTTTGGTATTTATTGAAAATGGGGGACAATTGGCTATTAATTTATAAAAACAAGTCTTTAAAATATAGGTTGTGAAAAATAGAAAACCATTATTTTATTAATGGTTTTATTTCACAGTTATTAAAATTATTGACACTGTTTTTTATATTTTAATTTTTTATAAATAAAAAAAATTATTTATATTACATTAGAAATGAGAATATAAATTTTCTACAAAATATTGTATTTAAAACCATAATTTCTATTCTAGACTTAAGAAAGGTATTTATATGTTTGGAAAATCATTTTAATTCATTAAAACATAGGATATTAATAAAATAACTTATTTTTTGATGGATTATGTAATATGATTCATTACATCATTTTTATATCATAATAATGTCATTATACTTATCGTATACACTCAATATATTTTAATATTTTAGAAAAAATTCAAATTTATTAAAAAATTATAAAAAATCACCATTAGATAATTTCAACATGTTGGTTACTAATTTAAAATAATTTTTATCAAAATATATCATTTATACAAGAATTTTAATTTTTAAATAAATCCTTGATTATATTTTAGAATCATGTATTTGGAAGAAGATATTTAGTAGCCCATTCTTCTAGTAAATCATATTTTTATTCTAAGTCATATTTATGAAATTACAGTACTTTTCGTTGATTAATATATATATTTTTAAATAATTTTCAATTATATTTTTTAAATTATTTTATTCAATTTATTATATTCTAGCATGAATAACTATTGTATTACTATTATAATGGTGAGATTTCCAATATTAAAATTCCAATGGTTAGATTCCAAAAATGAAATTCCACTAGTCATATTACCTCTTATATATGAAATTCATTTAATAATATTAAAATAATTCATATCCTTTTATTAGTTCTTATACCACATCTATTCCATTAGATACTTTTTCTTCATAATTACAATATATCTTATATATTTTTCATTCCATTTAGAGTATGATCCTACAATGTTCAATATTGTGGTGGTGCATTATATTTCTATGTAATTTTGGTACACTATTTAAGACCATTATTTTTAATGTTATTTTTTAGTTTTGTTGCATAATATGTGTTGTACCATTATGATTAAACAATATAGTGTGAAATTTTTAATATTTATTATAATTATGTATTTAATTATTATATTTGATTCATGTTTTATATTTTCTCACCTTTAAATAATTTATTTCTTGAAATTTGGTGTGTACATCAATACATGAATAAATAAGGTAAATTATTCCTCATTATTTTCTTAGCCTACCATATATCTTATTCCAACATGGGATTCCTTTGAAGAACATTCACCAGTTGAGTTGTTTGATTTTTTAACAATTTTTCTCCCATGTCAAGAATCCTGATAGGTTCTTCCTTATATGGTAGGTTAGGCTCCAAATATAATTCATTAGCAGTGATAACATGCATTAGGTCTGGAATGTACATCCAAAACATCCCAACATGGATTTCACCATATACTTTAGTGAGGTGTCTTAGTAAATAAAAGTGATAAAGAATATATCCAATTCCCTCTAAAATCTATAATGGACTAATACACCATAGATATAATTTCCCCTCTATTATAAACCTTATGAGTCTATTCCATATTTATAATTTCAAGAATATATGATTACTGACTTTGAATTTCATTTCCTTCTCAACATTGATATTTTTTCTATTTTGAGTGGGATTGACATGATTCTAGATAGCTCATTCCTTTTCTATTTTCTCCTCATTGTGTTCTATAATAACTATCATCCTCCCCCAAACATCATCCCATCAGGGTTAAGTATGATATCCTTTTATATATATGGCCTCATATAGTTCCATTTGTAAACTTGAATGATTTATATTGTTTTATGAAATTTACAGTACAAGTAGGTATTAGTCCCATGTGCCTTAGAAATAAAGAGGCAATGACCTCAACAAGCCTTCTAAGGTTTGGATGGTCCTTTTAGATTCATCATCAGTTTAATGACGATAATAAGTGATCAAAAGTATCTCAAAGTTAAAATATTTTTTTTGACTTCTCAAAACTTTCAATGTGAATCTTGTATCCTAATCAAATACAATTGATCATGGTACACAATTATGTATCACAACTTCATTAATGTTGAGTCATTCAAGATGTTCAAGGGGTATATCCACCCTTATTTATATAAAATGTGAAAAATATAATGTCAATAAATAATGAAACATATAGAATCATTCAACTTAAATCTATTAAGAATATGAGTAATAATGTCCATTGGGATGTTATCCCACTTAAACATTATAATTTATAGAGATTTTATAACACCCTTTGGAAATTGGCTATAAGAATTTACTTGATAGAATAATAAGAATCCTGAAACAAGGCAATCAATTTTTCAATTCATGTTTCACCACTAGAACTTCTCTTATAGGGCCCTTTACATTATGGTACTACTAAGGTGTATAAATATGTTCGAGCAATGAGATTCATAGAATAGTTCCCCCATTAGATCAAGGATAGAAGCTATATATAATCTCATTCAAAATATAAATATTCCATATTTATGGATTTAATATTTTTATTTCCATTATTCTTTTGATTTAGTCTTGTTTTGTAAAACCTTTTTATCTTTTTTAGACTTATTTTTCTTCTCTTGAATATATATATATAAGAAATTACTTGGAAAATAAAGGGAATTTACCCTTCCTTAATAACTTATATATCGAACTTTACTAAATCCATAAATATGGGATCCTTTTCAATCCTCAATATTTATATTATTCCATGATAATTCTTACTGAGTGCATCACACACCTCGTTTTACTTCCTAGGGTGGTAGTGTATTTCACAATCATTGTAGTTGAGTCATTCCGTGTCACACCCCGACCTATCTATTATTTTTATTTTATTATTTTCATTGGTATTGAATTTTTTTGTCATTTTCAGGTTGAATCTCGAACAAGAATTTTGAAATTTGTTAAAAAACGCGTGTTTTTGTGTTTACGTCATTGAGTGCATGGGTGGAGCGTGATTTGGAGACCCGCACAGCTTTGCCCATGCAATGAAACAGCCTGCCTATCATTAGAAAAATTAAAATGAATAATTTTTTGTATTTTATTTCGGTTTTGGTTTACAATTTTTTTTTATTTTTGAAATTGAGTTTATAATTATAATTATTATTATTTTATCATTTATCTACTTTTACTTTTAGTTTATTATTTATTATTTTTTTCTTTATACATTCTTTTATCTTTTTGTTGCCTCTTCCACACAGTTATACCCTGCATGATGCACCTCTCCTAACGCCACCAGGTCACTGCCCAGCCTGCCTGCTTCCCTCTCGTTTCCCCACACACTGCACCTGTTCTGCCTCTACCCAGCAGCCCGCGCAACACCCTACTGCTCCACCTCACTCCCGAATGACCAACCTCTTACCCATATCCTCTGCATCGTGAATCCCTACAATGCACACCCCATCTCCCTCCCTCCGAATCCCTTCTGCTTTCCACCTTTAGGCTACCTCATTGCAGTGCCTCTAACCCTTGTTTCTGGCTCACCCTCTCCAAGGCCCACCTACCTCATCCACGACAGCACACTGACTCCCAGCATTTCGAGCCCTCCAGCCGCCCTGCCTTACAGCCTGACATCGCGCACCCCTCCTTCTTTTCCCTTTCTACACCGCCTCATGGTTCGGCGCCTTCCTATTGGCCAGGCCCCCACGCCACATGCCTTCGACCTCCCAGCAGATACAAGCCCTCCCCATGAATGCTCTCTCGGCCTCCTCACATGCCAGCCACTCCCCAGGTCATTACCCTTGCCTCATGCCCTGGCCGGCCTCTCTTTTCCCTCCTCATCTTGATGCCTTCAATGCAAGACCTTTTACACCATACTATCTTCGGTACCTTCCACGTAGCCTCACACCAGATCTGCCTTTGCCTGAAGGTCCTCGCTCTGGCCCTCTACCTATGTATGGCCACCTACGACCTCGACCAGCCTGCCTCCCGCCTCCCTGTTTGCCCCTTCGCACTTGACCGAGACCCCGCACACCCACTTCTATGATTCGGTCCCCAGCTGAGCCATCCGACCAGCCTTCGCCCCTTTCCCAGCAGCCCGATCTCAAGCGGACTCACCCTCGCTCCAACATGCATCTCCGCTACTCCAGCCGTTGAACCTCCTGCGCAGCGGTGCAGCCCTCTGACAGGCCATAGACCCTTCCCAGCTTTTCCCCCCTACAACTGACCTTTTTGGTTCCCTACAGCTTCTCAACATCCTTCCGACGTGGAATGACCAGCCCTCTCGACTCTAATTCCGTTTTGTTCGTGCATCCAGTCATGCCCTCACACATTGTTCTCAATTGTGCTCCAAACAGATATCCGCCTCTGAAGGTGACCAGTTTCGTTTCACGCTGTTTCGCCTTCCCCAGTGTCGAGGTGGGTTTTACACTGTTTATTCCTTTGGATTATTTTATGTCAGCATTTCTGTGTTTTTATATGATTTTCATTGTTGTAGTTTATTGGTACGGTTTTTTGTAATGTTGTAGTTGTCAGCAAGTTAGACGTACTTGTGTGCAAGTGTGAGACATGTCGCGTCATCGTAACTGGGCTGCAAGTCAAGGTAGGACCCCCACTGAACTCGCCTTTAAATTCAATATTTATTACTTCCTTGATATTTTATTAATTTTAATAAATGGGAAATAATATAAGATAATTAATTTTTAAATGATTATTTGGTTTAAAAATAGCCGTCTATTTTATACACGACACTTGAAAAACTTTCTTGAAGAATAGACACCCAGTAGTGAAAGAATTCATGTTTACCCTTGAATCATAATTCATGGAATTTCAAATGTAGTTCCGGTTTATTGATAAATGATTTATTTTGAAGCATGAACAAGTGTTTTGGTTCTCTTGAGAAATGATTAATTTCATTAAAATTGGTGAAGGCCCGTTCGACACTTTAGTAAAATAAATTATTTAGGAAAACTCTATTTGGGGTGACTCAGTGGTAATCTTTGGTGTATGTTGACTGCATGAGTTGTGTGTGATGTTTGTTCTAGTTGATTTACTATGTTGACTCACCCCTTTCCTTTTTTATTATATGTGTTGATATGGGAACCTGGTACAGTAACTGAATCTTCTGAGAATTGTTGCTGCACAACTTTAGATTACGCACTGGCTAGTGGCCCATAGCAGAGAGGTACTCTGTTATTAGTGTTATGGGATTGGGCCCTTCGGTGAGGCCATGTAGGGAAACACTGGGTGTTTGGGTGTTATGACGTCATTGAGTAGGGCATGCCTTCAGGATGAGTCACATGTATAGTACATTCTGGATTGTTCATGAACTCAAAGGTTTGACCCATGTTTCCTTTAGTTTTATTTGTTTGTGGTGGATGATTGAGAGGTTTAGTTCGGTTTCTGGCCCATGTGTGACACTTATTTTCCATTACCCTTAGAGTCTGTTGTGTGTTGTGTGTGGTTTTCATTTTGACTAACAACTAAAACTTGTATTTCTAAATTTTTCACAAAAATGTTTTAAAATGAAATTCACCTGTTCCTTTTAAACATTAAACATGGTTTTAAATTAAAAAGGGAAACAGACGGATACTTGTTTTAGAAATGAATGTTTGTGTGTGGAAACCCATATTTTGTACAATTTAGTTAAAACCTGAAATTGGAATATTCTTTATTTAAAGGTAGTGCAGTGGGAATAGTTTGTTGGGAACGCCTACTGAGTTTTAATACTCATGCCTATAGTGTTTTCTTGTTTTAGTTTCTGTTGCAGGTTTGGATCGAGCTTGATCACTGTGGGAGAGAGTTGATTGGGGATTGGTGAATGAATCTCAAAGTTGTGAGTAGTTTTGGTCATGGCTAGGTTAGTTGGTTTTTGTTGATCGTTCTTTATTTTTGGGTTGTTTATTTACTTTGTGTTATTTTACGTTTTCTGATGCATTATTTATTGTCATTGGGAGAAATCGTTCTGAATTGTCCTCTATTGATGTCGTGGCACTTGTTTCCAGCTCTGGAGGACCGGGAATACCTCTCGGGACATGCCTCAGAACAGATTGGGTGACCAGTTTAGGATCAACCTTGTTTGGTTCGTGAAAAAATTGTTTCAAAGGAGGTCGACTCCTGAGATGACTTTGTTTTTCAGAGTGTCAATTTTTATTTGGGGTTTTTTTATTAGAAGGAGTAATATTTTTGGGACTTGAGGTGTAGTAATGGGAATGATGTCAGGAACCCTTGCTCGTTCCGAACCTCGAGTTACCATGAGAAGTTTGGGTTGCCGATGTCTTTTTATTCTTATGGTTTGTTTATTATTGGGAAATGAAATGAGAGTCAGGAAAGTAACCTCCATGAGCTCGTATGGTCTAGAAGGCCATGTGGAGCTGGGGAATCAACCGTAGAATACTCTCAGTGATAGTGGTGTGACTGGCGTATGATCACCAACCATATGGCCAAGTCACCCATCATCACTAATTTTCCTCTATTAAATCATTTGTGTTTTCCTTAATTCTGAAAATCATTGTGAAAAGTGTTATTTTGGTATTTAAAATGGTAATGACAAGGTTAGACCCATCTTCTTGTTTTCTTGTTCCTTAGTGTTCGCTCCCACGAAGGTTCGATGGATACCCGAGGCGCAGCTTCGGGTGGTGCATCCTTAGCGAATCCTCCAGTTGATCTGCTCAAGGATTACATCCTTGAGTTTCAGAAGATGAACCCTCACCTATTTTATGGGGAAGCAGATCCTCTTGAGGTAGAGAAGTGGATGTGGAATATTGAGGGGAACTTTTGTTCTCTCATTGCGCCTAAGTCATTAAAAGTGAATTTGGATACATTTATGCTTGAAGGTCCAACCTGAAAGTGGTGGAAGTCTGTGTCTCGAAGAAATCCTCAAGAAGATCTCACTTGGGAGTTCATTAAGTCGTCGTTCATCCAGTAATACTTCTCTGAGGTAAAAAATCTGAGGAAGAGGATGGAGTTGTTCGGTCTTCAGCAAGGTGTTGGATTGGTGTCGGAATTATTTTGTCGTTTCCTAGACCTGGATTCATCTGAACTAGGGTATTTTGGAAATGATCCTGTGAAATATCTACATTTTAATCTTAGATTACATCTGGAGCTACGATCGAAGGTGGGAGAGTTCAACGTAATCACCTTCTCAGACATTGTGAGATAAGATTTCATCACAGAAGCTGATTTAGGAAAAGAATTTGAGGTAGTGAATCCTCCTCTGGCCTTGGGAAGTAGTGCAGAAGATAGAGATAAGAAGAATGGGAAGAGGCATGATGCTGGTGGTACTGGTAGAGGAATCAAGAGGCCTTTGGACCTTCAGTCATCTTTCTCACAACGTAATGCCTCGATTTGTCACAAGTGGGGTAAGTGGGGGCACAAGAGGCCGATGTTCCTGAATGCTCCAAGACCCTACCACACCTGTGGGAACCTGGGTCACATGAAACAATTCTGTCGAGGTGTTTCTAAGAAGCACGTCGAATCCAAAGCTTGCTCGTTGAAGGTCACCTCAGCCCGTTAGCAGGAGTAGGGCGATGTTTGTGGATCAGTACGAGGTTTTCTCTTTGTAGTGTTCCTTGGATGTAGTGGTCATCACTTGTAGCGTTTTGTGGTGTTTCTTTTCCTTCAGTTGTAATAATAGTTCTTATCAATCCTCTTTGAAACCTTTATTCTAATGGATGTGTGTTTGGTAGAATTCTAGTTCATGTGTCATGTTTGGGAATTTCCAAAGCCTGACTGCGAGGAAGGAGATGCTTCAATCATAATTTCTCCAACCAAAGGTCTTGGAGTGAAGCTGGAATGTTTTCAGGTGAACCCCAGTGGTGAAAAAGACATTGGTATAATCTCTATCCTTAGTGTAGCACATATTGTGTTATTTTGAATATGTGACTTCGTTAAGGTAGCAGTGCCATAGTTTTGATGCTCGTTTGGTTGGCCCCTTACCTCCCCAACCATTTTGGTGGGGTTTTTTTGGAGCATATGGAAAATTTTGAATTTCTATTAATATCATCAATCCTTATGGTGGGGAGACCCATCGCTATTCTTTTTGAATTTATTTTGGCTTGCTTCCTACGGTGGGGAGTCCATTCAGGCCTCCCCGTGTCGGTATTAGAGTTTTGTTTCGAGTTTCGTTTGGGTGGTTATTAAAGTGATCATGTTTTTAGGATAAGTTTCATTTCAAGGGAGTTTGGTGTTCATTTAGATCAATCAACTAGAGGCACTTAATCTTGGGGGGGGGGTGAGTGACACTTAAGGAGTTTCATCTTTGGGTCTTGATCATATTGTGGCTTTCCGGGGGCAGAAAGCCATATTGTTGGGAGATTTGTCACACCTCGAGCTATCTATTATTTTTATTTTATTATTTTCATTGGTTTTCAATTTTTTTTCGAGGTTCGGGTTGAATCCTGAAAAAGGTTTTTGAGTTTTGTCAAAAATTGTGCGTTTTTGAGTTGACGTTGATAAGCGCCTGGGCGGAGCGCGATTTGGAGACCCCATGCAGCTTCCCCCAGGCAACGGAACAATCAGCCTGTATTCCAAAAAAATAAAATGAATAAATTTTGGTATTTTATTTCAATTATGGTTAATAATTTCAATTATTATTATTATTGGAATTAAGGTTATTATTATTATTATTTTATCATTTATTTACTTTTACTTTTATTTTATTCATCCTTCTTTTTTTTCTTTTATCTTTATTTTATTTTTTTGTTGCCTCTTCCACATGATTTTCCCCCATGTGACATGCCTCTCCCATCGCCAGTAGTTCACCATCCATTCTGCCTACTCCCTTATCCTTTCCCTACATGCTGATTTTATTCTGCCTCTGCCCAGCAGCCTACGCGACACCCTACTACTCTGCCTCACTTATTCTAGACCCACCTCCTACTCAGCTCCTCCTACATCGCGACTCCCTATAGCGCACACCCTGACACCCTCTATCTGGATCCCTTCAGCCCGTCACCTTCAGGCCACTTTGTTTCAGTGCCTCTAACCCCTGTTTCCGGCTCACCCACACCAATTCCCGCCTCCCTTATCAGTGACAGTGCCCCAGCTCCCTGCATCTGGTGCCCTCCAGCCGCCCCGCCCTACTGCTTTCCATTGTGCACCCCTCTAGCTTCTCCCTCACAGCACCTCCTCCAGGTATGGCACCCTTATACAAGTTAGGCCCCCTCACCACATGCCTTCATCCTCCCAGTGGTTCCAAACCCTCCCCTGTCTGCTCTCCCAGCCTCCATACATGCCAACCGCTCTCTTAGTCTCCACCCTCACCTCACACCCTGGCCGACCTTGCCTCACCCTACTCATCATGCTGCCTTCCGTGCAAGACCCCTCACCCCCTTCCATCTCTGGTACGGGCCAACCAACCTCATGCCAGATCCGCCTCCACTGTCAGGTCCTCACTCCGGCCCTCTGCCTGCGTCTGGCCACCTACGACCTCAACCAGCCCACCTCCCACCTCCCTACTCACCCCTTCGCACTCACCCGAGACCCCACACACCCCCTTTAATTATCTGATTCCTAGCTGACACAGTTGGCCAGCCTTCTCCCCTCACCCAATAGCCCGATCTCACGCCAGCTCAACCTTGCCTTGACCTGCCTCTCTTCTGCTCCAGCTGTCAAACCTCTTGCACAGCGGTGTGACCCTCCAACGGGCTGCATGCCCTTCCCGGCCGTGCCCCCTATCGGTGACCTTTTTGGTGCCCCACAAATCCTCACCATTCTTATGAGGTGGAATGACAAGCCCTATCGGCTCTCTTTCCATATTCATTCATGTGGCCATCCACGCGTGCACGCCCTGTTCTCAACTGGGCGCAATACAAACACTTCCCTCCGAAGGTGAGCAGTTGGGATTTGCGTTGTTTCTCTTGCACAAGTTTCGAGGTGGTTTTTACATTGTTTATTTGTTTGGATTATTTTAAGTCATCATTTATATGTTTTTAGATACATTGTGTTGTTTCAGCACATTGGTGATGTTTTCTGTGATGTTGTGGTCGTCAGTAAGTTGCGCGTACTTCTGCGCTTGTGTGAGATGTGCCACGTCGTCGTAACCGAGTTGCAAGTCAAGGTATGTACTCCACTGCACTCACCATTAAATTCAGAATTTATTAATTGTTTGATATTTTATTAATTTTAATAAATGGGAAATAATATAAGATAATTCAATTTTAAATGATTATTTTGTGTAAAAAGAGCCGTTTATTTTATACATGACACTTGAAATATTTTCTTGATGAAAGAACACCCAGTAGTGAAAGAATGCCCATTTTTTCATTAAACATAATTCACAGAATTTCAAATGTAGTTCTGGTTTATTGATAAATGATTTCATTTGAAGCATGAACAAATGTTTTGGTTCTCTTGAGAAATGAGGATTTTTTTTAAAATTGGTGAAGGCCCGTTTTTCACTTTAATAAATTAAATTATTTTATAAAAACCTATTTGGGGTGACTTAGGGGTGATCTTTGGTGTAAATTGACTACATGAGTTGTGTGTTACATTTGTGCTACTTGATTAACTTTGTTGACTAACCCCTTTCCTTTTTATTAAATTTGTTTACATGGGAACCTATCATAGTAAGTGAATCTTCTGAGAACGATTGTTGCAGTAGTTTAGATTATGAACTGGCTAGTGGCCCATAGCATAGAGGTACTCTGTTATTAGTTCTATGAGATTGGGCCCCTCAGTTAGGCCATGTAGGGAAACACCGGGTGTCTGGGTGTTATGAAGTCATTGAGTAGGGCATGCCTTTAGAATGAGTCACATGTATAGTATATTCTGGATTGTTCATGAACTACTAGGTTCTACCTATGATTCCTTCAATGTTTATTTGTATGTGGAAGACTATTGAGAGGTCTAGTTCAGTTGTTGGCCACTGTGTGCCATTTTTTTAAATTTCCCTTAGTGTGTGTTATGTTTTGTGTATGGTTTTCCCTTTTACTAACAACTAAAATTTGGATTTCTAAATTGTTCACAAAAATGTTTTGAAATGCAATGCACCTATTCCTTTCAAACATTAAACTTGGTTTTAAATTAAAAAGGGAAATGGACTATTACTTGTTTTAGAAATGAAAGTGTGTATGCAGAAAACCATATTTTGTAAATTTAGTTCAAACCTGAAATTGGTAAATTATTTATTTAAAGGTAGTGCAATGGGAATAGTTTTTTGGGCATGCCTACTGATTTTTAATACTCATGCCTGTAGTGTTTTCTTATTTTTAGTTTCTTTTTTAGGTTTTACTTGAGCTTGCTCACTCTGAGCGAGAGTTGTTTGGGGATTGGTGAGAGACTATCGGAGTCGCGAGGAGTTTCGGTCATGGTCTAGTTAGTTGGTTATTGTTGATCATTCTTTCTTTTTGTGTTGTTTATTTAATTATTGTTATTATACTTTTTCCACTGCATTATTTATTTTCACTGGGTGAAATCATTCCCAATTGTACTTTATTGATGTCCTGCCGCTTGTCGCCAACCCAGGAGGATCGAGAACGCCTCTTGGGCCATGCTACCGACCTGCTCGGGTGACCTTTTCAGGGTCGACCTAGGTTGGATCATGACATTCCATCCGTCTCCTCTATTTTATATTGAAATCTTCTTATGTAATTATACACTTCAAGATTTTATGATCTGTATATATGTCACATATTTCACCATAAAAATTGTGTCTCTAAATATTTAAAACAATGATTATGGATAAAAACTCATGGTCATGAGATAAATAGTTTTACACATGGGTCTACAACGGCCTCGATGCATAAGTAACAGATCTATCATCTTTAATAAGGAAAAATCCTATTCCATTTATTGATTCATCACAATATATAAAAATCCTTATTTTTAATATAGCATCTTCAATATTGATGATCAAATTAATCTTTTATTCAATTTTATGATTCTTTTTTCACACTCATTAGATTGTTATAATTTCATCCCTTTATGTGTAAACATTCCTAACTGATAATGTAATCAAGAATTTTTTTTCAAGGAATCATATATATAAACCAGCTAATACAGGGAAACTTTATAACCTAGTTAAATTTAATGGTGTAGGGAATTAATTGAAAAATATTTCCTTCATATGATCAAAATATATTTTATCATTTATGAAAATACAGTGATAAAAAACATATTCAAGAAAAAGTTTAGGATCACTGAATTTCATATATAGATCTTTTTCCCTTATAGTATCAAAGGAAATCAATAAATTTCCATGATGATCTTAATATCACTTAAATTATATCAATATATCATTAATAAAAACCATAATAATTTTATCATGATAATCCTTGAATACTCTATTCATTAGATCCATAAACACTGAGAGTGAATTTTTTAACCCAAAAAGGGAATTATTGAGGACTCATGATTCCCATTTCTTATATGAAAGTCTATAATTGGTATACTATAATTCTTGACTTTTAATTAATGATAACTTGATAGAATATCCATATTTAAGAAGTATTGATCTATTTGAAGTTGATCGAATAGATCATCAATGAGAGGAACATAATAGTTTTTATTTTTTATTATGGAATTGATTTCTATATAATGAATACACAAACTCCTTGAAATATCCAATTTTTTCACAAATATGGAATGTTATCCCCAAGTTGAAATCTAGGTCCTATTAATCCCTTAACACACAACTCATTATTTTTTTTCATTAATACAACCCATTATGCCAAATAAATTATATATGGAGGCAGATAAATGGGGTTTTCATCAAGGATAATGTCAATAGAGAACTCAATATAACAATTTGTGGATATCCAGATAGTTCCTTAAGAAATAAATAAATATATTCCCTCATAATATATATATTGTATATTCTAAGGATATCTATTTTATTCGTTCATTCATATTCTCATAGAATTTTATAATGAGGAGGCACTGAAGGTGGTTCAAAATTTGGATTGGGAAATTAAGTATGTCCTTTGAATATAGGGTATTTTACACCATCCTCAAATATTATAACTTCCTCCTCTCTATGATGAATTTTTTGATTGTACTTCGATGGCCAATCCATTCCATGGATTTTTTATTAATTGAACATTGGTATAAAAACAGGATTTACAGACAAAGAATATCTATAAATTTCAATAAAAAAAATTAATAAATTTATTTATGATTAGATTTTCCCAATGAATTTTAACTAAAAACTAATTCCCTAGTACACCAGGGGATGATTCAATATTCTTTGGAAACATGGAAGAGAGAAAAAATGAATAGATCTGGAATAAAATAAATAACTATCTAACACTGATTGTATGATCAATATATCATGTATAATATCATTTTGGACCTAATCATCTATTATCATGATGGAATAAGCTTCATCCTTCTCCCTTGTTCTATTCTAAGGTAGATTCCCTTGATTCTTGGTGAATTTTTTGGTATATAGGACCATATCCTTGAAATTAATCCATTGGGAATTAATTGATTCTTTCTTACCTTTACTTTAGTGAAATTGATGGCCTTTATTTCTACACTTATAATAGAATCTAATTTTAATTACCCAAGCCCTGAGGTGTTTCTTCACATATTTGTCACATATTGAAAATTTTACCCTTTCCTTCTTCTTAATCATTACCAAATTTCTTTCTATATGGAATATAGTTTCTATCATCTTTTATACCCTTCAATTCCAAATATAATACGAGGATAACTATTCAATATTCTTTAGAATAATAAAAAGAATTCCTTATAGGATTAAATTTTTAGATAGATTAATTCCCTTATTAGACTTGGTTTCAGTCTATCAAAGAAGTGATGAATCTTATTTTCAATATTTTTATATAAATTGAAGCAAGCCTGTCTAAACTCACAATGTTAGATTCATAATAGTCATAGCTTCCTTATCTTTTTTTCCTAAACATTGAAATTTTCTTTCCTTATCATATTTTTTATCATGGGGATATATTTCTTTGAGATTATTTCTTTAAAATAACAACACTTCAAGCTTTATATATCTTCATCCCACTTGGTGTTTTGAATAAAACACCACCATTTATCAGTATATCACATTTGATGGTATACATCCATGATATCATTTTTCCTTTTACTACATCCCAAATAAAGGAATATATTTTCAAAATACATGGTCTATTTTTGTGACACTAATCAGTTAGTGGATCTATTAAAGGATATTGGTTATTGTCTCATGAAGGTGTCTAAAATTATTACACCATATTGTGGAGAGATAGTTTTTTATTTGGGAAAAGTAATTAGTCATTACTCAAGTTAAATAACATAATATATTTATAATATTCTCTGACCTTGTATCAGCCTCATTGAATTTCTCCAGAGTGAAATAACCACTTTGATTAAAGGTGTAACATTATTTATGTTCCTTATATTATGTTTTATTTATAAACAATGGAATATATTTAAATTAGTCCATAAATAACAATATTTATTATAAAAAATAGTATATAATTTCTATGAATTTAATGCATTTCATGTAATCGTGAAATAATCCCATTATATCCTATAGGTTTATTATATGGTTATGTTTTCTAATAATGTTATTATAAATCTAGTTCCTAAGGTTTACACTAAACATTCTCTAATACCAATTATAATACCTCCAATCTTAAAACCCAAATCCAGTTGATATTCCTTTATAATGCTACTAAATATATTAATCGTAATATTTATGATCTAGAAGTTTATGAATCTTAGGAACTAGATTGAAAAATAAAAATTACATCACTTTGAAATGTAAAGTACATCAAATGAATATAATAAAAAAATATTATTTATACTTACCAATCCCTATGTTCCACATAGAAATATTCATGGTTTCTTGAGGAAATGTGAACAAATATAAAGGGGTGGGACCAGATGCTCAATAAGGGGTAGTGTATAACAAATGAAATAATAATTTAAGCATGGACTAAATATAGCTTTAAAAAATTAATATAATAATTACATAAAAAATAAAAAAATAAGAATAACATATCCATGAATGACATAAAAAATATATTTATACATATGGATAAAATAACTGATCTCATAGTGATAAGATGCATAATAACAGACACCATAATCATACCATCAAGGCCTTGTGCCATTACATTATACATAAATGGGTAAGGCATACACCACATTCCCAACTATTTTGTCTCATAAGGCCTACAAATCGTTCGAGGGGATATATAATTTATATCCCCACCCATTACATAATATGTTCAATGAATCCATCATATAAAGGGTGGTTGAAAAATATATGTCATAATGTTTTCTAAGGTTCCACGTACATAATTGTGGCTAAGTAATTAATAGTTTTACATATTTGAATTTCGAAATACAAAATATCAATATGTATCCATTAAATTATGTAATATGGATATCTTCTTGAATATCACATTATCAACTTAGAAAAAAATAGTATATTCACAATTTTATAGAAAGTACCCTTATCAAATGAATGATAATAAGGAAGTTGTGAAGGGTAAATTCATGTTATAAGAAAATAATAGTATTTAACACCTCATTATGATATTCAAAGAGCACATGATTCATTCCAATCAATTCTGATGGGAGTGTCGGACTTGGTGTAATGTTAAGGCCATTAGTTGTGTATCAATTAAAGATAGATTTAATACCCAATTGATTTTTTATGGTTATTTCCCCTGGGTGAATCTTCCCCGTAACCTACATCCATTTTTATGTATGTAGACTACGATTTTAATGCTAGAAAATAATACATTATTTACTTTACAAACATTTAAGGTTTTTTATGCCCACAAGAATTTATGAGAATTATAAAGTCTTATATAGAAATTATAATGAGAGGGAATGGTGATATATTATTGATAATATAATAAGGAAATTATATCAATGGATTATAAGGACATTTATATTTGAAAAAAGGATCAGAAGTATTACAAAAATAAAGGAATAGAATATGTAAGGAACTCTTATTTCGGCCTAATAATTGATTAGGAAAATAATATAATGATAAGTAATAAGTAATATATCATAGAAAATATATCAAAAGGATTATAATATAATAGAATTGTGATAATATAATTAAATGAAAAATAATTTAAATGTTATTATAATAAAGTATTTAATTGAAAAGGAAAGGAGGAGATTGGGGAAAATTACCCCGTAATACAGATTCTAAAATATTGAGAAGAACTTATTATGACCATAAAGAATCATTGGGGAGAATATTTATTGGGAAGTGAGAGGGAATTCATGATAAATGGACTTTAAGTGAATATTAATGGGAGAATGAGTCGGTATTTCTAACAAATGAGTGAGAATTTTCCATTAATTTCTAAACACAGGGAATTGAAATATAGGTTATTAAAAGTAAAATACCATTAGTTTACCAAAAGATATTGTTATTGATTTATGATATTTAACTCATATTTTTATATATATTAATTTTTTAGAACCGAACTTCCTTATTTTATATTACTTTGTCCATGGGAAAATATTTTTTCTATATAATTATTATTGTTAAAACATTAATTTCTTTTTTAGACTTTGGAATATTATGTAGAGGTTTGAAAAATACATTTAATAAATTATAATACATTATATTTAATAAATAAATTAATTTCATAAATTAACTCACTTATATAAATCACTACATCCTTTTTATAGAAAAATATTGTCATAATACTTATTGTGTATGAAAACTGTTTTTTAATATTTAGCAGAAACTTTTACTATCTAAAAAAATTATAAAAAATTATTTTCTGGTTAAATTTGACTTTTTAGTTTCATATTAGAAGTAATTTTATGAAAATTGTTTTTTATAAAAAAATTTAAAATTTAAACAAAACTCTTTTTGTATATAAAATTCTGGTATTTGGTGCCACAAACATATAAATTATTTCTTTTATTAATTTTCTTTATTTTAATTTATTTTTGTCAAATTATATTACTATTCATATATTAACATATTTTTTTAATAATAATTAAATATATTTCTATCAAATTATTTTTTCTCACTTTATTATAAAATTTTATGAATAACTATCACATTACAATTTCATGAGTCAAATTCTTATAGTCGGAATTAAATAGTTAGAAACCAATGGTTCGATTCAAAAAATAAGCTTCAAATTTTCAAATTTCCCCTTAAATAAACACTTAATTCAAACAACCTAACATCATTAATATCGTTGTTTTAGTTCTAATACCATGTCTATTCCACTACTTATTGTTTTATTTACAATAAAAATTTATCTTATATATTTTTAATTAATTTTAGGGTACAATTCACCATGGTTCAATATTTCAGTGGTGAATTATATTTCTATGTGTTGTTTCACACCAGTTGGGGCCAGTATTTGCAATGTAATTTTTTATTTTTGTGATGTTCTATATTCTTTACAATTATGGAAAAAATAATAAAACCTTAATTGTGTTATTGTTTTTGTGATGAAGTATTTATTTATTATAGTTGTATCTCGGTCCATACATAGATGTTGAAAAGTCAAATGGTTAGAGTATAAAAATAATTTAATGATTTTTAATATTATATACATTTCCAAATTTCACAAAATAACATGAACAAGTTTACTTGAGGATACAATAAATATGACGTTAGAGTGAACAAGGGAGAGAAATATTTGGTTTTTTCTCTATGAAAACACTAAATATTACAAATTGTACATATATGAAATTATAGATTAAAAAATATCAACTTTTAAAGATGATTCATTCAAATATATATGCAATAATGAATTATAAATCTATGAATAGAGATATGTTACTTACCTATATTATTCATGAATTCAATAAAATTATCTGAATCATGTCAATAAAACAAAGTCTTATCCTAACAATAATCTTCAATAGTTATTGATGAAGTATACAAAATATATGGGGTAAGTAATAGATTAGAATCTAATCAAATAATGGGAGAAAATATATAAGTGTAAAATCTGATTCATATTTGTATCATAATGTTTATAGACTACTATATACCCCATAAAAATGGTTTTAATTAATAGTTGGTAGAATCATGGCCTAAATGAATTAAATTTTGTCAATTGAGAATTACACATCACATTTCAGGTTGTGAAAAGATATTTAAACTACTATCAATGTTAAGAATTATTTATTATATTATTTGAATTTAGATATGTTTCTTTACTATATTTGTTATAATAGTACCCAATGTTTTAGGAATCCATGAGTGTTTATATGGATATTAATTATAATTATCAAGCCTACCAACGAGAGAAAATCAAGGAAATTTGGTATTGAATTTTTTTTTATGATATTCATTTATAAAATAGGATATCAATGATATGAAATGTAATTGGGAATGTAATTAATTGAAATAATTTAAATAATATAAAACATTTATTTTTATTTTTTTATAGAATAATATGATTCATGTAGTTAAAGAATATTTTATTTTATTGATTTTATAGTGTGGTAAAAATTCTAAAAGCAGTCTAGCATGAAGCATAAAGTATGGTGATGATGATGGATCTACCAAAAACATAGAGTACAACATAAACCATAATGTGGTGAAAGTTCCCACTCCATAGTTATTTTTTGGTCATGGTAAATGATTCCATGTTATAATGTTCATATTAGAATTATTTAGTATTAATGTAATTAAGATTCCTATTATTTTTATCATGGTCATGTAGTCAATGGAATATCACAAGATAATTTTTTCATTATGGGAATTTTAAAAGAGTTTTAATAAGTCACTAAATTATTGTGTTGAATATTATAAGAGTTACGATATTGGAAACTATAAAGATGATTTTTTCATAACATATGAAATGACAGACTCCAATATAAGAAATTAATCAATTATATATTTCTATTTAGGGAGTTTATGGGCCTCATTGATATAAATTATGTATTATTCATGAATTTTATTCTCACTTTAATATATTCCCTTTATTCACTATTATGGGGTATGTTTTATCACAATATTAAAGGATAAAATGGTACTATTGATGCATTTATAAATTATAGTGGACAGTGGATGAAGCTTAAGGAAGAAACATAATAATTGTTTCTGAACGAATATAATAATACCATATATTGGAACTACATCATCATAGATATTGCGGTTTCATTTATTATATAGATTCTCGTTTATTTTTATTTATTACTCTCTCTGATGATTTTATTCTAGGATTTTGTGATTCTTTTTTCTAATTATGGGTATAATGTTTTCTTAAGAAACCCATATATGTCATCTGAGCCTATACAGGTAAATATTTAATAATATGGTGATCAAATAACTGGAAATTGTATGGATTTGTTCAAGAAATAAACCCCTTCTAAGAAAATATGTAATGTTTTAATAGTATTCCCCACAAAGAGTTTTACTTATAGAATCAGATCACAGTATATGTAAACCTTCATGGAAAACATAGTGTTTCTATAATATCATCCTAGTTTAGACCATATTAAAATCTATTTTGGTAGAAATTAATTTTTTATCATAATTTTAATTCCTGTTAAATATTTTAGTTAATTATATATTTATTATATACCACTTATTTTTTATAAATTTTTTATAATTTTAATTCTATATTCCTTTACATTAATTATTTTACCTACTTGTTATACTTTTCTTACTATAAATTAAATAGTCACATGTTTGGAATGAAATAAAAGGATTTGTTTCCATTTATCAAAGACTATGGATTTTTATTTTAATTATGTATTCAAAGATATGGAATGGTTCTAATTTTAACATATTAAGTATCATTTATGTATTAAAATTGTGGTCTCTATTGATTATTTGAGCTTGAATAATACGATTTCTTGAAATAAATGTCACTAGCCTTGGGTATTAGGCTATATCTAAGAAACATGTTGATAAGAAATTAGTCAAACCATCCTTTCATTATAAGGATTTTGGTTTTTTATTATTATCATACATTAAATTAATAATAAATATTATGTACCATATATATGAGAATAATTTGAATATTTCTATGTATAATTTAATTATATATTTTTATTTATAAAAAATCATGATTTGTATAAGTTTTTATACATTAATATGTTCAACACATATTAAATTGGGAAATGGAATATGATTGATAAAATAAATTTTTAGAAACATGCATAGTTATGGGGATTACATGAAATTTAATTGTTTCATGATATAAAATACATATTTAAATGTTTATAAGATTAATTATAAATAAAAATTCAAAAAAACCTAAGATATACATTGTGTGAGATTAAGATTTAAAAATAACACATGTCAATACCTCAATAATGAAAAGGTGTAGGTTTATTCTTAGGATTGGAACCCATTAATTTTCATTTGTAAGGTGTAATGGATGTGTAAAACCTAGAGATTTAGATAACAATATATAATTATATTATATGGGTGGAACAAATCGTGGGAACCAAAAGTATTATTGTAAGATCCTGGTTTCCCATTGAGGAAAAGATAATTTAATTTTCTATATAAATCTCTTATTTTTATTAAATGGATGTGCACAAATGATTCTTGGAATTTCTGAGATATTTTGGAAGGTTTTATTACTTGGAGTGAATGTTTTTTGGAGAAGCAGGATGAGGAGGATAGTTAGCCCACAATTTACCTAACGATGCACCATAACCATGTAGCCCAAAAGGGAGGGGCATTGTTATTTTAACAATATTAATGGGGATTATAAACTATAGAACCTATATAATTCATTATAGGTTCACCATGAATTTCTTTCAAATAGTTTTTATAGTCATGCACTAAACTATGTGAGGTGTAGTTTACTTGGATAGTAGTTGCACACTTTTGGCACAATGTTTGGAAAAATATTCAACAAAATCATGCACCCTATTAAAAATATAGGAATGATAGTCTTCCCATATTGTCTTTTAAATCTAGAAAACCTATATTATTTTCCTCATTTTTTCAAAATATCCATGGGGATCTATACTCTTACCCTATTTAAGCAGTTGGAAAATCTCCCTCATCCGACATATGATTCCTTCATTGTCTACTATGTTGGATCACCGTCAGTAAGTATAACAATCCATTGTATTATTTATTTAATATTACTCACAATATTTGGTTTAATATCCACCAGATTTAATATTCCATATTATTAGGGCTTTGGTTTGGTTTTATAATTTCCCTTGTTCCATCCCAAATTTAAGGTTGATATTGGCTGAGGAGTCTTTTATAGGGATATGGTAGGTGGTCTATTACTTATCCTTAAAATTATTGATATTATAAAAGGCATCATTGTGTCACACACTGATCATTACACTTGTTTCCCATAATTATAAAACTAGAACTTTACCATGATGTTCTATAAGACCCTTTGGCACTGTTGGAGCTTGATAAAATCATCTAGAATAACCCCTTTAGGAGTGTATGATTAAATGTCCTTGAAAAACCTCCCTTTATTATAAAAAACATATATAAAGTGTGTTTTTTTGTCACTTATAAATAAAAAGATGAAAAAGAATTATTGTAATTGAAAATGGCAGGGGTTTTCACATGCCCCCTTGATCACATATTATATACTCTTGATTATTATTATGGATCTTGATCATTATAAAGTTGTGGTATTCCCGAAGTAATATTATTATTCCCAACCATTTATTCCTTGGTCCAACTCATAGGATTCCAACAAATTCATTGATGCATCATTAAATTAATACATAACAATTGTATTGAGTTAGTTTCATAGATTCATGAATGCCTCATCTAGTCACTAAAGAATCAATTGAAAACTCAAGAAAACATGAATAAATAAGATGAGATCCTAGGATTTGGATTGATGTCCTCAAACACATATTTACTTGAATTATCACATTGGGCTTGATTCAAGTCAATATTGATATTACCTATAACATTTCCTTAGGATCAATTAGCATAGAATACCGAGGGTTTACCTCTTGGATTACAATCCTACCCCATATCCTAACATCTCAGTTAGTCACTATGAGTGGGATTGACTATGGATTCCATGGGTCTAAAATGGTTCCCTTGTGGTTATTTTACTTGGATGGATTTGATATATTCCATGGGTTCCAAGATGAATAATGGTCAAATACTTAGAGACATCTAGATTAGGCTGATGTAGGTAGGGTTGGACAGGTAGCCCATGTGGAGCCTAAGCTGAACTTGAGTTATATTTAACTTATGGATTATAATTATTATACTTGCACACTATTGGTAGTATCCTCCCAGATTTAAATTAGATTATATTATTGGTTTCCTACCGAGTTTTAATCGTACCCTATTTGGGCCACATTTTGGTGCCCATGCAGTCTTTATGGATGTAGGTAAAGATAAAGGGAAGAACCAAACTATGGACACATGATTACTTTTTTAGGATGGGAGATTGAGTGTAGATGAATGTTATAGTGCTCAGGATGCTCATGGGGATATTTATTTTTGATTTTTTGTTTTTTTTGTATATATTTTTATTGTGCTATTCTTGCTTCCATGTTTTTCTATTTATTATTTTATATATCCATAAAAACATACTTATATAGTGTTGAATACTACTTCATGTTTTATTTTTTATGATTTGGAGGGTTTCCTTATGTTCCTAATTACTTCCAATGTGTTTATATACTGTTTCTATTTCATTTATTGACCACTATTATATACTTTGATATAGACAGTATTGTCTCCCCACCAAACCGCTATACACAATTTCTACTAGTTGGAAACCACTGGATTATGTGGAGGCACACTAGAGGTTATTTGACCCTTAATTTTGATTACATATGAGTGTATTTGGTTTGGGACATCAAAAAGTGGTATCAGATATTTATTTTCCTTTGTATTACTATTTTGGGCTGGTAAACATGAGAATAGTAAGTTTTGAGACTTGTTAATAAGGTGTACCTAAGAGTAGATAACCCAAGTATAGGAGAAAACCCAAGATTATAGGGATGTGACATGTTGTTCTATATTTTTACCATTAAAATTGTACTAATTTCACTATTGAGTGTCAAACATGATTTATGATGTTTAGTTCTGTGGATTTTTAAGCTTTGTTCAATATGGATAAGGGATCATTAACTCATTCATTATTATAGGAACATATTAATTTAAATGTCATTAATATTCCATTCCATGCATAATTAATTTATTTTATTTCCTCTTTCTTATTGTCTATGCATTGGTTGTTACACATGTAATCCCTAATATTTATTGCCACAAAAAATGGTCACATAAACTATCTATATAAACCTAAATAGTTTTTACCACATATCTTAATGATGACTGCTCACCTAACTAATTATTTCACTTTTCTTCTATGGAACCTTAATTACATAATCTGAAACTTTTAGTTGGTTTTCGTTAAATGGGCTATATATTTCAATTGATATGGTCATGCCTATATAAATTGGGAATGAAAATTAATATTACTGAACCATCATATTTAAACTTTATACATTGCCATATGGAATATAAAAGTATGGTGTTAGTTAAATGGAATTTTTATTGTAACTTATAAATTTTATTCCTTTATAACTAGGAAATGGAAATCTGTATAACTAGACCATTATATGAATAGTTGGGAACTTAAATTTATAGTGTTAAAAAAGTTATTTTTATTAAATGGGGATATTGATTTCAATTTAAATATTTTTTTCTTATATAAATTTTAGTTGACACCCCATATGCCAGAACCTTTATGAATAAGGATTGAAATATTACCCTTTTTTATCTAACTTTAGATGCGGGATGTTTGGGTAGTGTATGTCTTGTATGGAGTCCTTGTACCTATCTTATTTTTTATCTGAATCTCTTAGACCTTGTATCTTAATTTGAGGTGTGAGTTTTTCATTTTATATTTCTTCCTCTACAATGGAATTGGGTTGAACACTATGAAGGTGATGATGACCATGCTCTTGAAGTGGTGGGTCCAGAATCACCTATAGTGCCGCCTTTGACACCTCCCATAGTACCACCTATTATTCTTAGTCTGGGAATTAATTATTAGGTTAGATAGGTTTTTATACATCTAGTGTAGTATATGGAGGGAGATCCATGACCTACAAAGACCATGTCAGAGTTGAATAGGGAATTATAATTTTAGCACTAACAAACCTTTTCAAAAAAATGAAGTATTTAGGCTATGTATTATTGTTTAGAGGCTATGTTATTGTTTTTTTATCATCTAGATATGCCTTTGGAGAGGAAGGTAAAGCTCACAGTGTATATTCTTCGTGGATCTTACAATAGAGGGTGAGACTTTCTATGCATGTAAATTGGTATTAGGGCATGTTCTAGATGGACTTTCATGCTACCATTTATTATTACATCTTTCAACAAATACTGAGAGCTGATAGAGTTGGGGTGTTCATGCATAAGAAATAGTGAATCATGTCTTTCAGGGATTATTCATCTTATTTCATGAATCTCCAGTTCTTTGTGAATACTTTTTCTAGTGATGATCTATCTAGTGTAAGAGGTTTGGAGGATGGGCTCAAATATACCATCCAATCTCAAGAAGATGTATTCCAACTAACTATCATCTCTGATATTGTGAACCATTCCCTTATATCTATGCATAATCTAAGGGATGTTGAGGGTATGGGGTATGTCAATTAAATACTTAGACATGGAAGTGGTTCATCAAGTGTTTGGAAGATTCAAATTAAGACTTATCATGATAGCAGTAATAGTTAGATAATGTGCACTGGAAGTTATATGGTATGTCATTAGTATGGGAGAAGAGGTCACATGAAACCCCAGTGTAATAATGACCCAGTAGAGTGCCGATCCCACAAAAGAATGAGCCATATCTAGATATTTTTCCATAACATTCCACCGGTTTCTAGTGATAGAGGATCTACCCCATCTTTGAGTTATATAGTGGGATATGTTTTACCATTATAAGTATAAATATATAGTACCAGAATCTATTTAGGATAAGTGGTCGAGGTAGAGGAATCCCAATATAGGATGTTCAGTGCCAGAAGAGAGAACAAGCTATGGTAGGTTATGTTGTAGCTCAGGGATATGTATCTAGCCAGTTATATACAATATAGATTACACATGAGGAGTAGAGTGTCATGCCATATATAGTACAAGGTATGATCTCAATATCCATAACTTTAATATATATTTTTTATATAGGTGATTCACACTCGTTTATATATGTGGCCTTGATGGGGATTATTGGTCCCAAGAATGAATAAATTTTTGAGGTGATGACCCTTAAAACATCATTTGGATTGGTGTTAGAGAGTGTTCATCATTTCAATGAGTTTCTTCTCGAGATAGCTGACCACCATTTCTTTTGAAACTTTTTCATCCTCAAGACGACAAGATTTGACATAATTCTTAGGATTGGATAGTTAATACCTTTTTGATCACATATTAAATTTTTCCATTTGATGGTGTCTTTCTCATCAACCATGGGTGATAACCATTTTTATAAGGGATAATGGTATGTGCAATAAACTTGAGATGGACCAGAGCTCTATGGGCTGGGTGGAGTGTCAGACCAGATTTGTAGCCTTTTTCTTGATGATCAAAGAGAAAGATTGACTATCTTTCCTCAACTGGTGGATAAATTCTTATATGTTTCTCCTAATGAAATTTTTGGGATACCTTCTTATAGTTAGGTAGAGATCACTATCAATATTATTCAATGAGTAGAACCAGTATTTATTCCTCTATACAAAATGCCTCCTACTAAGCTTCAAGAACACATGATGTAGTTAGAGGACCAAGAAGCCAAAGGGTTTATAAAACCCAATACATATTTATGTTGTATACATGTACTTTTCTACAATAAGGTTAATGGTATCCTAAGGATGTGTGTGTATTACAAGTTTTTGAATTAGCTTTAGTTAAGAACCAATACCAACTTACTCATATAAACAATCTCTTGAACTAGGTCTGAGGATCCAATGTATTCCTTAAGAATTATTTGAGATTAGGGTTTCACCAGGTGAGATTTGGACCCATGAATATACCATGTACATATTTACAAAGTAGGTATGGATTATATTATTATATGGTTATTTCATTAAGTCTAAACAACACACCTTCCATCTTTATGGACATGATGAACTTTTGTTCCACCTATATATTGATACCTTTGTCATTTCATTTTTGGATTAAATATTTCCATATTCTTTCTTAGAATAAGCATGATCACTCTAAACACCTTAACATCATATTGAGTACACTAACAGTTTACCAAATATATGATAATATCATTAAATTTCACTTTTGTATTGAAAAGTTTACTCCCTAGGTCATATCATATTAGAAGTTAGGGTACCTATGGATCTAGAGAAGGTGAAAGCCATTGTTTCTTAAGAGCAGCCCGAGAATGTATTTGATATTTAAAGATTCTTGGGTCTAGCTAGTTACTATTGAAATTTAATTTATCATTTTTCACACCTTACAGAACCTCTTATAGACTTGACCAAAAAGGGTGTAAAGTTGACATGGTTAGTTGCTTTTGGGAAGGCCTTTTAAGAGTTGAAATGAAAGATGACCTCAACAACAATCCAAATTTTTCCTGAGCCTAGAAAGTTTAACATGATAAATTATTATTCATAAGACATCAATCTCAATGGTATATTAATTAAATGGGAATGAGACATGGAATATGTGTCTTTTCAGTAAAGGTATAATAAATTTAATTACCCGATACCTGATCCTGAGGTAGAAACTATAGTTCATTCCTTACATTCTTATAGACATTACTTGATAGGGGAGCAGTTTATGGTACAGGTGGACTATAAGAGCCTACAATATAGATTACATAAATTTTAATTGAAAATATAAAAAATTATATGGGTTGAATATCTTTTTCCCTTATCTTTGAACTTTCATACACTCTTGGTAAAGGTAATTCAGTTACTGATGCTTTGAGATGAAAGACTCAAACTAAAGCTATTCAGGAAGCTACTAGTGAATGGAATTTGATGAGTATTATTTTTTAAATGAATCCATAAGTTCAAAATTGTTAGGGATAAAATATCCTTTATGATTTATTAATGAATCTATCCCTTATGTGTTCAGTGTTGAAGAGACAACCTTCCAATTCTAAAGAATTTGTCTTAACAGATAGTGTTTTTGGTGACCAACCGCCACCTGGTTGGTTTTTTGATGTGGATGAGATCCATCATATCCATGGGCATGTCCATGTTTATATAGTAATGTGACTATAAATAATGTTAGAATATCATTGTTTTAATGGTAATTACATCCCCAAATCATAAATATCTACTGTGATATGAAACACCAGTGTTCATAGCCTAGGATATAAAATGAAATTACATGATTTGTTATTTGGTGTCCCACTTGTCAGTAGGTGAAAAAAAATCCAAATTAATACTATAGTTTTATGTTCATTATCTATTATGGAATAAAAATCAGAAAATTTCATTATTGATTTCATGAAAGTGTTTCTAAAGTCACCCCATGGAAGTGATGTTATATGGGTAATCCTAGATAAGCTGATGAAGGTTTCCCCATTCCTGTTTATTTGGGAGACATTATTTTTAGAGAAAATTATTATGATATATATCCAAGAGATCATATGAGTTTATGGGTTTCCAAATACCATTGTATCATATAGGGATACTCACTGTACTTCTTAGTTCTTGAAACTGTTGCAGATGAATCTTGGTTTACATGAACTTCAAAATATAGCATACCACCCTTAGAATGAAGGTTAGTTTAAGAATACTATAAATGTACCGAAGTAAATTATCTATTCATATCTCCATGATTTTTAAGACTCTTGGTTAAATCACTTACCTCTTACTGAGTTTTCATATAATAACATTTTTCGAGAGACTATACAAATGGATCTATATGAGGCAATATATAGTAGGCCATGTCATTCACCTATATGATACTTAGAGGTAGGGGATGTTTAGGACTTTGAGTGGCGTATACCCTTCTCCCATAGTGGATAGGGTTTCCCCCTTTCTTCCTTCCCCTTCCCCCTCTGGACTGGATTGGATCGGCCTCTTCTGGTTTCGGTTCGGCGCGAGCGTGATTTGGCTTCGAAGTGGTGTGTCAAGATTTCGGGGTGTGTTTCTACTACTCCCGGTGTTGATGGTGTGACAGTGCTTCAGCAAGTAGCTTAGTGTCATTCCTTGACGGCGTCTGTAACGACGTCTCGTCATGCGCTGGCGTTTGGCCCTGCGTCCCTTCCATCGACGATGTCTTGGCGTGGTTCCGACAGCTCGGTCAGTTCGATGCTGAGGGTGGTTCCAGTTCAGGATTTGGATACAACGTGAGTGGTTCCTACGGTTCCAGGGAGTCACTGCATCGATCTATAGTTCTTCGGAGGGGGAGGCATTGTGTCTCCACGGACTTGTTTTTTTTAGGGTTTTGGATTTTATGATTTGGATATGTTCGATTGTCTGTGATTCGGGTTTTTTTGGGTTTCTACTTTGATGTTGCTGGTTCCTCTCTATTTCTTCACACTAATTTCTTGCCACCATGTCTCTCTGCTTTGGAACCGGATGAGGGTTCATTCGTGGTTTGAATGAAGCTGATTCATGCTCAGAGCGGCGCTTCTGGTTCAGGACGACCTAGATCCTCTAATCGATGACGTTCCCTCGACATGATGTTGGGTCATTCAGTCCTGAGGGACAATGACTTGAATTCGTGTCCTTTGGAATTCTTTTCAGGCCTCTAAGATGGTGGTGGTGAGGTGTCTTGTGGAGTTCGATGAGATTAAACTAGGATAGTAATTGATGGTGGTGACATGGTCTTGTGATTGGTGGTGATGCAGCTAGATTTACTGCATGGATTAGTTCTAGAGGAGGTTTCAGAGCTGACGTTTCATCTTTACAAGGATTTTTGGATTTGGTTGTTTGAGAGGGTATGGCGTCAGCCATTGGACCGGGCCTGTGCTTTGACACAGGACACTTTCTTGCTGATTTGTCATGCAAAGGTGGAGGGATTCATCACGATCATATGCTGGGGTGGGGTTGATGGATGTTGTTTTCTGGTCTTTTTTTATTCTCTCTTTGACATTCGGGTCGTGTGATATCCTATGTTCATGAATTCTGTGTTCCCCCTCCTTATTCCCTTAAAAGGAGGTTTATCTTATAATAAAAAATTTTATGGCCTTCGGGCTGTTGGATGGATACTTAGAGGTAGGGGGTTATATGCTACTAAGACTATGTCTCATTTAAGAAACATCATAATAGGTACATATGATCAGAATATGTTTGTTTATGGCTCATTCTTGGAAGAAGTCATATACTGATTACTACCACTAACATCTGGAGTTTTTTTGTGGGGTTTGGGGTCTTCTTACGTGTCTCACCTAGATTACGGATTAGGGGACAAGGTATGCTAGAACTAATATTCATCGGTCGATTATAGATTTTTTAGAGAGACATTCTAGTAATTTATATGATATATATTCCTCATAGGTACATGGTTATGTGTGAATTCTTCCATGTTTCTTAACTCTGGCATTATTACTATGACCCATATCATGTATTTGATTTTGAGGAGGTTTTGTTTGAGGTAAATGTTTCTTTTGAAGAGTATCTAGTTAATTTCACTGATCATAGAACAAAGAATCTCTGAGGTAGTATGGTTCCTCTTATTCATGTTCTATGGAATCAATACCATATATTAGAGGAGATGTGGAAATGGGAGGCTGATATGTGTGCTCAGTGCTGAAATTATTCACGGATACAACCTAACCACCCTCAAAATGGAACTCAAGGTTGAGTTGTCTTATGGAGGAGAGTTTTAAGATCTCTACTTTCCATAAAGGCCCACATCCATTAATTTTCTATCTAAACCTATCATATTTATTAAATGGAAGTTCCCAAGGGATTATTGAAGGTTTTAGGATCATTCAGAAGGGTTAGAGGGTCTGAGGTTAAGGTTTTATGAGAAGTAGGTTGAGAGAGACAGTTTTCCTAACCATGTATCTCAACCATATGGCCTAAAAAGGGAGAAGAACATTTATTTTAACCATATGAATGAGGCCTATAAAATGTGAAAACTCTAAAATTTATTTCATGTTCATCATGTATAGTTTTCACATAGTTTTTTATTTATATAGTTAAACTGTGCGAGTTTTAGTGCACAGAATAATAATTGTGCATGATTAGAACATTGTTTGGAAACCCATCTGGCCAGACCATGTGCCCTATTAAAAAGGGATATTTTCAATGGTTTAATTTAAATCTAAAACACCTATTTTATTCTCACCATTTTTTCACATCAACCATGAGAATCTCTACTCTTTCCCTCTTTAATATTTTAGTGGATCTACATCATACAATATCCAATTCATTCAACATCAATTGTGTTGGATCACCCTAGGTAAGATTATCACTACATTTTATTCTTTTTTTTCTCTATGTATTTTGTGTTATCTTTATGTTACCTGATATACCTTATTTTCATGTATTTTACCTTATTTTTTAATTTCTCTCATTCTATCAAAAATCTGAAACTGATATTGGGTGATTAGTCTTTTATAGGGATATTGTAGGTGATCAATTACTTTTCCATAAATATTATAGGTGTTATGAAATTTTTTGTTGTGCCACATGATAGAAATTGCATGTATTTCCCCTAAAATGTGGAATTACATTAATTTATCATGAATAACTTTATCTGGATGTTGCATGAGATATGTTGACACCATTGGTGGATGATGACCTCAACTAGAATCACCCCTTTAGGTGCGTATGATTAAATTTCGCTAACAACCTTTCTTTTATTGTAACTAAAACACCCCTATGTCGTGTTTGATTTTTTAACTTATAAATGGAATGAAAAAATGAATCAATTGGATTGATATTGGAATGGGTACTTCACATGGCCCCTTGATCACTAATTATATTGTTTTGATTATCGTTTTGGACCTTGATAACTATAAAGATGTATCCTTCCATGAGTAAGACTTGGATTCCTGATCTATAATAACTTAGGAAACTCATAAGAATCCAAAAAATTTATTGACTCATCTACCCAGTGATATTCAACACTAGTATCTAATAAATATCTTTGATACATGATTTTATTGGATGGTCACTGATGATTCACTTGTAAACATTAGAAAACTAGATTTCCTAGGATTATCTCTTAGGATTTTACTTGATGTCCTTGGACATAGAATTACATCAATGATTTCCTTAGAATACAATCTGATACATCTTGAGATGACCTTAGACTTTTATTTTTACTTGGTTATAAAAATTTAGCATGGAATGTTGAGGGTTCACCTCTTGAATTACACTCATAACCCATAACCTAACATCTCAGTTGATCATTATAGAGGGGATAAAAATTATAATTTACTAATTTCCATAGGTCACCCATGGATCCCTTGTGATTATTATATTTGGATGACTAGATATAACCCATGTGACCCTACCTGAATAATGGTCATATTCTCAGAGACTTCGAACTTAGTTTGTAGCAGTCAGGGTTAACAATGTATCCCAAAAGGTTCCCATGCTCAACATGATTTATATTTAATTAATTTATTACATTTATTATACTTTCATATCATAAATATTATATTCACCAAGTTCATTTTCATTGGACACTATTAGTGGTGTCCTACTGAGTTTTTCTCATACCCTGTTTGGGCTGTAGTTTGGTACTCAAGAAGATTTCAGGGATATAGGTGGGGATAAAAGGAAGTTCCTAGACATGGGTTCTTTATTTCTTTTTTGTATGGGATCTTCAGGGAAGAATACTGATCCATGTGATAAGGATGCTCATGATAATATTTTTTTTATATTTTGTATTCTTTTTGTATATACTCGTTTAGTTGTATATATTATACCATGTTTTACTATTTCATAATTTTTATATCCATGACATCAACCATATACAATGTTTTTTACAACTTTGTGTAATATATTTTTATGATCTGGATGGTATACTTCTAATTCCACATTATTTCCATTTTGTTTATATATTGTTTCCACTTACTTATTTACAATTGTGTTTTACTCTAATAAAGAGGGCATAGTCTCCCCACTATACCAAAATAAACCCTCCCTACTAGTAGGTAGTCTCTGACATATATGAGGCCACTTGAGGCCATGTATCCCCCCATGTTTGGTTACTTATGAGTGAACCAGGATCAGGACATCACAATTATGATGTTATACAAATTATGTTTTTTTATCTGTATAATCAATTTGGATAACTTAGTTTTTACTCAACTATACCAAAATAATATATTATACATTTGACATAATTTTCTACCTAAATATCTAATTTATTATAGGAAAACTAATATTGACTTATATGTTATGAAGATATAGATAAAGAACATGAAATAGAAAAAAATGTATGAGATCATTTTTTATGGGAGTACATTCAATATAAGTTCATACTAAAATTATACTAAGAATGTTACCCAATCAAAGATTTTACTTTTAGTAGATAATAGTAATATTTATGATAATTATTTTTATATCTTTTATATATTTTTACACATCCATTTTTAAATTTATATTGAGAATTGTTTTTGGAAAATAATTCAGATTTTATTGATTAAAATGTTATATAAATCAATATTTATTATTTTGAATCACATGTATTGGATACTAGGTGTGCATCACACAATTATACTGATGTAAAAAATCTTGTATTTGAGAAACAAATGAAGTAATGATAAGTTTTTCAATGTGTTAGGAGTGAGAAAATAGTTTCTAAATTAGATATATAATGCTACTATCTAAATCATTATAGAGGATAAGTTCTAGAATTATATAATTATTACTAAAATCTATCTAGATATAAAATTTTCAACTAAGTATCAGTATTAGATATGAAATTATTTTTCATAAAAGTGAATAAAATGTGAATTTATATATAAAATAATGATTTTTTGTGGCATTTGGAATATGGTAAACTGTTTAGACATTCACTATATGAATAATCATATTTACAATACTCATGATATGAATTTCAATGTGGATTGTAATAGAACATATGTTTTCCAATGTTATATTTTTTATAAAAATGATATATGCATCAAAATACTCCATAGAGATGAAATAATAGAATTAAAATAATATAAATCACTTGAAAAATAAAAAAAAATCTTATTAGATAAAATGTAAAAATAAGTTTTTAGATGAAAAAGTCTTTAGGATGGTGGAATATTTGATCTAATACATTTTTATGTATGTATAAAAACATATAATCAAGCATGTTATTTGTATATGTACATGGAAACCATTACGGATGAGTTCAGTTATTATGAGTAAGAATTTATTATGAGGCACACATTTGAAATCACTGAAAATATGAGATATATTTGAAACAAATTTATAATATCAACTATGTAAAATTATTTATATTCTTTGAACATATGGGTTTAGAATATAATAATCTTATAATTTATTATTGAATTTTCATGTAATTCATTCCTACAAGAACACTGTAAAGTAATGGTATTTATGAAAGGAGTAATTGTATCTTTTTTTATTTGGGTTTATTGATGTTCTGCCAATGTGACTATATAATATTATTTTATTGACATTCTTTATAATATTTTACCTTTTAATATATCTACATTCCATTTCGTTTAGTCATAAATAAAATATTTCGATTATGGATATTGAGGCAACCTAATTTTTTATTTCTTAGGATTTTGTGCCTTGTAACAAATATACAATGATTTATTTATGATAATCTTGACCTATAATTAGAAAATTTGAATTTGAATTTTTATCACAAACAAAAAATTTGATATTATTTCTTTAATCTTATAGAAGATGAACTGTGTGTGTCCCGATATGGTGTTTTTTTGTGGGAAAAATTGAATGAATTAAGGTTTTAGTGGGATAAAAGTTAAACATAGTTAAATTATAAAATAAAATAATATTTCTCATAATATTGAAAGTAACTATTTCCACAAAAAGGGTTTTGATGTTTGAACTGAATTCATGCACACAAAAACAAAAATGGTTGAGTTGGATTCCCTATGATCCAAAGAGATATTTATTCCTTAAAAATTAATATTGACTTAATTTTTATAGATATTGAATTTATAGGTTATCAAGAGGCTATTAAAAGTTGTATTTAAATGATTTTTTTAAGACTATGACATATTTGATATAATCCACATTTAAAATACATGTTTTAAATGTTATAGTTTCAACTGAATGGGAGAGATATTTATTATCTATGTAGGACTTTTATTAAAAAATGGATATGGATGGTATACTATCTATTGATAAATCATTCATTTCCATAAGGAGTTAAATGAAAATACATGGTTTGGAATATGTAGAGACCTTTACATATTATATACCATAACATCTCATTATTATTATGAAAGATATCAAATAGATATAAAAATAACATTCCATAATGATAATTTAGGTAAATATTTTTATATGATAAACTATAATGATTTTAAAGTGAAAAATGATATAGATATGGTATGATAGATATAATGGTCAATACCCACCATCATCATAATCATATGTTTATTCTAGGAAAAAAATTTCAGAGAGGGAGAAAACCAGGGTTTAGGGAGGCCTCAAATAATAGAGACTGTAGACATCCCCTTTAATAAAATTTACCCACTCAGGTTTTAAGTAAGAGATGTTAGGGAGGCAAGTGATGTTGGATCCATGATCCACCATTGATTCTAGGTGATCTGTGACCTTATTACCCTCTTTATATGTGTGGGTCACCTGGATATTGTTGTTAAGGAGAGTTCTACGGTTCCTGACAGTGTAGGATATCAACCATGGGGTGGATCCTTTTCCATAAAATGAGGCATGTAAGATCACAAAGTTAGTTTCAAGACGAATGAGATCAAGATTATCCTAGTTTCATAGAGTTAAATTGGTGAGAACAGCTTTGACCTCATCCTCTAGGGAGATTTAATTACCATAGAATGAAATGGTGGCTAGAATGACACTCCCCAAGGTGTCACAAACAACTCCCCTCCACATATGTCTCCCAAGGTGCAGGACCCCTCCATATTGATATTGTTTCCTGTGGTGGGAGGGTTCCATTACCATGATTATTAGAGTAGGATTTTTTGGTATGATCATGTAATTGAAAATTTTAGTTTCATCATGAATGTAAATGTTTTTTATATAATTTGGACAGGGGGTGTGTATTTATATTTTTAGTGTTTTATAAGGGTAACATAATTATCAAATAAAAAGACATCCTAACATTATAATATATAAATATAGAGTTATAAATGACTTTTTCTATTAAAATACATTATTGAGTCACCCTAAATATAGCGTTTGAAGATCTATAGAGAATGTTCAAATAAGGTTCATGGAATTCATCACAACACATATTTTGGTATAGTGCAAAAGAAATTCTCTAAGGAGAAATCCATCAAGGGTTCATTCTCAGTGGTACTTGGAAAGAGTCTAATGAAGGATCATTGTCCTTGAAATGCGTTAGAATAGATAAAAAAATATTATTTTATATACATGCCATAGGATCTATCATGAATTCCATTTTGTATCCTCAAAACGATGTCCCTTAGTCTTTGAGAAGGCCATGTAGATACGCAGTTGGCCCCCAGCATAGTGGTAAAGTGACCCCATGATCCTACATCCAACCTGACATTTTCCTATCATGGGGTGTGAAAGAAAATATTTCCTATGTTAAAATTAATTATAGTGGTCAAAATAGGTTTCCTACATAGATGAGTGCACCAAAATCAGGTTTTTTATTTTAAATTTAGATAACGAAGTGGGGATTTTTTTTAAATTGATTGATTTTGGAAATAAACGAATATAAACATGAGAAAGGAATTTAGGATTTATTTTGAGAAAAACTTTATTAAACAATTGATATAAAACTATATGAGAATGATGATCATGTTAGGGTCAATTTTCCAATTTTATTCTATCATAGTTCTAATTTATCCAATTATTTTCTGTTATGTTGATAAATGTGATATTCCACAATCACTTCATCTCAATCCTTTGGTCAAATGGAAATTATTAGAATAAACCTTAACAAAAAATTATCCTGGTCTACACTCCTACACGTATAAGTTATCATTGAGTATTTCACCACCAAGCACTGGTCTATTCCATTTTATATAAAGAAATAGCTAGTTGAGGGAGATTCTGATCATTGAAAAAATTAATAATAACAATATAATATAAAATAAAATATGATCACATAAGATAATAAAATCCATTATCACAATTTAATCCAACTTCAGAGGAAAGAGAAAAGGATCTTATAACATTAATAAAAAACTCTTGAACTACAAAAGGGAAAACCTCTCCTTCCCCAATCACACAGATTATTAATCCACCATGTTAAGGGTAATTGTGAGTTTGGGAAAAGAATAATGAATTAGAATATTAGTTAGAATGAAATAAAGAAAATAAAGAACATAAATTTTTTCATCTAGAATATATCCACTAGAAATTTTCTTTATTTCTGCGCACCAGATGACCTAAACTTTTCGAGGTCTCTTCTTATAAGATGTTTCAAATTGTTTTTTCCATCAATCTCGATAATATAATACCATTAACAATCTTTTCAATGAATTTATGTCTGCCTTAATAGGATGGACGTTTTCTTGCAGCAGAACACTATTCCACTAATGCCACACTGATAGGTTTAAGGGAAGCCTTACTGAGTTTACTTCTCCTTGAAATTTATTATAAATCTTACACATTGATTCAATTTTTTAACCTAGCTACAATCATCCTATTTTATGGTCTTTATCTCGAGATATGCTTTATTTAATTAGGTTGGGTCTATTCTACCGACCAGAATAACTCTTCAACTTAGTAGATTTTTTGAGCATGTGAGATTTCTAATGGCCTACAGTTCTAGAAGAATAATCTATAGTTAGAAAATAATACAATCATAAAAAAATGAATAACATGAATTGAATCACAATTTTAGAGTTATACTCAAACAATATAAGCAACATAAAACTGCTAAATGTCAGGATTTAAAAAAATTTCACATTTAAGATGAAACTCCACCAAAAATCATAAAATGTTGAAAATCAGCTCAAATTGATTAATTATTTGGAATTAAATCAATGAAAAAACATATATAGAATTATGAAAATATTATCTTTATCAATTACCCCACACTTATCACTTGGAATCCTAGACAATTAAACATAAATATAAAATCAAAGAAAATTTTAAAACACATATCCTTGGGATCCAACAAGTTAAAACCAAGAATAAAAGATATAACGCCACAAAAAAATATATTTCAAGTTATTAATTAATATCATTTAATATATTTCCACTTCTATTAGCCTCTCATTCATAACAAACACTTACCTCACTTTCATTTTCTCTTATCATACAAATGTCAATTTTCAGCGATGTCTTTCCCATCCAAACTCATAAAAGTGACACCATAGGGTTGATAAATTCTTAATTATCCTCCTGATACAAATCAAGTACATATATTTATCACAAGGGATTTTCTGGGTATTTTTATTGCTTTTATTTGGTAGGATTTTTATTTGAAAAATTCTGAGGCTGAATAAGGAGGGCTTGGCTCTTTTTGGAAGAAAAATTTAATGTTTCTAATTCTCAGTCAAGTATGGTCTCCTCATCACTCCCATTTGACGAAAATAAGCTCTAAAATATATTTGAAATTCAAGGAATGTTCACACCATTAAAAATTTTATCTTCAATAATTTAAATCATCTCAAACATGATTTTTCCTGAAAGCTCCAGATAAGAACAACATTATTTATCCATTGGAAGCTATAGAAAGGAAAAAAATTATTTTTATCATGAAAGCTATATAAAATTACATCTTTCCAAAGAATTAATTTTATTCAGTAGAAAAAACATCTCTTATACACTTTATTTTCCACCCAATGTACCACCAAATGAGGTACTATAATACAAGATAGCTTCCCCCGCACATATGTTCCACTAAATTATGAAATTTAACATAATGAAAATATTGGATAAAGAAAATTAGATTTTAATGTCGCTAACATAACTGGATGTTCATGGATTTTAAGGGATACAAGGATTAAAATTTTAAGGTAGGCCATTATAAAAAGGATTCTTAAAAAAGGTTTCTTGAAAACCTAATAAGTGTCTCAATCATTTAATAAACATATACCTCAAACCAATAAGTTTTGTCTAGAATAAATCAAATTTTGGTTAAATAAATCATGGTTTGGTTCTCTCAAGAAGTGATATAAATAAATATGATTTAAAAAAATGGTTTATAAACCTAATAAGAAAGGAATTTCAAATATAAAGACAGTGAGATGCGGCATGATATTCATAAATCAGAGTAGTTTTCATGAAATCATGAAGTATTTGAACTTTAAAAAATTCCATTTTTAGAATTAATTTAATATTAGTTCCATGGGATAAATATTTTCACTCATTGATTTGGATTTAAAAAAAAAATTAAAAGATAATAAATTCCGTTCAAAAGTTTAAAAAACACAAAAAAATAGAAAAAGAAACATAAAAAATTTAAAAAACACAAAATAATTTTTTTTGAAAATTAAAAAAAAAACAGAAAATCAAAATTCTAAAATAAAAAGATTTCCTCCTTCATACTTAAATGATGTAGTGTCCACAATGAATTCAAATGGATTTAACTAGAAATAATATTTGAAAAATGAATCACAGAAAGCAAGAAAGTGTAAATGAGATGTATGACATGGAGGATTTTATTGATAAATATGTTAGAGGAGTGTGATCTCCTCCACCGGATCTATTAGAATGGTCCCATGGAATTTATTTATCCAATTTCCATAAACAGTGAATGGCTCCTGCACTCCATCTTTCACAATCTTCATATACCCAAAAGGATATACATGAGTAGCTATAAATGGACCTTCCTACCTGGAATGAAGTTTACATGGAATTAGTATAATTCATGAGTTGAATAAAAACACCGTGTATTTAGGTTGAATGTTTTTTAACCGGATCAACTTGTCATGATCCACTCTTCTTCTCTCTTTATAAAGCCTGAAATTTTCAAAATATTCCATTCTAATTTCTTCTATCTCATGTAACTGTAATTTTCTCTACTTCCCAGTGCTTTCAAGATACAAATTTATCTTCCTCACAACCCAATATTCCTTATGTTCTAATTCTTCAGGTTGGTGATAACTTTTCCTATAAATTAGAATTTATAGACTCATTTCAATCAGGGTTTTTTAGGCTATCATATAATCCCATAATGTGTCTTCCAATCATTGGCTCCAATCCTTCTTGTTTGGATTAATAGTCTTTTCCAAAATTCCCTTGATTTCCCTATTGGATACTTTATCTTGAGCATTAGTCTTTGGATGATAGATAGTTTATGTTTTGTGATGAAACCCATACTTGTTTAGTAAATCCTCCATTATCCTATTGAAAAAATTAGTCACCTAATCACTTATTATGTATATTGGCACTCCAAACCTACAAAATATGTTATCCCTAAAAAATCACAGACAACTTCAGCATCATCTGTCTTTGTAGATTTTTCTTCCTCCCATTTGGAAACATAATGAACTGCAAGCAAGAAATAATAATTTACAAATGATGTTAGGAAAGGAAACATAAAATCTGTCCCGAAGACTTAAAATATTTCATAAACATTAAGTGTTTTTTGGGGAATTTCTTGTCTCTTTGAAATATTTCCATAAAAATGACATTTTTCAAACCTTTTGAAAAATTCATGAGCATCATTAAAAAGGGTGGGCCAATAAATTCTATATTCTAAAACCTTAATTTCTATTCTTTGAGGTCCAATGTGGACTCCACAAGTTAATGTGCGACAAAAATCAAAGGAAGAATATATTTCACTTTCTAGAAAACATCTTCTTATCACTTTATCATTGAAAATTTTACAAATAAATAAATCATCCCAGATATAATATTTTGATTCAGATTTCATTTTTGAATTTGGTTGGAATTAAAATAATATGGGACCAAAGATGTTATCAGAAAATTAGCCATATTAGCATACCATGGAACTTCACTGTTAATGATATATAGTTATTCTCTAGGAATCTTATCATTAAGTGGGTTCTATTTTAGAATTTATACTTTAGTGGTTTTGGGTAGTCGACTTAGATGATCAGCCACCTGATTTTCAGTTCCCTTTTTGTATTTAATTTTGAAATTGAACTATTATATTTGTTGAATCAATTTCACTTGACATGGATTTGCATATGACTTTTCTATTAAATACCTAAGTTCTTAAAGATCAGAAAACACAACAACTTTAGTGCCAAGAAGATATTATTTAAATTTATCTTTTTAAAATATGACAGTAAAGAACTTATTCTCTGTGGGTGTGTAATTGTTTTGTGTGGAATGAAAAGTCCTTGATGCATATGATATGACTTGTCGCTTTATTCCAATTCTTTTTGATAGAGGAGCCTTCACTACGTTGTCGGATTCATGGCAAAGAAACTTAGGAGGGTACTCTTAATCAGGTGTTTTCATTATTGGATGCATGATCAACCATTTATTTAGTTCAACAAATGAATTTATAAAAGAATAATCAGTATTAAAGTCATCTTCCTTTAGCAGTAATCTTGATATTGGGAGAGGAATCTTACAAAAATCATTGTTGAATCTTCTGTAAAATCTTGCATGTCCTAAAAATGATCTAACATGTTTTAAAAAAGTTAGATATGTAATAGTATTTATTACTTCAAATTTTGATTTATCAAACACAATATATTTTTTTGAAATTTTGTGCCCCAAAACCATTCCATTTTCAACCATAAAATGACATTTTTCCAAATTTAAGACAATATTTTTTTCAATCCATGCCTTGAAAACTTTTTCCAAATTTCTTAATCAATGATAAAATAAATCACCAAAACTAAAAAATCATCTAGAAATACCTCCAATAATTCCTCAATATGATATGAGAAAATACTCACCATACACAAATTAATTGTACCTGGGGAGTTGCATAGCTGGAAAGGCATCCTTTTGTTGGCGAATGGACCAAATGGATGGGTGAAGGTCATCTTCTCCTAGTCTTCTGGTGAAATCGGTACCTTGAAGTATCTTGAGATTCCATCTAAAAAGCAGCAATGAGTTTTTACAGTGAATATTTCTAGATTATGATCAAAGAATGGAACGATAAAGTGGTATTTTCAGGTAACAAGATTCATCTTCTGATAATCTATACACACTCTCCAGATATTTTTTACTCACATAAATATCAGTTAGTTTATTTCATTTTTAACAGTGTTCATGATGGGTCTCTTCAGAGACATCTGATAAAATTGGAACAATACAGTGTTCGGGATGGTTTTCTTTGGGACTACATGAATGTGGCTGAACCACTTAGAATCAGAGACTGGGTAAATGTTTCCAGATACTAGCAATTTATGTATCTATTTTTTTAAAAACTTCCATGATGTAGGGATTGAGTCTTCTTTGAGGTTTTATAACTAGACATGCATCACTTTCATAAAATATTCTACAAGAGCAGACCTTGGAATTGATTCCAGGTATATCACCTAAACTCCATCCTATAGTAGAGAAATTGTTTTTGAGTAAGTCAATTAGATTGTGTTTTTGTGAATGGGATAGGTTATTGGAAATTATTACCATCAATTTCTATCCTTCCATTAGGTAAGAATACTGTAAATCACTTGTCAATGGGTAAAGTTACTATCATGGGGTTGTTTAAGGGATGATATTGAATTTAGGTTTCCTACTTATTTGGTTGGAATCTTTGGTATCATATCATTTTCATTTAATAAATCATAAAAAAAGATAGATTTTACCTCTTCCTCAAACATGATATTAAGATTTTTAGGTTTTTGGGAAATAGAATTTTCGAATAAAAAGAGTTCTCCCAAAGATAAGAATTCACAAGGAATACTTGAATCTTCAATTGGTTCTATACCATCTTCATGGGAGATCACATAATGTGAGTGATTACTAGAATTATGTTTCACCACTTCAATAATTTTAAACTATATTGTACTATCTCTGAGTTCCATTGTGATTGTTCCTTAATGAACATTGTTGATAGTCCTGGCTATTTTCAGGAAGGGTCTCCCCAGGATGATGGGAGATTGGCCTGGTTCTCTATCATCTTCCATGGTAATGGCATAAAAGTCTGCTGGAAATATCAATCCTCTCACCCCCACGAGTACATGTTTTACAACTCCAGCTGGGAAAACGGTGGATCTATTTCATAATTAGACCACCAATTTAGTTGGTTTTAGTTCTTAAATATGTAGGGATAAAAATATCATGTGAGGTATAACATTTATTGAAGATCCTAGTTCACATAGTGCATCAGTAAAATTTAAAGACCGAATGGTGCAAGAAATAAATAATGTCTTTGGATCATGGAAATTTTTTCCATTGTTGATGTGATCAGTTCTAAGGAACTTCTTTCTAAGCTGATTCTCTCATCTCAATCCGACCGCATTTTTTTTGTGAAATGTTCTTTTAAAAATTTTGCATACTTATAGATTTTTCAGATTGCACCTTTTAGTGGGAAGTTGATCTCAACTTTATGAAAGATTTCCTGAATTTCTTATTGAAGTCACTCTTATCAAACCTTCTTCAAATGAACTAATTTAGATGGAAATGGTTCTTGGATATCCTTTTTTTATATTTCTTTTCTTGGCAAAGGTGTTTCTATCCTTTCCTTCATAATCATGGTTCTTTGCCCTTTGTTTTTCGAGTTACATTATTTTAGATATATGTGTTGGGAATCAAAAGGTATATTCAAATCATAATCCTAACTTTTTTAGGAGTTGTGATCTATTTTTCACTTCATGTTTTAATGACTCTCATGCTTTCATTGGGATTCATAACTGTTTGGGATGGGGGTTTGTCTTAATTATTGGTCATAATACCAATAAGGCCACAAATTTTATCATACAAAAATATCCATCTATTATTTCTCTCTTAAATATACTTTTCTTGGTGGTTATTATGGGAACTTGTTGATGTTTTGTCTTATGGTTTCTAGTGGTATGGTTGTTTAAAGGGTTGTTGTAATGGTGGAGGGTTCTTCTATTGATGTTGCTGAAATGGAGGTTGATTTTGGTATTGATTCTGAAAAGGGGGTCTATCCTGGTTATATAGGAATCCATATCCATATTGGGTCTGGGGTTGATTTAGTTTATTTTAATAGAATTTCCTTTCATGATAGGAATCAACACAACTTTCGATCCCCTGCACTTCTACACATTGATCGGTGTAATGATAAGTATAAGAGCATAAACCACATATCCAACTCGGGCCTTATTGGTCTTTCAATTTGTTCACATAATTTTGTCTTATCACACTGGTCATTTATTTATGTGCTGCATTAAGTAAGGGTGAGGACGAATTAGAAGTTATTACCTAATGGATTCCTTTAGTTCTCATGCCTCTTGTGCCAAATTACAATGAGTTTTTCACAGTCTTTTCAATCAGAACTATGGTATTTACTGGGGACTTTTCGATCAAGCCTCATCAAGATTAGGCATCTAGTAAATTGTGATCATTATCAATTATTCATTGATAGAATAAAATAATGAAATTGTGTTCCTCCATTGTTAATGTTGGATTCTAGCACAAAGCTTCTTGAATCGCTCCCAGTACTCATAAAGTGTCTCTATAGTTTATTGGATAATTTCATATATCTCTTTTTGAATAGGATCTTGGATGTCGGAAGAAAAATATTCATGTATCATTTTTTCTGATCTTCCTAGTCTTAGACCTATCCTAGTTATATATTGTACAGACATTCATTTTTTTCACCCTCAAGTGAGAAGGGGAGTACCTGCCACTTTACTGGTTCTTCTATAATTCCTTGGGGACTACAATTATAGCACACATTTGAAAATTTCTGAATATTTCTGTTTTGGTCTTCTCTTACAAGACCATGAAATTTTGGTAGAATTTGGATCATGTTAATTCACAATTCATAATCATTATCTAAGGAGATAATAACAAGTTAATTTTTATGATTAGAGAAATGTGGTGCAAAGATATCACACAATGTTTGGTTAGGATTGCCAACCATTATTGTAGGGTTAGAGTGATCACTGAAAGTGTCACTTAAATATGTGACGTTTTTTTCCTAAAAATATCTTTTAAAATAATGTTTTCTCAATTGGGTTATTGTTTATTCAATTTCATGACCAAATTCAATTAAATTTTTATTTGAACTATAGTTCATTCAATAATTGTTTTTAGCTTTTTTGTTTTGATTCACTGCCTCCCCAGTAATGGTGCCAATTTTTGACAAATTCATTTCATGGGTTTTTGTAAAAAAATTACTTCCTCTTTTAAAATAAAGTATAGTGGTCAAACATGGTTGCCTCTAGTGATGATTACACCACAATAAAGTTTTTCACTTTAAATTTAGAGAACTAATTGGTGATTGTTTGGACAATGACTGATTTTGAAAAGAAAAGAATCTAAAAAAGGAATGGAATTTATGAATAATTTTGAGAGGAAGTTGATTAAACAAGTGGTCTAAAACTATATTAGAATAATTATCAGGTTAGGGTTAGTTTTTCAATTTTAATTCTATCATTGCTCTAATTTATCCAATTCTTTTCTACTATGTTGGTAAAAGTGAGATTCCACAATCGATTCATCTAAATCATTTGGACAAATGTAAATGATAATAATAAACCATAATAAAATATTTTATTGGTCTATACTACTTCAAATATGTGATATATTTTTATAAAATACACTCAATTGACTTTGGAAATTACCAATTGAATATTGTTTATTCTAGAAAATCAATAATCTCCACTACCCCTCCTACGCGTACTGGCTATCATTTAGTACTTCACCTCCATGAAATGTTCTATTCAATTGTTTAAAAACCAGTAGCTAGTAGAGTGAGATATTTATATATTACTAGATAAACAATATAAATATAATATAAAATCAAATACAATCACATAAGATAATAAAATTGGTTATGACTATTTGAAACCAACTTCACAGAAAAGAGAAAAGGATCTTAAAAGATTAATATAAGAACTCAAGAACTAAAAATGAGAAAACCACTCTTTCCACAATAAAATATAGTATTAACCCACCATGTTAAGTGTAATTGTGAATAAGGGGGAAGAATAAGTAATTACAATATTTGGAACAATAAAAGAGACAAAAGGAAGAAACAAAATTTTCTCATTTAGAATTTGTCCCCCAGATGTTTTCTTCATTTCTTCCCATCAGATGAAAAAAATGCTAAGATTCCTTATTATAATGTTTTCCAAATTTAGTTTTCCATTTAACCTTGATATTTCAGAATTTGGGATCGTTTCAAAGAAGTTATGTCCACCTTAATAGAAATGACGTTTTCTTGCCGCCTGACACTTTTCCACCAAACCCACTATGAACAGTTCAAGGGAGGCCCTAATGAAATAATTTCTCTTTAAAATATATTTGTGAATATTTAAAATAGTTTAATATTTATAACCTAGATTTAATCATCCCATTTGTATGTATTTATCCTGAGATATGCATCATTTAATGAGGTAGTTTCCATTCTACCGACCAGAATAAATCATCAAATTAGTCAATTTTTTGGGCATGTGGGAGTATGAATGGGATCTGGTTCTAGAATAAGAATTTGTAGACAATGAACCCTGGAAGCCTAAAATAAATAACCAATTTAGTTGAATCAAAATTTTAGATGTTATTCTCAAAAAACAGAAGCAACAAAAAACAGATAGAAGTTAAGATTTAACAAATTTTCACATTTAAGCCCAAAATCCACCCAAAATCATAAAACGATGAAAACCATATCAAATTGATTCATTGATTGGAATTAAATCATTGAGAAACATATGTATAAATATGAAAATAGTATTTTTATCAAAACCCCTTGATCAAATCCTGGTATAACCCTAATATTTAGGTGGGGTGAAATCTCAGTCTATGGGGGTTGTTTATCGACTCATCTGGTGGGGGACAACTTTGATGGACCAGAGTCCTCTAATATCAAGCTCCAATAGTGAAATTATTGTAGTGGAAGGCTCAAATTTGGTGTTATAGGTTGGATTAGTTGGAGGCTTGGATTATAAGTGATTGTCTTGAGTGGGCATTTGCGCAATAAAGTAGAAACACTCTCTATAATGGTAGGGGGGACCTCCATCAGTGAGGGAGGGAAGGATCTGTGGTGGAGCTTGGTGGAGAAAATGGTTGCATGGATTGGAGTTATTAGTGGGAGTGGGATTTACATGATGATATATGAATCTACAGTGGGAGAAGTGCTCGATGTTTCAGTGAAAAAAATTATCTCATTTCCATAGTTTAGATCCATGGGCCTTCATAACAACAACTCCAATATTTACATGGGTACCAGATTGGGAATAATGAAAGGGTATATAATCATCCATCAGTATCAAGAACTGTGCATCTCTACATGAGGAATTTATTCCCAAAATGTTTAGCCATGCAAGATTGGGAACTGGGTTATTAAATGTATCAATTATGCAGGAGGGGGTCATATAGGGGTCATATTCCTACTAGGACTATGGGACATGTAGGGGTTCCCCCTAAACCTCAAAAAAGTGGATTACTAATAACATTCTAATTTTTTCAATGTTTTCTAAACTTATATAACCTCTTTCTTTATGTACATAGTATGAATTAATGATATGTTCATTGAATTTATAGTTGATAGAGAGATTATTGTAAGGGTTTTCAAAGATTCTAGCTTCAAATTATAGAAGTATGACACATGATCTCAATATTTTTTTGGTTTTTCAAAAATAGATTAGTTAGTTTTTTGAAGAATTAAAAACAATCCACCTTGGAAAACTCAAAAAAATAGGTAAAGTAAATCTCCGCTACTAATCCATTAAAAGAATTTACTTAGATGGAGATATTTATTATTGAACAAGTAGTTTTTATAATAAAAAATAACATAATTTAGATTTAATATTACCATAATAAAGAATTTATATGTCCAATAAATTTAGTCTAACCAAAATAAAAACATATCATTTGAAAATACTATCTAATTTGAGAAATTTTATTTTGGGGAAATGCAAATACATGTTAGGTTATAAGGGTCCAAATTCTCTCAGACCCTTATATTTTCATTTCATGGGTGTTTTGGGAGTCAAAGGGTGTTTCTTAGTAATTTTGGAGGACATTAAAGGTTATGTTATTTTACATGACGTTTTGTAGTAATTCTACATTTTATAATTTTGGTTAAATTTAGGATATGTAAAATTATTATATATAATTTCTAAAAATATTATGTATTTATTTTTTAAAAACAAAGAAAACGATACGTAATAAAAAAACTATACCCATGTTTTATTAGTATATTAAACCTTAGATATTGATTTATATTTATTTAAGTATCTAACATAGTGAAATATCATATTATGTATGGATTTCAATAAATAGAAAAAACTATACACATTTTTAAACCTTACATAATGAATTAAGAACATCACATGGATTATTTTTTTGTATTATTTTCTTTATTGGGTAAATTATGTTATATATTTTCTATATTTGATTACATATCGTCTTCATTTTCTTAGGCATTGAGTTTTTCCCATGTAAATAATTTTACACATATTTAATATATTACATTGTTTAAATAATTTCAAAAAATCATGTTACAAAAAATAATATGTGTGTGTATATATATATATTAAATAGTGAAACACAGACACACAAATACATATATAAATATATTATAATTTTTTGTGAATAAGGTAAAAATATTCTAAATGAAAACACATCATTTAATGGACTTTATGAGATTAGAATATAAGAAAAAGAAATGTTTTAAATTTCACTACATCATTTATTGGAATTCATAAGAAAAAATAAGGAAAATAAAAAACAATTCAATGAAAAATCTTTGAAATGGGAAACATTGACAAAACAAGGGAAAAGTTGGATGAATGAAAACTAGGTTATTTGAAAATTAGATGAAAAGATGAGAATATATGAAATAATAGGAGAGAGTCACCATCTAGGGAAAAAATTAAGTGATAAAGTATGGGATTGAAAATGAATTATGATTTAAAATGGTGTTTTTAATATTTTAAAACATGTTTTATGATTTATGAACATATTTTAATATTTAAAAATATGTATTTTAAATATGTTGTTATCGGAATAATAATCCCCATGTCTGAAATATATTCTAACCAAGATGATGTGGTGAGGTTTATATGACTCTATTTTCTTTTAAAATTATAAACCCTCATCTCTCTTGGATACCACCTACATTTCATGAGCCTTGATGACCAGATTCACTCATTGAGTTTTGTGAGAATTACTAAATAGTTGTGGCCTTTACATCAATTTTAGTTTTCTTGGATAATTACTCACCTATTCCAATTCTTGAAAATAACTCCATCTTTGGTTCTTCCATATAGAATCATCATGATTTACTTCCTGGTAGGTGATCTAGAAACTCTTTTACATATTATGGGAATCACGGAATTATCATGTTGGTGTTATCCTTTGATTAAATGGTTTCAAAAAACTTTAGAAATAAAAAAATTTAATTATTATATTATAAAGTGGAATTTCTGCCCAAGTATTTTACACACTACTGCATTATTCTATGTGTTAAATAGTGTTTGGTGTGTTTTTATAGTGATTTTTCTTTCTATTGGGACATATAATGTTTTTTCTATGAATTTACTTCACTTATTTGTTGATAAAAAACATTATTTAATCTATTCTGAATAAATTGATCGAATATAAACTCATGAAATAACAATTACATAAAGATGTAAATAAATATATTGTTACAGAAATATGGAAATGGTAATGGTGTTTATATTGTCTACAAATAATTTACAAGGAAGAAGCAATGAAAAGATAATCAGTTAATGTAGTCCACTATTGTTCTTATAGCTTTTAAAAGTTTACATGATTGGGGGGTTATGTTTTGAAAACATTATAAGTATCTATTGATATTTTCCATACCTCCATAATTGGTTAAAACACTTAAATTAGTAATAAATTAGTCTTGTGTGATTATATATTTTATTGTGGTGTTAAGTTGTGATAATTTTAGAAGCTTATATTGATATTCTATATGAATCCATAATTGGTTAAAAGACATGAAATTATTAATGAATTATCCACATGTGATTATATAATTTACATTTTACATGACCGAGAATGGAATCATTATTCTGAATTAAAAATTGATATGGTCAAAGAAGGTTCCTTAATGTGTTTTCATCTGATTTAATATGGAAGACTATTTTGATTTAATTTGTTTGAAATTGTTCTCAAATATAATGATGTAAATATTTTTGTTATGGTGATTATGTGGTAGGTATTAAAAAAAGATTTATTTTTTTTGGGAATTATGAAAGTTGTTGGCATGTGATTGCATGGTAGTTTTTTATGGTGAATAATGGTTTTTATGGGGTAGTGCTCGGTAATACTTGATAGTATATAATGATATTCTAATAAAAAATTTATAAATCAATATCGGTATTGAATTAAATAAATTGTAACTATTTAATGAACTGATGTGATGTTAAATAGAATGGTATTGGATAAAAAGAATATAGGAGTTGTAAAGTTAATGGGTTTTTATTTAATAGGGTAATTATGGGGATAATAAACATAACATTGATGGAAAATGATAAATAATGAATTAGTTGAATAGATAATTAAAATGGGGGATTGTATATGTTTTCTCTTATTATTTTTTCTAGATACCATGATCATCTGATTCATATAGGTAGTAGTGGTTGTTTATGGGTAGTGGTTAATTTATGGTAAAAAATTATGGATTGTTATAGGGATAATTATGATAACCCATCAATTAGGTATTGTGTGGGACTACTCCATAATTGTATTTTCAGGTGATTTTTATATGCACTTTACCCAAGATGAGTATTTTTATTGGAAATAATGTTTTGAGTTCTGGGTGTTTTCTAGAATACCTAGGTTTGCAAGGGATTATATAGAATACCAGTCCCTCTTTACTGCCCACCATTCAGACATAGTATGGGATGTGATAGATCATGGTATATATGATCATGTAGGATATAATTTTAGGAGGTCTAATATGTCATGTTCTGAAAAATAATTGAGTGAAATGATATGATGTGGAGATGATTTATTGAGTTGATATGTGGTGGGGGTTGTGCATTATAGGAGGAGGACATTGTGTTTATAACATACATGTTCATAATACTCTACCTTGATGATGAAAGGGTTTTTAGTTTTGTGATTGTGATATGATAATGTTGCGATAAAGATATTTATATTTTTTCTAACAAGAGATGTTAGACCCTATGGGAGGTTCTGTATGACCTGACCCAACCCAGCAAGGTCCCATCTTGGCCGATGATATGCCTATAATTCCACTCTAATCTCACATCCAATATGACAGGAAATGGTGAATACAACTAAGTAGGAATATCTCAAAATATTCTAGGCTTTATCCTATAAAAACTTGAACTGACACATCTCCAATGCACAAGATATCAAAATTTACCAGTAAGATACATAAAAAATAAACTAAACTATAAAAAATTCATACATGAGAAAGTGAATACAAATAAAACTCATAAGGAAAGTACAAGGGAAATAATATTGACATATATCTAAAACACAAAGTTCTGAGATGCTCCTCCATGTTTCATGTACTCCAGGATCACTCTCCCACCACAATTTTCATTGACACCATCAAAAATCACCATGCTCTAGAATATATCACCAAGCATCACTCTATGATAGCTATATGAAATCTGAACTAGCTACACATATATCCTTACCATATCTAAACCTATATTTCATATTTATAGACACAACATGTGTGGGAAAATGGCTGGTATATAGGTGATTATAAACATACCCATAAGAATGACCCAAAATAACAATGTGAGAACAACAACACTCATCAAATCAACTCTTGGTATGTGATATGAGTAGGAGGAATATGTAGGGGAAGTCTTAGAACACTATGTTAGCTCAATTCCTAAAGTACTAAAGAGTTTTTGAGAGAAACACTATATAGAGTAATCCAAATAATTCCCTATTATGTGAATTAAAAAGGATGTATGAGTAGTCCCAATCATCACTACAGTTGAACCCAAAATTCATATAGCATAATCACATAATAAAGGTTAGAATATATACTGTAACGTCCCGAGTCTGGATCCCCTCCACTGGTGCCCAGTACCCAGTTCGCCACATGACCTCAAGGGCGTTTCCCTGAACGCCAGAGGCTGCTGACTAGTAGCGAGGGCCTTGGTGAGTCGGTGGGGAAACTATGCCCTCATTCGGTAAGGTATACAAGGTAATAAAACAACAATAAAAAGTGGAAGCAGTAATCATAATGCATAACAAAAGAAAGCAGACAGCGGAAGCAATGCAGATATCCAACAATGATAACAATACTGCAGTAGATACAAGAATCTATGGAAAGTATCAAACACAACAACCTGCTGGAATAAAACTGAACCAAGTGCAAAAGAAAAACAAAGAAAGCTCCTCAGCATCGCGAGCCACGACTTGGTCCCATGCTCCCCAGCTTCTAATGCAGTCAAGATCCTGAAGTAGAAGGGAACTTGCCCTTATCTATACCTGCAGCAATATAGTCTACTTGGGCCCAAAAGCATGGTCCAAAAAGGGTGTGACATACAATCCCAGTAGGAAATCACCCAAAGATTTGTGCCTAACAGTCAATGAATACATGGCAGTAAATAAACAAGAAGCAGAAAACAAGAAATAACAAGCAGCTACAATCCACAGCTCTAACAAGTAAAGCACACAAGTAAGCAGTCAACAATAAGAAGAAAATAGGTATCCCTCTAGGTAGCTCTCATAGTCTAACTCCTATGGTTCGACCTCTAAATACTAGAAACCATCTAGGAGGCACACACAGTCTCAACCCTCTGGTTCTTCTACGTAATTAAGCAAACTCTCTGGAGAAGCACTCACCGTCAATTCCCACTATAGTCTCGTATCATGCTAAAGGATCTCTAGGGAAGCACTCAACGTCAATTACGGTTGTGGCCCGCGTCGTAGTTAAAGACACTCTGGAGAAGCCCTTCTATCAGTTCTCCCTTTGGTCTACTACTCTAGGTTCTCACAGTCCTGAGTATAACTAAACATGCTCAGCGCGTGCATATCGTCCAAGTAAACCTCAAGAACTACTTGGGTATCAACTAAGGCTCAACATCAATACTAAAACAACAATCCACAATCCAACAGCTAGGCATGGAAAGGCAAACTGAGCACAAACAAAATACTCTAATCACAAGCAATAACCTCTACTAAACCAATCAAGAAAATCAAGAAAGTAACAAGGAAAAAGCAAGAAACACGCAATACCCCGTTCAAGTGTATCAGTGGAAATTGCAACAAATATTCATCAACTTTCTACAGAAATGCACAAACCACCTACCTCGATCTAAGGAGATCGGTATATGTGAACCTTGTTGACAAATTCCCCTAAGAACGACATAGATCTGAGGAAATGCACAAAATGTTCATCCCACAATAACTTGGAAAGCAAAAGGAATCAAGAAACAAGGATAAAGCAGAAGGAAGAACTCACCGCTGTGATTCCAACGCAATTGACCGTGTTTGAATCAGAGAACAGATGGCGGGGCGAGAGTTCGTTGAAGAGCCGACTGTACGGTCTCTCTTGGACGGTCTAAACCTGAAGAAGAAGAAGATGGATATAGGGGTTAGACACGACCTTGGTCCATTTAATGAAAAAAATAAAGTACACGACCTGTAATTTTGGAGTACATGGCGTGTACTTCGAATTTTACATACTCCGAAATAACCGGCCTCCACCTCAGCCTTACAAACCATGTGTGTGGCCCGGACACGGCCAACACAGGGCTTCGAGCTGGGGAAAGAGTACACGACGTGTATTAAGAAAGTACACGGTGTGTACTTCTGAAATTTCCAGAAAACTCATTTTTCTCAAAAACTCTAGAAAAAAGGAAAAACATACTAAAAAAGAGATTAGGGTTCTTAAAAACATCCCCATTAAAGAAATTCATCCCTGAATTTTCCTATTGAGGCGGAGAAGGGGAAACCCCGAACAGCTCCGGCCACTGCGATCAAACATCGGCCTCCCTCTCCCAGGTAGCGTCCTATACTTGCTCGTGCTGCCATAGCACTCATACCAGAGGAACATACCACCCACAGAGAACCTTCGTACTACGATCGCCAATCTGGATAGGATGATCCTCGAACGACGCATCCGCTTCAAGCTTAAATTCCTCGAACTGAAAGACATGAGACAGGTCTGGAAAGTAATGTCAGAGCTGAGAGACGTGGAAGATGTCGTGCATGGCCCAATACCATTGAGGTAGCTGCAACTGATAGGCGAACGACCCCACTCTCTCCAAGACCTCAAACAGCCCGACGTACCATGGTGAAAGCTTACGTTGTCTCCGAATCCTCTTGTGTCCCAACCTCGGTGCGACACGTAGGAAAACCTGATCACCGACCTCGAACTACAGAGGTCGTCTCTGCTGATCAGCATAAGACTTCTGTCGAGACTGCACTGTATCCATCCTCTTTCAAATTAGCTCTATCTGCTCTGAAGTCTCCTGAACGAGACAAGGTACCGGAAAAGCTTCCGCTCCTGCCTCCAGCCAGCATAAGGGTGATCAGCAGGGACTACCGTACAATGCCTCGTATGGTGCCATCTGAATGGTCGCCTTGAAACTGTTGTTGTTGGCGAACTCCACCAGAGGAATATGATTCTCCCAAGAACCGCCAAATTCATGGATGCAAGATTAGAGAATATCCCCAAGCACCTGGATCATGCGCTCGGACTGGCCATCAGTCTGGGGATGATATGTTGTACTCAAAAGTACCTACGTACCCAAGGCCTTCTGAAGTCCCTGCTAGAACTGAGAGGTAAAGCGCACATCTTTGTCTGAAATAATAGAGCGCAGAACTCCATGCAGACGAATGATCTCCCTGATGTAATGTAGTCCCAGATCATTGACACTGAAGGTCTCCTTGATCGGCAAGAAGTGAGAAACCTTCGTAAGTCTGTCAATGATAACCCAAATACCATCGTTCCCTCGGGGTGATCTCGGAAACCCGGTCACGAAGTCCATCACAACATCGTTCTACTTCCACTTCGGAATGGGTAACTACTATGAAATCCCCTCTGGTCGCTGATGCTCTACTTTCACCTGCTGACAAGTAGAACATCTCATGACAAAACCAGCAACATCCTTCTTTATACCTTGCCACCAGTTTTTGCGATGAAGGTCCCGATACATCTTGGTGACACCAGGAAGAATTGCCCAAACAGAGGAATGGAAATCCCGCATCAGCTCCTCACGTATATCTGATGGCACCCATACGCGTCCTTGGAAACGCAAGATCTCATCCCCACCCACTGTCCATCCAAAAATAGGGTTCTCTCCTGACACACTCTCCCGAAGGACTAAGCCTTCTGAGTCTGATAGCTGCCTCATCCGTACCCGATCAAGTAGCGTGGAGGTAACTGCTATAGAAGATAGAAAAGTCTGTCCCTGTTTGTTGTGCACCTCTAGATGCGTCTCAAAGAACAGAGCCATCAGCTTCCACTCACTACTGGCCTCTTGAACTGCCTGAACCTGAGTTCTCCTGCTCAACTCATCTGTCACGGCGTTGCCCTTTTCCGACGTATAGGCAAGCTCGAAATAAAAAGACTGAAGATACTTGACCCACCTGTACTACCTCAGATTTAGATCACGCTGAGTGAAGATATACGTGAGACTATTATGGTCAGTGAAGACCACAAAGTTCTCTCCTAGAAGATAGTGTCTCCAATAGCGCTAGGAATGAACAATAGCTGCCAACTACAGATCGTGCGTAGGGTAGTTCCTCTCATGTGGCCTCAACTACTGAGACCCATACGCAACGACTCCATATCCCTGCATAAGCATAGCTCCCAGCCTGATACCCGACGCATCACAGTAAACAGTGTAACTCTTGCCTGGCTCTGGAAAGACTAGTATCGATGCTGATGTCAAATTCATTTTCAGCTCCTGAAAGGCTGACTCACAAGAATCTGACCACAAGAACTTTTCCCCTTCTTGGTCAGACCTGTCAAAGGTGCTTCTAAATGGGAAAAGTCCCAAATGAAGCATCTGTAGTATCCAACCAGCCCTAGGAAACTCCATACCTCAAAGACATTCTTCGGCTGCTCCCAGGAAACTACAGCTCCCACATACTCTGGGTCCACTGATACTCCTTCCTGTGAGATGACGTAACCCAAGAAGTGAATCTGATCCATCCAGAAGTGGAACTTTGAGAGTTTATCATAAATTCGATGCTCTCTCAGTGTACTCATAACGATGTCAAGATGGGTGGAATGGCTGTGTCGAGTGTGAGAGTACACCAAGATATCATCCACGAAGACCATGACAAAGGAGTCCAAGTAAGGATGGAACACTCGGTTCATCAGTGCCATGAAAACTGCAGGCGCATTAGTGAGATCGAACGACATGACTGCATACTCGTATAGACCCTACCTGCTCCTGAAGGCTGTCAGAGGTATATCTGAGGGTCTAACGCATATCTGATGATAACCAGACCTCAAGTCAATCTTTGAGAACACCTAGGCTCCTCAAAGCTGATCGAACAGGTCATCAATCCGTGGTAAGGGATATCGGTTCTTGACCGTCAACTGGTTTAGCTTATGATAATCCACACAAAGACGAAGGGTACCGTCTGCCTTCTTTGCAAACAGAATAGGCGAACCCCAATGAGAAGTACTGGGTTGAATGAAACCCTTAGCCTGTAGCTCCTCCAACTGCTTCTTGAGCTCCTGCAACTCAGGTGTGGCCATCCTATAGGGAGGAATTGACACCGGTGCCACTCCTGGCATGAGATCAATAGAGAAGTCTACCTCACACTCCAGAGGCAAACCCAAAAAGTCTTCTGAAAAGATGTCCCTGGAGCGATCCACCACTGGAGGAAAGTCCAACTGTGTAGTCCCATGATCATACATATAAAGACTAGCAATCTGGGCTATCACCCCTCCTAGCCCAAGATGCTCGAGTCCCGCCCGACTCGCCTGAACGTCCCATTCACCTCTATGAAGGAAAGATTCACCTTCTGGTGAAATGAAACTGACTTTGCGGCGATAACAGTCAATGGCTGCCTGGAAGGGAATCAACCCGTCCATGCCGAGAATGACATCATAGCCTATCATTTACAAGACATAGAGATCCCATAAGAAGAGATACCCTGCAACCTCGAGAGGGCACTCTCTACACTGGAATACACTAGATGTCCTCGTCCCCAAGGGGGTGTCTAGTGTCAACGAGTCAGAAAATGAAAAGATGCAGAGTCCAAGTCTCTCCACAACAGCAATAGAGATAAAGCTATGAATAGCACCAGTATCCAAAAGGGATGAAGATAAAACTGAGGCTAATAAAATCGTACCTCGAACAGTAGAAGGGCCGAGATCTTGCTCCAGATAAGTCTTCTCCACGGTGAAAGACTGGACCATGCCGCAGTCCTGCGCCCCTGGATGACAACTCTGAGGTGGACCTCCCTACTGGTGCTGAGGAACTGGTGGCTGACTGCCACGGCCTCGACCTCCACCTTGGCCCAAATGGCCGGAATAACTCCAGTTCCCCGACTGGTGAGAAGCTGGCGGTGCTGCTCCTGAATGAGGAGTCATAGAAGAACCCCGGTCACCGGACACTAGTGAGAAAACCTGTCAGAACCGATGATGGTGAACCATCTTTCCGCAAGATCGGTACTCCACGGGGTCCCTCTAGCCCTGCGGCCTCATGTGCCCTGTTCGTCCACACTGGTAGCATGTCACCTGGCTGCCTGATGATGTATTTCGCTTCCTCGAATCACTGCATGCAGGCTCCCTATGGCGCTTCTTGCGATCATCTGAAGGAAAGCTAGCTCTGGGAGCAGAACCGCCCTGGCTCGCAACTCCAGAGTCTATTAGATTGCACTCCGTAATCAGTGCCTAGTTGACGATGGAAGTAATGGAAGTCAGCTAGAAGATGTTCACCAGTGGGCAGATCTCCCGCCTGAGTCCATCCTCAAACTTCCTTACCAAGAACACCCCACTCCCATCCCGAATGGGTGTAAAATGCTGCAGCTCAGTGAAACGAGAGGAATACTCCATTAAAGATAGAGTACCCTACTCTAAGCTGATGAACTCCTGGGATCAATCGGCCCTCAGGGTCTTTGTGTAGATGTAGTGGTAGAACACGCGCTGTAACTCCTCCCAAGTCATAGCCTGCTGCTGACTCACCTGTGAGATCACGTACCACCACCTCTTGGCGGAGCCTCAGAGCATGTAGGTGGAGAGATTGACCCGCCTCTTTGGAGGCATCTCTAGATGCTCGAAGATAGTCAGCATGGCTTCCAGCCATGACTCTACAGCCTGAGGTCCTCCCTCCCCCGAGAACGTGGGAGGATGTTGCTACGGAAAGACCCACGTTAAGTCTGCCATAGACGAGGCAGGAGGCGGTGCTCCCTGGAAGGCCTGCATCATCCTCATGAAACCTTCCCTGAACTGCGCATCAACACCCATGACTGGTACAACAACCAGTCCCAAGGCTGGCTCGGCTGGGGGATCGACATGAATTTCTCAATCAGCCCTGTCTGGCGTCTGATCACTGCCTAATGACAGACGTACAAACGGAGGACGTCTTGGAGGCATAGCTCTGAAAGACAAAAAGCACACCTCAGATCAAGAAAAACAAGGACATATAACACAAGAGCACAAAATGGGAACAGGGGAAGAAAAACACACAAGATTGGAAAACACGACTACACGGCGTGTATAAAACTACATGGCATGTCTTTTTAAACCATTGACATCGGCGTGTACCCCTTCCCTACAAGTCGTGTAAACTTCAAACTACACGGCGTGTTGACCAAAACACATTGTGTGTACTTGAAAACTATTCCCCTTCCCAAGTCTCCTTACACGGCTAACCCACATGGTCCGACTCAACCCAAGACTACATGGTGTGTTCGAAACAAACATGGCGTGCACTAAACAGGGATTCGGCAGCCCGTGTTGTTAAGCACACGACCGTCTACACGGCTGAACCTTACACTGTTTGCTTCGAACTAAAATGCCGTGTATAGTCGAAGGTGACACCGTCCTGTGTTGTTTGTGACACGGCTGAGTACCTGGGAAAGACTACACGGCGTGTTCCAAACAAACACGACATGTGGAAAATAAGGTCACGCCGGATCGTGTTGTTCATGACACGGCCGGGTACCTGGACCGGACCACATGGCGTGTTCCCTACGGAAATGGCATGTTCTACCCGTGCTTCCCCAGCCCGTGTTGTTAGTGACACAGTCGGGTACACGGCTCCGAACTCACACGGCGTGTACCAATGGTACATGACATGTTCCTAAAGTTACTTCCATGACACCGTGATCTTCTCACACGGTCAGTAACACGGCCTGAAAACTACATGGCGTGTATCTAAAAAGTACACGCCATGTATTCTAGGTTTTTTGGGCAGTAGCTCAGAAACTGCGCAGAATTCCAGAAACAGTAAAACAAGGGAAAGGATGCCAATTTCCGATCTGTGAGGGCCCATAACACCTCAAGAACCAAAATTTGGCGTTCATTTTAAGCAAGAAATAAAACAACAGTTTTCTAACATAGCAGCATAGAATCTATCAAGAAACTATCACAACAGCATGCATAATCTACACAAATTCTATCACAACAGCATGCAGCCGCTAATGCACCCTAGATGGCATGGCAAGAATGCATGACATGTGATTTCTACAAGTTCCTATATGATGCATGAGATGGAATACCCTCATCTCATCGGGTTGTGACAGAAATAGAACCGCAATATCAAAACAATAATAGCACAAGCCATGTGAATCACTCTAGGTGAAATCAGGTCAACCATAAAATCTCAAAACCAGAAACTGCAATTAATGAGGTAGTATGGCTTTTCCTTATACACGGGTTAGCTACTCCCGAGAACAGCTTAATACCAAGTACTGAATCCGTCCTATCCCTGGCTAAGGTCTCCAAACACTAAAGAAATAGAAAATAACTCCTCTGATACCACTTTGTAACGTCCTGAGTCCGGAGCCCCTCCACGGGTGCCCCGTACCCGGTTCGCCACATGACCTCAAGCACGTTTCCCCAAACGCCAGAGGCTGCCGACTAGCAGTGAGGGCCTTGGTGAGTATGTGGGGAAACTATTCCCTCATTCGGTATGGTATACAAGGTACGAAAACAACAATAAACATCGGAAGTAGTAATCAACATGCATAACAAAAGAAACCAGAAAACAGAAGCAATGCAGATATCCAATAATGATGACAATACTGCAGCAGGTAAAAGTATCTATGGAAAGCAGCAAACACAACTACGTGTTGGAATACAACTGAACCAAGTGCAAAAGAAAAACAATGAAATCTCCTCAGCATCGTGAGCCATGTCTCGGTCCCATGCTCCCCAGCTCCTGATGCAGTCAAGATCCTAAAGTAGAAGGGCGCTTGCCCTTATCTATACCTGCAGCAACATAGTCTACTAGGGCCCAAAAGCATATCCCAAACAGGGTGTGAGATACAATCCCAGAAGGAAATCACCCAATGATTTGTGCCTAACAGTCAATGAATACATGGCAGTAAATAAACAAGAAGTAGTAAATAGGAAATCACAAGCAGCTACAATCCACAGCTCTAACAAGTAAAGCACACAAGTAAGCAGTCAACAACAAGAAGAAAATAGGTAACCCTCTGGGTAGCTCTCACATTCTAACCCCTATGGTTCAACCTCTATGTTCTAGAAACCCTCTGGGAGGCACACACAGTCTCACCCCTCTAGTTCAGCTACATAATTAAGCGGACTCTCTAGGGAAAAACTCACCGTCAATTCCCCCAATAGTCTCATATCGTGCTAAATGCTCTCTGGGGAAGCACTCAATGTCAATTCCCCCTGTGGACCGTGTAATAGTTAAAGACACTCTGGATAATACCTTCCGTCAATTCTCCCCTTGGTCCTGCATCGTGATTAAAAAGACACTCTAGAGAAGCCCTTCCGTCAATTCTCCCTTTGGTCTAATACTCTATGTTCTCACAGTCCTGAGTATAACTAAACATGCTCAGTACGTGCATATTGTCCAAGTAAACCTCAAGAAATACTTGGATATCAACTAAGGCTCAACAACAATACTAAAACAACAGTCCACAATCCTACAACTAGGCATGGAAAAGCAAACTGAGCACAAACAAAATACTATAATCACATGCAATAACCTCTACTAAAGCAATCAAAAAAGCAGGCAAGTAACAAGCGCAATGCAGGAAACACACAATACCCCATTCAAGGGTATTGGTGGAAATTGAAAAAAATATTCATCAACTTTCTACAGAGAGGCACAAACCACCTACCTCGATCTATGGAGATCGATATACATGAACCTCGACGACAGATTCACCTTAGAATGACATAGATATGTGGAAACAAACAAAACGTTCATCCCACCATAACTTAGAAACCAAGAGGAATCAAGAAAAAGGCTAAAGAATAAGGAAGAACTCACCGTTGTGATTCCAACACAACTGACCGTGCTCGAATCGAAGAACAGATGGCGGGGCGGGAGTTCGTCGAAGATCTGGCCGTACGGTCTCTCTCGGATGGTCGAAACCAGTAGAGGAAGATGAATATGGGGGTTAGACACGACCCCGGTCTATTTAATGAAAAAAAGAAAGTACACGACGTGTACTTTTGGAGTACACGGCGTGTACTTTGAATTTTCTGTACTCCGAAATAACCGGCCTCCACCTCAGCCTTACATACCGTGTGTGTGGCCCGGACACGGCCAGCAGACGACTTCGAGCTGTGGAAAGAGTACACGGTGTGTACTAAGAAAGTACACGGCGTGTACTTCTGAAATTTCGGGAAAACTCATTTTTCTCAAAAACTCCAGAAAAAATGAAAAACATACCTGAAAAGAGATCCGGGATCTTACAGATACCCCAAATCCAGATGTCAATATCTAGATAAGTAAAACTTCTTGAAGGAAATTAATGGTGTACTGAGAAATGATAGGTCCCCTTTAAATCTATTCTTTATATGCTTGTAAAAAACTCATCGATATTAAAATCCATGAATGAGAGCCTAATCATTATTAAATCACACACACCATTCAAGGGGTAATTGTACTCACCAATCTATATATACCAATCCATAATAAAACATTCAAAATTAATAATTCCATGTCACCCATTTAACCTCACCATAATTGTAGTAGAGGATCATAACTTCACTAAAAAACACCTCAGTCAAGAAGATTAATGACTCTAGTATGGGAAAACAGCCTTGAATGAGCTCTTAAATAGGGGTTATTCCAACTCTGTGGAAAATGGAATCCTAGCCCTATATATGTGAAGGTAATACCAACCCTACCTATAAAATCACTTAAAAATAGAGGATCTTGGAATCGCTAGAAGATGACTCATTTGAGGGAACACTAACTCAACCTATAGTATGGAAATGGTCTGATCATCAAACCCAAACCTTTTTATTGGATATATAGAGATAAATATAAAATATTTTTATCTCAACTCACAAATAGCCTTAGATGGCCAAATAGATTGTACCATTGCAATCTAATAAGAAAAACCAATGAGGATAGGATATGAATTCATTGAAAATGGATATCAAAATAACATTATTCCTTTCATCATATTACATATGTGAGATATTACGTGAAAGGACCCGTGGATCATGAAATAAGTAAAATTTAGGTAACTAATATTGATATTGAATTTTTCATATCAACATTTAAGCTGAGATGTCTGAAATAGATTTTTCATCAGACATCATAGCCATAAGCTATAACTAAAGAAATAATTCATACTGATAATAACCACACAAACAACAAAAAACAACAAAATCAAAAACAATAATATTAATATAAAAACATTATATGTCAATATGATAAGAAGGAGAGGGTTTTATCCATGTGAACCTCCCTCCCAATCATGCATCCCTCTTCATGCACCTAAATCCTCTTCCATTTATTACCTTTTATCTTACATAAATTAATTCATCCCATAAATTTTTCCCTTTCTCCAAAGTCATTTTAAATGTTTTATTTTTTTAAAATAAAAAAAGGATAGGGTTTTTTATATTTTAAGGGGTGAACCTCATTCACGAGTCCTTTGTAATTTTTTTACAAAGGAGGTGTAAACGGGGTTCAGGCCTTTCATTGAAAAAAATATTAATGGAGGGACTCCCCCCTCCATTTGATTTTCCCACATTGTATTCTACTTTGGAACACTACTTGATTTCTTTCTCAGCATATATTTTCTGGATTTTCTGATGTTAAAATTTCTATTTAAAAATTATAATTGTCAAATTGTTATATTTATTTTGTTTGTTTGATTTATTTATTTAATATGTATGGTTGTATGAATCTATTAATTATTGTTCTTCATTTTATTTATTTTTTGTATTAATTAGATCTCTTTGTATGATTTAATTTATACTAAATGATTTAGGAAAATGATTTTTTTCCATAATTTAAATTATATATATAATATAATTTATATTTAGGGATGTTTCTTTTAAAATATATATATATTTTTAATTTAATTTTTGAATAATTAGATTTGAATATATTTATATGTATTTATTTTATTATATACTATACTATAGTAAAAAATGTTAAAATAAATTATTCAATACACATAGGTAAATAAAGTAAATCTGTATAAATATTTTAAAAAAATTATATTATGTGTAATGACCCAAACATTCAATAATGGAAATTACTCTTGATCTAATTAAATGTCTTATTATGGTTATATAAAATCTGAACTTAATTTATTCTATGTTTTGGATTTTAAAATACCTTTAATAATTGTTACCATTGCTAATATAGTCATTTAACAGTGATCACATGATTAGTATAAATATAGGGCTTTAACAAATCCAATTTTCTCAAAAAAGGAAGCGATGTCATCATCCAGTAAACTTTCCTCGTACGAAGCCCATTTTTCGGAGATTGGAAAGGAGGAGGTGTCATTGGGATTCTCTCTTGACCCATCCCAATCCGAACTTGAACACGTTAAGCTTGAGAAAAACCAATAACGGGAGAGGTGGATGTAAATAGGGATTACTACCCGAGTGATGTTATCTGAGCCACCCCAAGAGTCTATCACCATCGCACACCTTACCCTTCAGTCTTATGCGTGTGTCATAAGGGGTTTTGTAACAAGATAATATCATTATGACTATGTGCATTATTTTTTTATAAATAATGTGCATTCATTTTATTATTTGTTATTTGTAAATAGTTTTGAAAACAAAAATAGTATTTTTAGTTAATATTAAACTAAGAAATTTATTTTGATGAATTAATGGATTATTGAATTAAATAATATTTTAATTAAGTATTCTTATTATTATTAAATTAGTTTTTATTAAATATAAATTATCATATAATTTTATGAATGCAACTGTAATTTTTATTAAGGTTTGAAAGACGTGTTTGTCAAAACCCATGAATTTTTGATAAATATCCGTTTTTTATTTTAAAAGTTAAAACTAACATATATAGAAAATTATTTAGATAAAATGAATATTTTTTTTTGAATTAGGATGTTGAAATTATCCAACGATGAATTTTTCATAAATTTCTAAGACAGTCGAATTTTTAGGTAAAAATTAAATACCATTTAAATATATAATGTGTTTTATGATATCATAATGACCCAATAGTGATGTAATAAAATAATATAAACATTATGTTTGTCCAATATATGTTTTAACATTAAAATAATGTGATTTTGGGTTTATTTATTTATTTTACAAAGCTTTAGTGGACCATTCAAGGCTTATAAAATATTTTGTCTTTTTAAATTGTTTTCTTTGAGAGTGTGACTCACCTCCACATAAGAAATGCTATTATTTTAAGAAGCTCGGCCATTGGTATTATAAAATATTGTTTTCCACTCCCCTTTGGAAAAAACCATGGGAAAAAACCATGGGCTGGTTTGTGGTTTTTACTAGTTCATTGTGAGGTGTCCCAAACCTAAATAATAAAGAATTCCCTCTCCTTTATTATATAAACCCACCCACGTTCTCACTTCCTCTTCACTGAAAGCCTATCTAGTTCGACCAAACACTCTTATTCTCTCTCTAGAATCCTCCCAAGGTTCCCCAAGCTCCTAATAAGCCTCTCTCAAGCCTCTCTCAAGTGTTTGGGATCAAATATACAAGTAATGGATTTCATCCATTCTCAATTTTGTCAATTTTTGAAAGTTGTTATTCCATTTTGTTTTCAATTAAAAATGTTGGGGTATGATTTCACACCTCCCCCATATTTACCCATTTAATTTTTGATGATGGTATACCCCTTTCTCTATCATTAATTCCTCCCACGTACACCCGTTACCATGCTGAAATTCCTTGAGAGATTTCTCTCTCCTCTTTTACATCCAAGTAATTATTTTGAATTATGCATCTAAATACCATTACGTTTGTTTGGAAAAGTATCTATATAACCCCCTTACATTCAATTTCATTTAAATATGATGATATACCCCTTTATCTCTCATCAACCATTTTTTATGAGTTCTTATTTAACGCCATTATGCTGCTAAAATTGCACTACGATTTTCTAAGCTAATGTCATTGTGTAGTGTATACCATGCCCATTTTCCTATCAAGGGTATTAACCTATATGAAAATTTAATTATTGATTATAATGATTCATGTATGTATTACTAATCACTTTATCCTAGAATAAATAATGATGATGGATTCAATATTGTATGATCCATGTGGCAGACTTATGCATGAATGGAATTATTTAAGAAGGGTTCACCTAGATAGCACTCCAATGCATTGGGTAAAGTATAGTATCATGATACGTCATGTGAAATGGGTTTTTACTCTTGAAAATTCAAGTTTAATGAGGATTTACTCCTGAATCATGTGCAATTAGGGTTTACTCATGCTCCATGTGCAATGAGCCTTGGCTCATGCTAATTCCATGCTAAGTGTTGTTGCCACATTTCCATGTTATGATTATCATGATTTATCATGAATTTATGTTAATGTTTCTATAGTGCTCCATTGATATTATTATTATCTAACATGTATTGTATCCTCATGTTATTCCATGTTTATTCACTTATTAGGCTTTATAGCTCACCCTTTTCTTATGCATGTCCTCAGGTTCTCCCATGAAATGCTAAGTATGAGGGAATGTAGTGGTCATGTAAAGGAAGTTTTCAATAATGATTTTGGGTGTTTCATGTTTCATGTTTTTTTGTAATGGTCCTAAGCCCCAATGTCATTATAACTCTTGATATTCTATGTTGTATCAAGTGATGTTTATGTAATAAATCTTATTTAAGTGTGTAATAAAGAGCAGGGTTGTTACAGTTGGTATCAGAGGATAGGTTTTAGTTATTTTTAGGATTAGGATTAGAAACCCCTAGTGAAGTTTTAGAGACAAGAATAAGTATAATAAAAACATCCATAAGATTAGTGAGTATTGAGTAAGTGGTTTATCAAGAAAACTCATCCCTGTCTAGATACAAGCAAGTAGAGGTGGCTCTGGCATAGATATATCTTAGGGGTAAAACCCGAAAACACCGCTTTGAGCTTGACTCGAACGAGAACTGGTGCTTGAAAATGGGCCTTGCTTTACTCTTGGTTACGACACTCTTGGGGAATATGCTTTGGTAAATTCACAAGCTTAGTATGAACCCTTATTAAGGGAATTAAAAAAATGATCCTAAGAACATATGTTTGAAAGTAGATTCTTGATATCATATATTGAAGACTATGGATTCAAAAGTTATGGAAATAAAAGTTAAATATAAGTAATTAGTTTTGTCCGTGGATTACCCTTTATGTCTTACCCCTAACTTTCCTTTTCTTTCAGCCAATGGCCAGTAAAAGGAGGACTTGGGCTAACAACCGATGTGAAGATCAATGTGATGACTGTGCTAATGAGATGCCCAATCCAATGGGACCGGGAATCACGAACTTTTTCATGATTCTCTCTAAGTTAATTAAATATTTGAATAGAAACATAGGTCAGGAGGAATGTTCAACCCCCCTAAGAAAGATTAAGTTGCTATTGAGAGATTCATGAGACAAATGCCTCCTACTTTTAATGGATCGTCTGATCCCTCAATCACCGAATAGTGGATGAACTCCAGTAAAAATTCCTTCTCCATCCTTAAATGTTCTAAGAAATAGATGATTATCTGGAATACTTATCGTATGGAGGGTGAAGATGATCAATAATGGACATTGATAAAAATATGAAGACCGAGGAGGAGATTGAGGCATTGGAATAGAAGGATTTCCAGAATATGTTTTTCGATAAATATTTTCTGCCACCCTCCAACTTAAGATGGAAATGAACATCCTTTACCTCAAGAAAAAAAGACGATGGATCTGTCAGAGCGTATAAGGAAAACTTCACAAGGATTGCACGATATTCCTTTGGGTTGGTCATTACCCCTGAATACAAGGTAGATCACTTATTTGGTGGGCTGAAACCTAGCCAACAGAATGCACTGGTGATCTGCGACTTTGAAAACTATGAGGACATTTTCCGATGTTCCCTCAAGGTCAAAATAGAGATCAGAGAATCTCAAAGGTATCATGGGGATAAGAAGCGTAATGTGGAATTAAATGCTGGTGGTCTGATGGATGAATCCAATATGCTAAGAAGATCTAGTATCCCACTTTCCAAATGTGTAGAAATAAGAACCCTAGAAATTTCATGAAGGGGAAAATGAAATGTTTTTGGTGTGGAAAAGAAGGGCACCTAGCTATTAACTGCCAACAAGAAAAACCTGTGGCTGAAACAGAGGAGAGGAATGCTCCGTTTGAACATCAAAGCATTGTTCATTGCTAAAACTGCAAATAACTAGGGCATCTTGTGAATCAGTTCCCTAATCCAAGGGTTTTCGGAGGAAACCAACAACCTCCATGGTAGAAAGGGAGATCTTTTTCCATCACTACAACCAAAGTGAACTCTGACAATGAAGTGGTGATAGGTACACTAGTTATTCATTCAAAATAGATAATTTACTTTTTGATTCTGGTTCTACAAATTCTTTTATATCTTGAATGTTTAGTAGAACAATCTCAGCACTACCAAAGATCATGGAAGTAAAGATAACAGTGAGTATAGAAAATGGGGTAATCATTGCATCCCATGAATATAACTAATCCCCTATAATAATATGTGGATTTAATTTCCTGGTGAACCTAATCATACTCCCTCTAGTGGTATTTGATATAATTCTTGGCATGAATTTTATTTACTTGTATAGATCCAACATCAATTTCTGGGAGAGTTAAGTCACATTTCATGTGGATAATCGACCCTCGATTCTATATAAGTGAAAGGAGGAAGATGAATATTCTTTACCTAAATCATCACAAGTGTGGATATTACTACCCTATAAGCACACGCATCTGGCTCAGATGATTGAGTCTAATGAGGAAACCATCCTTGAAGACATGCCTATTGTGTGGGAATTCGCTGAAGTGTTTCCTGAGGAATTGCCTGGTCTTCCTCCTATAGGAGGTATTGAATTATCAATTGATCTTATACCTAGGGAGATTCCAATATCCAAGACTCCATATAGAATGGATGTTGTGGTGCTTCAGGAGCTTAAGAAACAACTACAAGAGAATCCAGATAAAGGGTTTATATACCCAAGTGCTTCACCTTGGGGTGAAACAGTCCTCTTCTTCAAAAATAAAGATGGGTCAATGCACCTTTGCATAAATTTTCATTATCTTAACAAAATCACAATATAGAACAATTATCCTCCCCCATGAATCAATGAATTGTTTGATCTGTTTCATGGAGCACAATACTTCTCCAAGGTGGATTTGTGGTTGGGATATTATCATTTAAGGGTGAAGAAGGAAGATATCCTCAAAACTACTTTCTGTACAAGATACGGGCACTATGAATTCATAGTAATGACTTTTATACTCACTAACATTCTATTAATCACTATGGACTTGGTGAATAGAGTCTTTAGAGATTACCTCAAAAAATTTGTGGCAGTCTTTATAGAATATATTCTAATATACTCCAAAACCATGGAGGATCATGATGAGCCTATAAGAACTATTCTAGAGACCTTGCAGAAGGATAAGATCTATTAAAAGTAGAGCAAATGTGTGTTCTGGTTGAAGGATGTCTCATTCTTGGGCCATATCATCACAAGCATTGGGATATCTGTGGATCCCTCCAACATAAATGTAATTGAGGGATGGTTGAGGCCAACATTGGAAACAGATATCCATACCTTCTTGGGGTAAGTTAGGTATTATCAACAATTTCTGAGAAATTTCTCATGATTGTACAACCCACTTACAAAGATAACTCAGAAGGGAGTAAAGTTTTCTCGGAGTGATGAATTCAAATAAAGCATCAATGAGTTAAAAATAAGGCTTATCACTATACCTGTTATCACTTTACCCAAAAGTGGAGAGATTTTTGTGGTATTAAGTGATGATTTGAAGAAGGGAATGGGCTTTGTGTTGATGAAAAATGACAAAGTAATTTCCTTTTCTTAAAGGAAATTGAAAGTTTATGAGAAGAATTATCCAACAGATAATCTAGAGTTGGCTGCGGTGATCTTCACTTTAAGAATTTGGCAGCATTATCTATTTGGGGAGAAGTGTGAAATATATATGGACCACAGAAGCCCCAAGTATATATTCACACAGAAACATTTGATATTTTCCAAACAAGATGGTTAGAGTTGATCAAAGACTATGATTTCTCAATCCATTACCACCTTGAGAAAACGAACAAGGTTGAAGATGCTCTATATAAAAAGGACCCATCAATTCTATCTCTGATGATAATTTAGAAGGACCCAATATTCACAGATTTTATGAAGATTGACATGGGAAACATAAATAAGGGAACATCATCAAACATTTCACAAATGATTTCTCAACCATCTCTTTTGTAAAGGTTAAAGGATGGTCAAAAGGATGATGTGAGAATTCAGAAGAAATTGGAAGCTATTAGAAAAGGGAAATCATCAGAGTTCAATGTTAATAAAGAATGAATTGTTAGATTAGGGAAAATTATATGTGTTCCATCATGTCCGGAGCTGAAGAAGGAACATTTGGATGATGCACATAGTTCGAATATCACTATTCATCCAGGAAAACCAAATATGTATCGATATCTATGAGAGAATTATTTGTGGGATAATACGATGAAAGAGATTGATGAGTATATACCAACGTTCCTAGAGTGTCATCAAGTGAAGGTTGAGAGGAAGAAGACTAAGGGGATGATGTAACCATTTCCCATACCAACATTGAAATGGGTGAACATCACTATATACCTTGTCACCAGACTTCTGAAGACATCCAAAGGAAATAATTCAATATGGGTTGTTGTAGATCATCTTAAAAAGTCTTCACACTTCATTTAAATTCGGGAGGATTTCTCAGTGGATCAACTGGCATGGATATACAACAGGGAAGTGGTAAGGCTACATGGAGTACCACTATATATTATATCCGATCGAGATCCAAGTTTCACCTCTATGTTCTGGAAGATCCCTCAATATGCTCTTAATACTGAACTAAACTTCAGTTTGTCCTATCATCCTCAAACTAATGGCTAGTCTGAGTGAACTATTCAGACACTGGAAGATATGTTAAGATCATGTTCAATGGAATTTAAAAGAGGTTGGGATCAACATCTCCCTCTAGTGAATTATACTACAATAATAGTTTCCACTTGAACATCCAAATGGCACCTTATGAAGCCCTGTATGGGAAGAGGTACAGAATACCAACATGTTGGGATGAAGTCGGTGAATGTAAGCTACTAGGACCAGAAATGTTTGATGAAATGGTGGAGAAGTTGAAAACCATGCAACAACATATCAAGGAAGCCCAGAGTCGACAAAAGAGTTATGCAGATAACTATTGACGAGACCTTGATTTTAAAGTTGGAGACATGGTTTTTCTACAAATATCTTCATGGAAGAAGGTCTGGAGGTTTGGAAAGAAAGGGAAGTTAATTCCTAGTTACATAGACCCCTTCAAGATTCTTGATCATGTTGGGGATGTGGCCTATTGACTAGTACTTCCACCTACCATGGCCAAAGTACATGATGTCTTTAATATATCCCTCTTAAGGAAGTACATAATAGACCTTCACATGTACTCTCTTTAGAGTAAGTACAGTTAGAGGGTGATCTTTCTTATCAGGAGAAACCAGTGAAGATATTAGACCATTGAGAAATATTTCTACTAAATAAGACAATTCCCCTCATCAAGGTGTTGTGGTGAGACCACAAGTTTGAAAAAGAGACATGGGAATTGGATGAAGTGATGAAGCAAAGTCACCCAAAACTGTTTTAGTGTGGGAAAAGGAAATTTAGAGGTTGAAATTTCTTAAGGGGGGAAGATTGAAACAACCCAAACATTCATTAATGGAAATTTCTATTGATCTAATTAAATGTATTATTATGGTTATATAAAATGTGAACTTCATTGATTTTATGTTTTGGATTTTGAAATACCATTAAGAATTGTGATAGTTTCTAATATAGCCATTGAATAGGGATCATATGATTAGTATAAATATAGAGCTTTAAAAAATCCAATTTACTCAGACAAAGGAAGTGATGGACTCATCCAGTTGACTTTACCCGTATAAAGCCCATTTTTTGGAGCACGAAAAGGAGGTGGAATTATTGGGCTTCGCTCTTGTCTAAGCCTAAGCTGACCTTGAACACATTATGCTTGAGCGGAGATGACTAAAGGAGAAGTGTAACTTAATAGAGATTACCACCCGAGTGATGTTATCCGAGCCACCCCAAGAGTCTGTCACCATCGCACACCTTACCCTTCTGTCTTATGCGGGTGTTATAATGGGTTATATAATGAGACCCTATCACTATGACTACATCCATTATTTTTGTATAAAGAATGTGAATTCATTTTATTATTGTTACTTTGCAAGTACCTTTTAATGCACAAATAGTATTTTTAGTTAATATTAAACTAAGAAATCTATTTTAAGGAATTAATGGATTTTTGAATTAAATAATATTTTAATAAAATATTATTATTATTATTAAATTATTTTTTATTAAATATAAATGATCATATAATTTTATGAATACAATTTTAATTTTTATTAAGGTTAGAAAGAAATTTTTGTCAAAACCCATGAATTTTCAATAAATGTTAGTTTTTATTTTAAAAGTAAATATTCACATATTTAGAAAATTATTTAGATAAAATGAATATTATTTTTAGAATAAGGACGTTGAAATTATCCAATGCTTAATTTTTCATAATTTTCTGAGACGACTGATTTTTTGGGTAAAAATTAAATACCGTTTAAATATATAATGTGTTTTATGAGATCATAATGACCCAATAGCGATGTAATAAAATATTATAAACATTATGTTTAGAAAATATATGTTTTACCATTAAAATAATTTTATTTTGGGTTTGTTTTATTTATTTTACTAAGCTTTAGTGGACCCTTCAAGGCTTAAAAAACATTTTTTCTTTTTAAATGGTTTTCCTTGAGAGTGTGACTCACCACCACATAAGCAACCCTATTATTTTAAGAAGTTCGTCCATTGGACTTATAAAGTATTGTTTTATAATTCCATTTGCGAAAATATATGGGCAAAAACCATAGACTGGTTTGTAGTTTTGATTAGTTTAATGTGATGTGTTCCAAACCTAAATAATAACGAATTCCCTCTCCTTTACTATATAAACTCACCCAAGCTCCCACTTCATCTTAACTAAAAGTATTTAGAGTTCGACCAACCCCTGGAATTTTGTATCTATAAGACTCCCAAGGTTCCCCAAGATTTTATGAATCCTCTCTCAATCCTCTCCAAAACTTTTGGGATCACACATCCAAGTAAGGGATTTCTTCCTTTCTCATTTTTGTCAAAACAATTTAAGTTGTTATGCCCTTTTTTCAATTAAAAATGTTGGGGTAGGATTTATAACCTCCACCATACTGCCCTATTTATGTCTGGATGATGGTAGACCCATTTATATCTCATTAATGCCTCCCATGTACACCCGTTTCCATTCCAAAATTTCTGGAGGGATTTCACTCTCCTCTTTTACATCCAAGTAATTATTTTGAATTATGCATCTAAATTCCATTAGGTTTGTTGGGAAATGTATCTATATGACCCCATTAAACTCCATTTCATGTAAATATCCGGAGAAACCCCTTTATCTCTCATCATCCATTTTTTATGAGTTCTTATTTCACTCTATTATGTTGTCGAAATTGCACTATGATTTTCCAAGCCAATGTCATTGTGTAGTGAATACCATGCCCATTTCTCTATCAAGGGTATTCACCATTATGAACATTTAATTATTCATTATAAAGATCCATGTATGTATTATAAATCCCTTTATCGTGCAATAAATGATAAATATTGATTTCATATTGTATGACCCATGTGGCACACTTATGCATGAAATGAAATATTTAAGAAGGGTTCACCCTAATAGTGCTTCAATGCATTTGGTAAAGTATAGTATCATGATAAGTCATGTGAAATGGGTGTTGACTCAGGAAAATTCAATAACAACAAGGTTTTACTCATGATTCATGTGTAATGAGGGTTTACTCATGCTCCATATGCAATGAGCCTTGGATCATGCTAATTTCATGTTATGTGTTGTTTCCACATTTCCATGTTGTGATTATCATGATTTATCATGATTTTATGTTCTTGTTTTTCTTAATCTCCATTGATATGCCTATTGTAATACATGTATTGCATTCCTCATGTTATTCCATGTTTATTCCCTTACTGGACATTATAGCTCACCCTTTTATTATGCATGTCCTCAGGTTGTCCCATGCAATGCTAAGTAAGAGGGAATGTAGTGGTCATATAAAGGAACTTTTCAATAAATATGTTTTGTGTTTCATGTTTTATGTTTTTGTGTAATGGTCCTAAGACCTAAAGACACTAGACATATCGATATTTTATGTTGTATCAAGTGATGTTTATGTAATAAATCATGTTTAAGTGTGTAATAAAGAGTAGAGTTGTTATATTATGAATAACTATTTATAAATGACACTAGTTACATCATGTATAATATTTAATTTTATTTAAATATAATTTATATTATTCGATAAATATAAATATATATATATTTTAATGATTGAAATTTTTTTACCATCAATAATAATTTTAAAATTATATTAATTATAAATAATTATTATTCCTTGTAATAACGTATAAAATACAGTTATTTAAATTTTGGAAAGTTTAATTACTTCAAAAAATGAATATATTCATACCTAATTTTATTATATTCAAATTGATACAATAATGGAATATTTTAATGGATATTTAAGTGTAAATGATATTAATTTTGTTAATTATATTTAATATTTTTACTAATAATAAGATTTCGATTAGCTTTTAATAAAACAATAATTTTTTTTGAGAAACTAGTTTTGTTTAAAAAATATAATTATATTTGAAAAAAATTAATAAATACCAATTAATATATTTAAATATGTATATATGTAATAGATTGAAAATTTAATAAATATAAAATAATTTATGTGATGCATAGATAATTTAACGTAGTGTTGTGAATTATATTTTAAAAATATATTTTTAATAATCATTACATAAAATCATTAATATTGTAAATTAGTTGTAGAAATTCATATAATTACTGAGATATTATATGTTATATTATTTTAGTATAATATTTGGAAAATATTATAAGACATATTTAAATGACATCATTAAATACAAAAAATTAATATATATATATATATTTAAAATTAGGTTATACGAATATATAAATATATACATAGATATTTATTATTAATCATATAGAGTTAAATGTATTGTTATTATATGTAGAACATAATAAGTATCCCAAAGAACATGTTAAGAGTATTGTGTGTTGATATATCATTAGATGACCGACAAATGTATAATTGAAATTACATGGAAAATTTTTTTATGTGCTTATATAATTTGAAATACTTTCATTTTCTTTTCCTCATAGATGGCTTGTGTGTCATCCCCCTTTCTATGTATGTATGGATCTTGGTGTCTATGTAAAAATGTTATATATCCCAAACCCCTAGACTCCCTCACTTTCATGTGAGTAATATTGTAATAAAAGGGATTTCAATAAGAGACTTTGTTATTTGATGTTTTATTTCTCCATCATTACTCAAAGGAGACTGATGGTTACTAAAATATAATATAATAGAGGCTCTATGAGTTCCCTCTGATTTTTTTTAGTTTATCAGATAATGATAAACCAATCCACATATAAAGAGTCAAGATCAAGTGACAATTTTTTAATCATAACAAATTAAACCATGCTAAATACTTTATGACGTGGTCTAAATTTAAATAACATTTTTTTAAATATCCTCTCTAGGTAATCATTTCAACATCAATATACATGAATAGTGAGGTTATTTATCAAGATTAGAGTTTTAGCTGTAGTTTGGTACCTATAAGGGAAGAAAATCTTCATTAAACTCTAAATATAAATAAATGTATATATATATATATATATATTTTATGTATTAGATATAGTTTTAAGTAAATTTACAACATATAGAACATAATAAGTATAAAAAAACATGTTATTAGTATTGCATGATTACAGATCTTGCGATGAACCAATAATGTCTGATTTAAATTTCATGTAAGATTATTTGTATCTAATTATTTATTTATTAATAATTGAAGAATATTATTATGACTGACCAATGCATGATTGAAATTTCATGTTGTGTTTTTTCATTTATATAATTTTTAATTATCTTCTTTTCTTTTCTTCATTGATGACCCACATGTCATCCCTCTATTTCTGTATGTAAGGACCTATGTGTCTGTGTAAAAATGTTATGTATCCCAAACCTCAAGAACCCCTCACTTACATGTGAGTAAAATTGTAATAAAAGGGATTTTGAAAGGATGTTTGATGGTTTGAAGCAGGATTTTTACACCATAACTAAAATGATACTGATGGTTGTTGAAATATTAGATAATAGAGGCCCCAGAATTTCCCCAAGGTTCTATTTGGTTTATCAAAAAATTATAAACCAATTCGTAAAAATTATTAATATTAAGACATAATTATTTAATCATATCCCATTAAAATACATACATCATTTGATGATTTAGTATATAAAATTTTATTTAAAAAAATCTTGGAAATAATTTTTGTGTCAATATACTTCAATAGGGAGGTAATTTAGACTGATCAAGGTTTTTCTATAGTCCTACAACTAAAATATAGGAAAATCTTTATAAATGTATGAAATTAGATGAAGTTTATAGTAATATTCATAGTTACTTAAAATTGATTATTGATAAATCAATTACTTCACATACATATCAAAATCTAAAATATCCAGATCGCCTATAGAACATTATGTATCCTCTCTTCGATGATGAATATTGGATGTATGAATCATTGTTGTTTAGTAAACAATGGAGTAATGGTCTATTGGAATTATATCTGGATATTTTTGATATTGATGAGGTGTGACCTATTACTATAGAACCATGTTATGGGTGATCTATTGATGTAAATCCTTCATAATATTCTAATTCATTATCTTATCATATGAATTGAATAATAGAAACGAATTATGAAAAGGATGATAAGAATATGGAAATAACTGTAGGGGACATGCCCATCAACACTCTTGATTCAATTAATGAGTTTTTATTTGATGAGGTAGTATCTAATTATGCAACAAGAGATGATGTATATGAGGATTATGTGGGTAATGAACCATTTTAGGCTCCTTTGACATATAGTAAACAACCAGTAAAAGGTAATAATCCTAAATTATTTAATTACATAGTTTAAGGAATGTGTCATGCACAACATTTTTATTGGGATGTCATTATAAAAACAATTGAATTTCCTGGAATTATAGGTACCACATATGCATCAAATCATAACACCTTATACGTTGGACATGACTTTGAAAGTAAAAGTGAATTAAAAAATATGCTAAAGAAATAACACATAGAGATATATTTTTTATTTGTGTTTGATGAGCCCAAGAAGGAAAAATATCTCATTTAGTGTGAAAAATATGAGACAAAATATAAATTTTGAATGCAGACACTATATGATTTTTTTATATTAGAAGATAACTAAGCTGGGAGGAAGACATACTCATGTACATCCAATATTATCATGGAATTACTCTTCATTTGATGTATATTTTATATAAAATATTATTAGAGAGATGATAAAAAAAATTCAGGACATTTCTTTTTCCCTTATCCAAGAATGAATACAATATTTTTCAAAAAACAATATATATTCCAAAAAAACATTAAAAAGGACAAAACCAAATTGTGAAAGACTATAATGATTGATATGAATCATAAAAAGTGATTATATAGGAAATAGAATATTTTATCTTAATAATTATTTTATTTATCTATTGTACATTGTTTATTATGTCTCCCTAGATCACCATGTGGATTAAAAAAGGCAGAGTTACCTAGGATTTTGGAAATTTAGGGCATATATAACAACATTTCATTATTGTAAACAATTAATTCAAGTTCATGGAACTTTTATAATGGAAAGTATACATTTTATCTACTTATTCATTCCACATTGTATGTTTTTCACGCTTTTCCACCACTTTCATTTTCCATTGTTAAAACAGATAATTTTGAATCATGGAGTTGGTTTTTGGCCTACAAAAACATTCAAGTTACACAAAGCAAGGTAGAGTGTCTGATATCTGATCATAATCAAGAGATTATAGAGGTCATTAACAATGATGTTGTTTAATGTAGATAATTGAATGCTTATAATCAATATTTCACTAAAAATATTTTTGTAATGTGCATAGACATTTTATATATTTGGAAATAAAGAAGGCCATCCTCCAGATGGGTATGTTTTCCTAAACATATTTTTTTTTGGAAAAAATTTTATATTCTTTTAAATACAATTTTCTCTTCTGGTTTTATTATATGATATGGAAAAAGTAAAGTTCCATCAATTTAATGGAAAAATTTAAAGGGATAATCAACATGTATATGATTATATGATGCATATTTCCAAGGAAAAATTGTCATTATCATATGATGGTGAAAATAGGTATGGACATATGACCATTATTCAAGTGTGTTCATAAAAAACTGATCACATGTTTAGTACTAGATACATTTTTTTGATGTGTGAAGTACTTTTTTGAGTGATACTAGTAGGCCTAAAGGAGGATACAACATGGATTGTGTGTTGGTTATAATATTGAAAGAGACAATTATAAGATATCGTCAAAAAATAATCATTTAATGTTTGAACCGTTGACTAGGTAGGGAGTTGATTTTAGATAATTGAGCGACACAACCTACTCATAAGAAATATTGGTTGAGTGATGGTGGTCATATTTGAAAGTATGCACTGTGAATTCAGTAATTTATAAGCATTGAGATATTTTTGTGCACATTCTATTGTAGCTTCAGCATTGATAAAAATATCATGGGAAACATATGTTGACTTAGTGTATCACACGATCACTCTGGTTGACTATTATAGTGAATGGTGGATACATTTTAGTGATTTCTGTATTATTACCTAACCATATGATCATCTGGTTGTGGTCCATGATATCAGAAGGATTTTTATTCTGGAGTTTTCATTTATGGATACATTAATTTATATATTTTTTCATTTATGTATTGATATATTCCTTGTTTTAATTAGATTTTTTTTGTTATTTCACACATTTACCTTACCTATTAATCAACGGAATGTGGTACATGATATTACCAAGTTTCACTCTTGGGGATGAATAACGTCCACTATAATCAAAACTAAGATGGACTGGCCTTGAAAATGGGGAGTGGGATTATGATGTAGTATTTTTCACATAGTTGTACATACTCTTATAATATTTCCCCTAGTAGAAGAAAGGGGACCCACTTTATAGAATCTTCGGTCGAGCTTATGTATTTTATCATGACTTTGTACAGATTTTCATATTTAGGCATTTTATTTTACGGATCCTTTTTTTGGATTCTTTTATTTCTTGATTTTTTCATTTATGGATTGTTTTATTTATAGTTCCAAGAAGATAAAAAATTTTGATATTTCAAATATTAGGAATTTGAGCACAAAGTGGAAATAAATAACAAGATGTTTATCCTCAGTTCAAATTATCTTTAAATGTATCTTAGAAGTAACTAGGCCCGTTGAATATATCATGAATTCACTTTTACTATGTGATATTTTCATCATAGTTGATATACATAATTTTTTTAGAAATAAATTAAAAATTATTGTAGATCATTAAAATAATAAATTGATGGACTAATCTAACAATATCAGTCACAACTATTTGTTTACCTCATTTTTCGTCATAATTCTTAATTATGAATGATAATTATCAAAATTATTTTTCCTCCTCTAGTATTTTAAAAAATATTTTACAAATTGCATTGAATGGACTAAAAAAAATAATAATGATATCAAATTTAGTTATTAAGGGACCTCCATTTATTACATTATATGACATACTTGTTTCACAGCTAGTCATAGAAGGACTTTTGGTTCCTTCTTTGAGAATATGGGTTTTTCATCATTTTATTCATGTTTCCCCACTTCATTTCATCATAAATCATATTAATCAGGTTGAATTCTATGATGCAGTGATGTAAACCATCAAATCCATCTATCTTCATCTCATTTCTTCCAAAGTAGAGATATGGAGGCCAAAGAAACCTATATTTCATTATCTAGAGGGATATATTACTATTACAATTGAGGATATGTACATTATGTTGGGCCCCCCATCGACAGTACAACTGTGATAGTCCCATTTCATTCCAATTGATTTGATATAGTCTATAAAAACCTTGTAATTAAGGTGTAGGATGATGGAAAGTATATTTATAGGAGTTAATTATGCATTCCATGGATATATGAGCACTTCAACCATCTAGCAGACTATGTTGATGAAATCATCATGTTGATATTTGTACGCGAATATATTATAAGACTTATTAGTGAAACGATATTCATTGATTATTTAAATAAATGTTTCCTCTTGATGTATTTACCTTTACTAGGGGATTTGGACTAGACGAGGAGATATAGTTAGGGGTCTGCGTGTCTTTCATTTACAAACAGTGCACTATGCAGTACAAGTTTCATCCATAAGATGTAGATTATATGATTTGTTATTCATATCCAGATGTGGATATGAGAGCACATACCTCTCTTATTTACACATTCTTGTATTCTATTTATTATAGATATTTAATGGGAGTCCCCACATAGATGATAGTATGTTTTCTCTTCTATCTTACGTGAAAGTAAAATGTATAAGTATAAAAAATGAAATCTAGAGTTTGAATTATGCACATATATATATTCAAATACCACCAGACATGATGTACACACTTACAGAATTATGATGGACAATTTTTTACTAGATGATTTACGGGATTACTAGTTATATAGTTAGATTATTATTATGTATAGTACATGACTTCATTTATTAATTTCTTATTCATTTTTTTATATTTTAGGTATAATGGATGACATAAATTGAGCCTATCATCTAGAGTATTCCACCTTACTATATACTGATGCATGTTGCCGACTCATGTGTCATACCTATGCTTCATTTTTATATTTTTGAGTAGAATCGTGATAAAAGATTTATGAGTCAAGTCGACTTATATCGGCCTATTTCTACACTGCGTTGTCTGTTTCCTTCACTTCATTCCCTAAATATTTCATAGAAGCGAAACTTCTACTAAAGGTAATATCATTCATACTATATAGAAATTCAGGAAAAATAGTATGAGTTCTAATTATGAATGGAAGATACTATACGTAACTTCCTGACCTAGTAGCCACTTAAACAGTTACCAAACTTGGTAGGTCACATGACCTCAAACATGCCTCCCCGTATGCCAGAGGCAATCTATTAAAAGTGAGGGTCCAGTAGTGGTATGATGGGGAGACTATTGTCTAATAATCATAGCAGTACAGTGAAATCATATATATAAACCAAAAACAAAAGAAGATAAATAACAAAGAAGCATAATATAATATAACCAACTATATATATATTTTTTCCAATTTCCAAATATAAAACCATGCATTCATGTAAAAATAATGATTCATAATCTAAGTAGTAAATATACTATAGGAGATAAAATATAGTATAATAAATGTATAATTAAAATGAATAAAAAGGGAATAAAATCAATAAGGTGAACTTCATGGGAATCCTAAGCTCTGGCTCAGTCCCATGTTCCTATAGTTCATGTATCAAATGAACAACAATTTCATAATACATAAACTCGAACCCACCACCATGAGGTTTATTCGGGTACCCTAGTTAAATGGAGGCCTGAGTAGGGTGAGAGATACACTCAGTCATCTACCACAAATGTTGTTTAAGGAATAATCTAGTTTGTTAATATAAAATACAATAGTGTGTAGTTATGATAGGTTAAAAAGAAAATAAATAAAATTAAACAAGTCCATTAGGTTCCTCAGGGTCACCAGGATGACCATATAAGCTTTGGCCTAAGATGGAATATCATAGAACATAAGTCACCATGTGAATATATTCATATATATATATTTATATATTAGTATATATGTATATATATGTACTATGTATCTAATAAAAAAATATATAAATATATATAGATAAGTAGTACCAACATGGAACTATGAAGTAACTCAAGCATTCATGAATGGGAGTCTTTAAAACCACAGAGCAACTTTGAGTTGTCACATGTATTTGAATATAAGATGAATAGTCGATCAAAGACCTGAGGTATATACCCAAGGAGTCCTAGTATAAAAATTTTCATAAATCAATCCACTTTTCATATGTAATTATAAACATGTATATTATAAATCATTCATCCTATGAGACCATTGAAGGATTATCATAATGTGGGACCTATGTATCACCCAAGGAGTCACATAAGGCTGTTAATTTATTTCCCCATCATTGGTGTTCTATAAATAATATGCCCATGTATTGAATGTAACATCTAACTTACTTATGATCTCATCCCTAGAATTTGGTCAAAAGGAAACCAGAGTATCAATCAAAGCATGTGGAAATTCATGTTTCCTATTAGCTGATCCAAGGAGTTCCATAATGAGGAAACCCAAGTATCACTCAAGGAAGAATATGATGCATGAATCCCAAGATCGTGTACTTGGAATTATATAAAAAGAAAAACCATGTAGTGTTTATGGTACATATAATCTCAAACAGCCTATGAGCATGTCCAAGGAATTTCATAAAAAGGGACATGAGTATAGCTAAAGGTGTAGATAATTCAGGTAACATATGATCCAGTCCATGGAATTCTGTAAAAAGGAACTCAAGTATCGCTCGAGGTACATAATTCATTTAGTCATCTAAATTCAATTAATAAGAAATTCCATGTCAGTAAACACTCCATATAACAATTGGCATAAAAATAATTAAGAGGGCATGCCCATGAGCATGCCTTATCATAAACCAAGTATAAAGAAGAAAGAAGATGTATTTAAGCATTCCAAATCACATGTTTTATACACTTAAAGAGTTCAATTCCCCTTTATCATTTTAGAAATTTCTATTTAGATGCCCCTTTTTATTTAAGAAGATAGAACAACTAATAGATTGTTCTATTACAAAACTTGTTATGGGTGTCATTATAATTTTTTTAATTCAATATAAATATATCCTACACTAGAATTAAAAAAATCCCCCTCAATGGTGTTTAAAATTTGGTAAGTGAATTCTAAATTTTTCATCTAAAACATAACTGAAAGTGGTGATATAATTTCCTAGAAGAGGTATAGGTAATGGAACATGAGTGGCACACCCAAATGGGTTGTTTGGGTTGAGGGGTAAATCCCACCATGGTGAATATTAAAACATAAAAGTTATTAAAATTGAAACATTTTATTCAATAGGTTTAATTATCATGATTTAAGGGAAGAACATGGAGAATATAGCATGCAACACAACAACATAATTTATAAACATTCTATACTTTAATGTAAAAACTATAAATCACCTACCTATTTCTTAGGATTCTCCACTCATCCTATATCTAGCTTTTATTTGATCTCGTTCAATAGAAATAAAAGAAATAGAAAAACACCCTAAAAATAGTCTGAATTATCTAACACAATGATATCGTTTATTATGGAATGAGAAACTGGGAAACAAGGATGGAGGATTCTTAGATTTAATGATACACTTACAATACATCTGACAATTCTCAATTCAAAAACAAAAAAAAAGAACTTCACAAAATCCAAGGAGAGGGGGTGGAGAAACTATGACATGGGTTCAATCCTATTGCCTGATGAAAAATTAGTTTCCAAGACCCTACTAACATTTTTTAAAATGTTTTCCCATATTTTTCATGATGTGAACCAGTTTCATGACACAAACCAAATTAACAATAAGAACCAGATACACATCATGAATTCCTCAGGACATTCACCTTGATACATCATGTCTTGAATCCACAAGCCACACACAATGAAACCAATTCACATCATAAATGGGATTCACAATTTGAATATCCTATAAAACAAATTTCTAGTAGTTTTTTTCCCATTCATCCCCTGGTGTTCTCTTTAACCCTTAAAAAATCGACCAAAAAAATAACCAAAATCCAAAAAATATAATTTCTTAACATTCAAACTCTCAAAACCTCTCCTTGATCCCCAAAATTCTAAATAATTCATCCAAAAATGGAAGAATTTAAATTCATTTGGATTATTTTCCACATTTTAAAAAATGTAATGTCATAAACTCTCCACATTAGAACTTTTCATCCCCAAGAATCCTTGGAGAAACATTTCATCTAACCTACACAGGTCAAGAAACTTTTTATAAAATGGTTATGTTTTGTTTTAAACACCCAACTCACTAGCTAGTATCATCATTAATAGTATGGAAAATAAGACTTTAAAACTCAAGACAACTATCATATTCTAAACTAAACATCAATATGGTGCTTACTCGATCCTATATAACCAAATACATGATCACTTCATTGTATCATTAATCAAACATCCCATGGCACTTTTTGACATAGTTTCCAACTAGAATGGCCAATTTTGAGGAACAATACTTCAACTATAAAAATTACTTAAGTAATTATACCCTTTGAAACTAGAAACTCTCCTAGAACAATTTCCAATTGGTCAAACAATCAATTTCCATTTGACCAAAATTAGCCTAATCATGCTGGATTTTCCAAGATAATCCCAAACCTAACCTGCACTACACTCAATTCATCCTGATTAAATTCCTTATATAGTTACTCATTGACATAATTTTGTGAACAAAAGGGAAATAATGTTGTTCCACTACCATCAGAATATCCTGAACAAGCTCAGATTTAGCAGCCAACTCATCAAAACACATACATGATTCTATTTATCCAAGGAAATCAAACATGCTTCGAGCACACTCACCTGATATTGTAATCATCTTTTAGTGATGTACCATTCACAAACATTCAATTATATTCTCATGCCACAACACAAACATGGGTTTATACCGAATCCATCACCCTTGAATCAAAACACTGTAATTTAAATAAACCGAGCTTGACTATATGTCCAGGGTAACATTAGAATCATCTACTGAAGCCTCATCCAAGGTTTTTTATACTTTATAATTTACAATTTAGACTTTGGTACATAACTGAGATATCCACACACCAAAACACATACTAATCCGCATGGAAGTCATGTATAAGAGCTGGCTCGTGTCCATGAGTCTATCCAAGGCAATCTTCCTCAGGAACCTAGGTAGCACTCAGGAATAACCATGAATCTATGAATAACCATTCCTCCAGAGCGAATCTCCCATAGAGTCTATATATTAATATATATGGGTGTTTTAAATTATTATTTGTCATGGAGTATAAAAAACACTCTCTAATCATACTATAGACAATGTCAAGGTAAGGGGCATGACCACCTCTAAACCTAGAGTATTCCATGATATCAATTTCTACTTACATCAAGGCCCATAAGTTAGATTATAGTAGATTTTACATGAAAGGACTCCCACAAATACCTAATACACTCACATCATATAAGAACTAGTGCCCAAAACAGTTCCAAACCAAGTGTAACAAAAAAATAATAGGAACAAATAATCTAACCACCTTTGACAGACATCCTTTAATGGATCTTGGGTCATTATGCTGACACATCATCTTCAACCAACCATGATTTGTTTTCCTACTAAGGCATTCCATGATCACTCAAGTATAACTACCGTATTATATCCTAAAATAATGGTGTTTTGAATGTTTTTGTATATTTACAACCATGTCATTATCAAACTTCCTTGCAGGACCCAACAAATTATGAAACTTACCATCCATACGGGAATTTAGAGAAATTCCAACCATTTTCAAAGTGGTCCTTTCATGAGACCACTCCCTCTACTTAGAGGAAACACTACTAATAATTTTACATGAATACACCACCATATGAGTGTCGCAGTCATCATTTACTAAGAACAAGAACTCACACCATGGAAAATGCTTCATCAAACACTAACTTCAAGTCCAATACATGGATAATGTGCTTTTACCCAGTTCCCATTCGAAAAGAGAATAAAACTATCTTCTTATATGTGTGATTAATTAAATTAATCCTGATGTACATGTGAAAATACTAACAAGTTACATACACATATTCTATAGTAGTTGGTGTAAAAGCTAAAACAAATTGACCAATGTGTGAAAACACCCGAAACAATTTGGAATGTCATCCAGAGTATTAGAAAAATTCATATTTCTTTTAACACCCAGGATACTCTCTCTCATAGATGACCTATGAGAGAACTATAATTTCTTAATTCTGTTATTACTATCTAAATCACAAGTTTCGCTACACCATTTTTACAAAATTGAGGAGTATCAAGTGTATCAACGTGCACTGCCCTAATTTCTCCACATCACAGATAACACATTTATCTTGGTTTACTTTTTTATGGAAAATAACATCATGCATATCTGAAAAGGGAATGGTTTAAATGATCTAAAATATGGCTGACCATTCTATAGGAATTTATAACCCATTGAGTTCAAGAACTAAATAATTATTATTCCCTTTAACTAGGGTCAAATTATCGCAAAACTACCCATATAACCTAGGAATCATCTAGGAACTATCATTCCTACTAAGTAGAAATGACACAGGAACAAAACCTCACATCTAAGATGCCTCACTCGAATTTATAGAGGTTTTCAATGTTCTTATTGATATACCTAGCCCCTTAATAAACATAAAGAATCTATTCTACAATGGTGTTACACATAATGTTTTACTAGGCCCTACTACCTATCCATTAGGTTCAACACAACCTAAAAAAAATTACATCAGACTATGGTCGAATCTCATATTATTGTTATAAGGGATGATTAAGGAAATATTTAAACTACACGAGGGTTAAAGATAAAGTACCAAATTAAGGTTATATTTTAAGGAATTATACTAATTTATATTTATATTCTAAAACATTCAAAAGGATAAGTTTCAAAACATCAAATACCAATCATGAAAAACATATATACATAATACTTTGTTTAGATAATGCCACTAGGAGAAATAGGATAGTTATATTAAACTTCCATTTTATCCATATTTATGTTAACTAACATCCCATCAAAATTATTAAATTTATATAATAATTTTATTTTAGATATTTTATTTATCCACATGGTTCTCACAATTCGTCTTAGTTAATGAAATATTCATTTTCAATATATAGTATAAAATAACTTTTAGGGTGTAATTGGTATTTTCATTAACTAATTCCTCATATAAGTATGAATCAGAAGCATATAATAGAATTTTATTAATTAAATGGGGTTAGTTTAGTAAGATTACACAATAAATTTATACGTAACCTGTATAAGTGACTTCTGTAATTTTAAATGGACATCCTTACATAGTACCTCCATGGATTTTAGTATTATCAAATTCAAAATTAAAGATGACCTACGAGGGTCTTGTCAATTATTTCAAGATTCAATTACACCCTTAGATTGTCTATCTTATAAGAAAAAAATCACTATGACTGACCAACTTGGTGTTAAGTCTATCTCATAAGAAACTTGCCCTAACTAACCTAATTGGGTCAAAATGTGAATTTATGAATTTATTTATACGGGTCTTTATAACCATGTGATAGAGTTACAATACATTATATAGACAACCATTTTTTATAAGAATTACATTTTATCTTACAAAAATAAGCACCATGGTTTATTTAGATGAATTACCTTTTCCATGTTATAAAGGTATATTCCCTTATAAATTACACTTGGCATTCATATAACTGCAAACATGTTTTGGATTTTATTTCATAACATAATAAGTTCTTCTGTAATTATTTGATTATATGAGTTAACTTTCCCAATTTAAAAGGGTCCATACACCTTATAAATTTCTATTGGTCCCCCATTTAATTATAGGCAAAAATGTTTTAGCCCATTCAACCAATGCTACATTGCCAAAACATGTCCAAATAGGTTAGTTAAATAGAATTCAACCCTAAAGAAATGCATAAAAACACTATTTTGGTTTATTATGAAATGTTATTTAACCAAACACATTTTATAATCATAACATGGAATGATATACAAGAAAAAAAAGTAGGAAACATGAAAAATGATGGCAATCCACTATATAATCATGAAACCATGGAATCATGTTATATAATAAAAACATGCTATAAAATCATCTAAATATGGTATATAGTTAGACATGATAAATAATTATGAATCACAGTATATAATCGGATACTGAACATCAAAAATTTATCAAGTCGTCAAGCAATGAAATATACATGTCATGGTATATGAATCATTATGTGCCTATAATGATGCATGTAAAAATAATTCCTTTCCATTCCTGGCTAGGAATAAAATACCATTAATTAATAAGAAGTAGAAAGTATATCTTTCCTTAAAGTTGAAATCCTAATCAACCATAATAAGGGACAACATGAACAATAGTCTCATCCATAGCCACTTAGACTGTTCCCTATGTCTAGGGTGATCACTTCTAAACACGACTATTTACCAAGTGCCGACACATTCTTAGTGACATGTTTACCAATTCCCAAAAGAATTAAAATGAATGAAAATGAAACCTACCGTATCACTTTGTAACATCACAATCTAGGGGCCCCTGAAATGGTGCCTCTATCTAGTCAGTCACATGAACTCAATCACGCCTCCCCATATGCCAGAGGCTACCAACTAGACGTGAGGGTCTAATGGAAGTACTAAGGGGAGATTATACCCTCATAATCAGAGTATCATTATGGTATATTATAGATAAACCAAAATAATATGAAGATAAATTATTGAGAAGTTCAAGATTATAGAAATTACTGAATAAAAATGTGTCCAATTGTCAAATATACAATAATGCATACAGGTCCAAATGAGGATACATAATCTAACTAGTAAACAAAAAATATTTGATATAATAGGGTAAAGTACATGTATATCGAAAATTAAATTTTTTTAATAAAATCACTAGGGGATAACTCCATGAGAATCCTAATCTTCATCTTATTATAATGTTTTTAAAGCTTCCAAGATCAAATGAACAACAATTTCATAATCTCTAAACCTAAACATCCTATCATGAGTCTTTTTGTGTACCCCATTGCAATGGTGGTCTAAACAGGGTGTGATATATACTTAGTAGTCCACCAAAAATACTTTCAAAACAATAATGCAGTCTTTGGATATAAATTATAGTAGTGTGCATTAATAATAGGTGAAACTCAAAAAAATTAAAAGTAAACAAGTTCTCTTAGGTTCTTTAGGGACACCTAACCGACCATACCTACTTCAGACCAAGCTGAAATATATATGAACATAAGTCAACATGTGAATATAGGAACACACACACATATATTTATTTATAATAATGTATGAATATATATGTAGTATGTATGTAGTAACATATATAGACATATATATAGATAATTAGTGCTAACCAGGACCTGATGCATAACTAAAGAGTACATGAAAGGGAATATATAAAACCATGGAGAAATTTTAGGCAGTCAAATGTAACTGAACATAATACCATCAGTTGGTTGAGGACCCAAGGAATAAACCGAAGGTTTCATAGTATAATAACTATCATAAAAAAACCAATAGTCCTATGTAATTACAAACATGCATGATACAAATATTTCTTCCCATGAGCCAGTCTAAGACATCCCATAATGTGAGATCCAAGTATCACCAAAGGATCCATGTAATTCCATTAATTTGTTATCCCATCTTTGTAATTACATAAAGTGGAAACCCAAGAATCACTCTTAGCATCCAAATTCTCCCTGAGACCATCTATAGTGTTCAGTAAAAATGAAACCCAAGTATCACTCTGAGCATATCAAAATTCACATTACCTATGATCCTATCCAAGGAATTCCATAATGAGGAAGCCCAAGTATCACTCAAGGAAGAATATAATGAAACTACCTAATAAGACCATCCTTGGTGTTCCTAAAAAAGGAAATCCAAGTATCCCTCATGGTACATATAATCTCAAACAACCTATCAGACCATCCAAGTATTTTTTGTTCATAGGAAATTGAGTATTTCTCAAGGAATACATAATTCAAGTAACCTATAAGACCAAACATATCATTATAAAAAAATGAATCAAGGTATCTCTCAAGGTAAATAACTAATTTAATCATTAAAATTAATGTAATAAGTAAGGCCATGTTTGTAAACATGGAATATCACAATTCACATATGAATAAATTAGAGTCCATATCTATGATAATGACTTATCATAAACTAGGTATAAAGATGAAGGTCAATGTACATAATCCTTCCACATTAGAAGTCATGTATACTTAAAGAGGTCCATGCCCCTTTATCATTTCAGAAATTTCTGTCTGGATGTCCCTTTTTATTTAAGAAGACAACACACCTCATATGTGGTTTTATTGAATAATGGGGCATGGTTTTCATTCCTATTTATTTAATTCAATTGAATAATCTCTTTCCCTTGGATAAAATAGTCATTTTCAAATGAGCTTCAAATTTAGGAAGATAATTGTAAATTTAGCATTTGAACCATCAATGAAAGGGGTGATTTAATTTCCCAAAAGATGCATAGGTCATGGAACATGATCAACACACCAAAAGGGGTGGTTTGTTCTAGGTTAAACTACTACCAAGGTGAAATTTGATTCATAAATGTTATTAAATTTGAAACATTAGACTATACATATTAAATTTTCATGATTTAAGGGAAACACATAGAGAATACAACTTGTGTCACATTGGACTAATTTATAAATGTGATAGTCTTGAAGGAAAAAGTTATAGACCACGTACTTCATGATTAAGACTATCCACTCATACAATATCAAGATTTTATATGAGTCGGTTCAAGATAAATATATGAAATAGAAAATAGACCAGAAAATCTGGTGAATTAGATTGTACCAAGATATCATTTATTATGGAAAGAGAAACTAATCAAGGAGTAAGGAGGAGTAAAATAATTACCATTATTCTTCCAATTAATTTGATGAGGCATAATTCAAGGACCAGAAAGAGGAGATTCAAGGATACCTAGTAGAGTGGTAGGATCCATTGAAACCTGGGTGACCTCTTATTGCTCAATGAAAAATAAGGGGATGATCCCCAACTAACTTTTTTAAAAATCACACCCACAGGATTCATGGAATGTACCAGATGTGAACCAAATTTATGTCATTAACTAGATAAACATCATGAATTCCTTGGGGTACACCCCCATGATTTAACATCAAAAATGTAAGCCCCACCCCATTAAACCCATTGATATTGTGAATGAGATTAATAATGTAAATTGCCTCCAACAACTTTTTCCAGAAGACAAGTGCATTCATTCTTCCTCAAGTGCTCTCTCAAACCCCCAAAACTTCCATCAAAACATAAAACACATCTGGAAAAATAATTTGTATATTTTCAAACACTAAAAGACATAGTATGATTACCAAAATTAAAAACAAACAATATCCCAATGTGAAATATTAAATTCCTTTTCAAAATTTTCCACGATTCGAGACACAAAACATTAAACTATATGTATATAATTGTTAGACAAGATAGATTGTGGGACATGGTACTACATATCGCCAATGAGATATCATAGGTGGAATGAATAAGGCTATCATGTATTGGAAATAATTATTCCTTCCAATGTTGAAGAATTTTTTATTATATTTAGTTAACTATATATTTGGTTTTTGGAGGATTCTCGTATCACCCAAACCATTCACATATATGATCCTATAGAGGGAGATTAATTTCACCACTATTGTTTTCATAAAGTATTGAAAGATATTATTTTTCCCATAGATGAGATTTATCATGGTATTTTCTTTGATGTGTTAGGATATGCTTAGGGTGTTGAGTCTGATAGAGATGTTCTGGGGGTGACGGGCGTATCATTGATGTTGATGTGGTACATGAGGAGGATGTTTATCCTGATAATCAATATGATCCTCAAAATATTATTTCATGTGATATACAAACATAGAATGTACCATAAAAAATGCACATACACAATTATATACACAACTGGAGTTTATTCTTCCAGTGGGTCCCAATGCATTATAGTCTACTAGTATGTTTGGTTTACTGCCATGATAGAGACTAACTGGTCAGTGTTACAGTCTTTATTTTCCTGTAATTAAAAGATATATTCTCTACAATACCCATCTTCTTCACATATTGGTGAGAGTTCATGTCAATATCCACTATCCATGGAGGTAAGAAAGGGTATGAGAAGAGAGGATGCAGATCCACCGCACGACACATAGGATGAAATAGAGGTAAGTGATAAAGATTCTTGACTAGAGGTAGATACACCATAGCATAGACATCGACAGACATGGTGTCGAATAATTATCTATACAAATAGTTATGGCATGAAGGAGAAGTTGTGAGACTAATGTAGATAAGACTGATATATGTTATATCTTTTTTTCAAAATCATTACTCGAACATTTTTTTAAAACATACTAGTATATTATTATCTTCACATAAAATTGATATAATTGATAATTCATACAAATATTTATGAACCAGTAAGAAATAGTCATATTAATAGCTACATTAATAAAAATAATTACTATTTTTAATTATATTAATAATTATTATTAATATTATCAATATTATTTATAATAAATAATCATATTAAATTTATTACTGAATATAAATATTATTATTATTTTGAATTATATTATTTAATATTAATAATAAATATTATATTATTAATTATATAAATAATGAACTAATAATACAATATAATTTATTTAAAAAAAATCTAATTTTTATCTATTAAATATATTTTTCAATACAATTTATTTATTTTATATAATTAAACAATAAATATTAGCTAAAATATAATAAATTATTTTAATAACATAATAATATATTATTTATTAATAATAATTAATACGATTGATAATTAATAAAAAGAATTACTATTAAAAAATTACCATTAATTATATCAAAAGAAGTTCACAACCATTTATTAAAATATAATTTATGAATATTAGTTGTTATATAATATAAAAAACTAAAATACTATAAAGAGTTGTTAATCGCATTCATGAATCATATAGAAACTTTTTACTAGATACATGAATGCTATTGACGCATCCTTTACATGGAAAAGAAGCACGAACATGATTCACACATCACTCGACCAAATTATTAAAACATACAAAACTAAATCCTTTTTTTCTTTTTAATATTGGGAAACCTATAAAAACTCATTTATCTCCATGTTGTAATCAGAAATGATAAAAATCACCCCCACTATGAACATCAGAGTAGCCAAGTGGGTTACCACCATCACTCAATGGTCATCCACCCAATGATTATTTGATCACTATCCTAGCCTCTATACACCAACCCATTAAGAAACCCCTCATCGCTCTGACATCTCCTATACCAACCCACTAACATCATGAGGGAACACAGTCATCCACATTTTTTTCATCTAAAAATATTGTCACACCAGGCAGTCTCTATTTATTTGTACTACCATCCATCATCAATGTCGATGTTCCATTGATTTCAAGTGAAAAGGATTGACGGATTGAGAGAGATATAATGAAGATAGATTACTAATACTCAATTGGATATATAAAGTTCTATAAATATACATTAATAGTGCTATTTTTTTGTTTTAAGAATCATTAAAAGGGGGTCACTTTATCAGTTCTAAAAAAGTACTGATAAAAGTGGCCCTTTATCATCACTTTTTTTACCGTTGATAAAGGACCCCATTTATCATTGCATTTATAGCACTAATAGAGGGACATTTTTTCAGTACTATAAATTTTCTAGATAAAGGCCACACTATTGTAGCATGCTATTAAAATTACATCACACTATAGAAGAAAGAATAGGTATTTGGAAAATTCAAAATTAAATTGAAATAAAAGTTACATAAAAAATACAATATAAAACACTATATAATAGACATTTAAAAAAAATTATACAATTACATTAACATGTAAAATTTTTCACAAACATTCAAAAACAATAATGGTTTCATTATCTTTAAGATCTGATTGCCTCTCAAAAAATCCAGATCATTGTGTCAATTACTGAAAAAACGACCCCAACTTGATTAAAAGATTCCATCTGTATAAGAAAAAAATATTATGTAATTAATTTAGTGAAGAAATAAATTAAATATAAATATGAAATAATAGATTAATAAAATTTCATTTTAAGCTGAATCGACAATATTTGAGTATACCGGTCACACTGTGTATCATCTTGAGGTGTGACTGATTCCTACACATCACAAATGACTTATGGATTATTTACCAGATGTATCAAAACAATCTGAATGTGTCTTCTAATTTCTCTGTATGTCACATCTGTCTGGAACTAAAATGATGATTTTAAACTCGAAATACATAGTTTGAGTCATACCAGAGATAACATGTATCATATTGAGGTACAACTAATTCCTACATGTCACAAAGAAAATATGGATCCTTTTCCTAATGTATAAAAACAATATGAATGTGTTTTCTCAACTTTGAGTATGTGATGTGTCTTTTGAACAAAAATAAAATAAAATTAAATATAAAGGAACACTTAAAGTAATACTTCTCACATGGTGTGTCAGATTGATATGTTGTTGATTATTACACATCACAAATGACCCTAGGATCATTTCCAAAAATTATAAGAAATAAGAATGCTTTTCTTAGTTTTGAGTATCTCACATATATTTTTTACAAAAATGTCAATTTAAATTGTAAACAACCACTTTGAGTAATAAAATTCACATCGTGTGTCAGTTTTATGTGAGACTGATTTATACACATCATAAATGACATTAGATTAATTTTCCAAAAGTATTAGGATAATCCAAGTTTGTTTACTCAGTTTTTAGTGAGTGAAAAATGTTATGAACTAAAATGTCATTTTAAACTCAAAACACATAGTTTGAGTCATAACAGGCACAACATATATAATATTGATATAAAAATAATTAAAAACATTAATATTATATTTTGGATTGTTTTACTAAAGTATAAAAACAATCTGAATGCGTTTTATCAGTTTTGATTATGTGATGTCTAATTTGAAATAAAATGTCAATTTTAAATAAAAGGTCACACTTGGATACATGACGATCACACGATTTATCATATTGACATGCAGTAGATTCCTACAAATTAAAAATGTCTTAAGTATAATTTTCCTAAAGTATCAAAACAATCTGATTTTTTTCTATGTTTTGATTAGGTCATGTGTCATTTTTACTAAAATGTCAATTTAAACAGAAAACAAGCACTTTGATTCATACTAGTTATATCATTTGATAATTTGATGTGAGTCTGATTCATAAAACTAAATAATGACTTATGAATCATTTTTCCAAAGTATCAATCTAATTCATGTGTGTTTTATCACTTTTTAGTGAGTGACATTCATTTTGAACTAAAATGTTATTTTTAAACTCCAAATACACAGTTTGAGTCATATCGGGAACATTGTGTATCATATTTATATAAATCTAATTACTACACATCAAAAATGAATTATAGATCATTTTTATTAATCACCAAAACAATCCTAACATGTGTTTTTTTGTTTTTTTATGTGATGTGTGTTTTGAAGTAAAATTTCAATTGTAAATAAAAAGACACCCTTAGAGTCATACCAGTTACATGATGTATCATATTGATGTGTGGCTGATTTATGCATGTCAAAAGTAATATAAGTATCATTTTACTAATGTTATAAAATAATCCTAATGTTTTTTTTTGGTTTTTATTTTTTTATATTTCTTTTTTACTAAAATGTCAGTTTAAACTAAAAACATACAATTTGAGTTATACCAGCCACATCTTATGTTTGTTTGATGTGAGATTGATTATTTTAGTTCCAAAATGGCTCATTAAGTTTTTTTTACTAAATTATGAAGACAATTTGAGTGAATTGTATCTGTATTTTAGTGAGTAAAATATGTTTTGAACTAAAAAGTCATTTTTAAACTCAAAACACACAGTTTGAGTCACACCGGGTACATTGTGTATCCAATTGATATGACGATAATTCTTACATGTAAAACATGACATATGGATTATTTCCATAATGTATCAAAAAAATCAACTTTTTTCTAATTTTTTAGTACAAGACATGTGTTTTAAATTAAAATGTCAATTTTAAATAAAAAGACACACCAGGAGTCGTACTGGTCCCACAGTGCATTCGATTAACATATGGTCAAATCTTACACATCAAAAATGACTTGAGGATCATTTTCATAAAGTATCAAAATAATTGAAATTCATTTTCTTTATTTTGAGTATCTCACGTGTCTTTTTTACAATAATTAAAATTTAAACTGAAAACACATAATTTGAGTTATATCGGTCACCTCATGTGTCAATTTTATGTGAGAGTAATTATTAGTTTTCAAAAATGACATATGAATTATTTTCTTATATTATGAAGCCAATACAAGGGGTTTTTCATATTTTTTAGTGAGTAACAATGGTTTTGAAATAAATTGTCAATTTTACACTAATAAAAAAAATATTTTATTCATACTAAGACCACAACATATCACATTTTGTAGAAACTAATTCCTACATGTCAGAAATAACATATGGATCAATTTCCTAAATTATCAAATGATCTGAATTTTTTTCTTAGCTTTGATCATTGACATATTTTTGAACTAATGTGTAAATTATAAACTAAAAACTTACACTTTGAGTAATACTAGGAACACCGTGTATTTGATTGAGGTGGGGATGATTCCTATACATCAAAAATGACTTATGAATTATTTTTCTAAATTATGAAAATAATATGAATGTGTTTTCTTGGTTTTGATTATATAATGTGTGTTTTGAACTGAAATTTCAATTTTAAACAAAAAAACAAAAACAATGAATTATACTGGGAATAAAATGTATCAGATTAAGTTGTGGTTGATTCCTACACATCACACCATGAATTTTTATTCATAAATATCTTAAACATTAAAGTTTATCTAAAAATATTGAAAATTTGATAAACCAAAATGTTAAAGGATATAAAATAGTAAAAATAAAAGTGCATTATCATGTGTGCATCATCCTTTTATAGTGAATAATCATAGTAAATGAGTTTTTCATAAGTCTATCATCTTTATCCATGATCTCTATGAGAATTAACAAAATAAGTATCAGTTAAAAATTATAAAGGAATTAACTAATAAATAGTAGATAGAATGTTGCAAAAATTAACTAAATAAGTAGTAGGAAGTCACCTCTTCATGATATTTTTATACATTTTGAAACCATGTATTCTTCCAATTCATTTAAAAAACTATTTCTTTTTTTAAATACATGGACTATCCAAGGTCTTGAAATTACAAGAAAATATAAATAGACAAAGTATTAATAAATATTTTAAATGAAATTTTAATTATAATCATAAATAACTTTTTGGGGAAGCTATTTTTTTGATGAAAAATGGTATGTTTCATAAATTTAAAAACATATAAACCATAATTTATTTTCCCTATTTTGAATATTTAACAAGTATTTACAGAAAAAATATCAATTTTAAAATAAAAACATAAAATTTGAGTCATAATAAGAATATTTTGTGTCATATTGGTGTATAATTGATTCCTACACATCACACCATGAATTTTTATTCTGCAATACATTCAACATTTTTGTTTATCTAACAATATCAATTTTGATAAAATAGAATTGTGAATGCATTGAAAAATAAAAAGAAATGTGCATAATTATGTGTGAATAATCCTTATATAAGAAGTCATTTATTCATTATCTTTATGAAAAGTAACTAAATTAGTATCAGATAAAAATTATAATAAAATTAGCAAGAAAAAGATGAAAAAATGATGATAAAATTAACTAAATAAGTAGTATGAATTTAGCTCTTCTTGATGTTTATATACAATATGACACCATGTATTCTTCTCATTTGTTTATTAATAAATAGAATTACTTTTGTGAATATAAGAAATTTAGATAGTCCTAGTAGTAATAAAAAAATATAAATAAAAAATGATTAATAAATATTTGAAAATAAATTAGAATTATAATAGGAAATATCTATTTTGGGATGAAAGTTTGTTGATTGAATATATTAGAATTCATTATTTTTCAAACATAAAACCACAATATTTTCCATTAGTTTGTTTTTGGTACCATATAAAAATTAAAAAACACAAGTAATTTATTTCTATATATTCATTGATAGTTTAATGTTATTATATACATACCATAAAAATTATCTCTTTGTATAAGTTGATATAATTTTTGTTCCAATGGACTATCCTCATTCTGTGACTTTAACAATATTCAAACACTACCCTATTATAACATAATTTTCATTAAATCATAATATATAACATATAACTTGATGTTCACTAGTAAAATGTTTCATGTAGTGTATTAAAAATTGATAAAAGTCATCATGTATGATAAAAGTTTTGGGTATTGATGCATTGAATCAAGAAAATAAATCATTGGAGTATCCAAATTGATTGTAATGTGTAAGAAATTCTACCTAAAAACAAGAATATGTAATGATAGTAATGAAAATATATTTTATATGATTAAATTGTATATTTTCCCCTATATAATGGTTAATAATAAGAGTCTATATTCTATAAGTTTTCTTCTAAACATTGTTGAATGTTTATCCACTATTACTTTATTTTCCTTTGGTTATAATGAGAATAGTTGTATAGATGAGATGTGAGGACTAAAGATTCCAAATTTCTATTCACAATGTTTTACATTCAAATAGCCTTGATATATATGCCTCTAAAAAATATGAATAATATTTATTCATAATTAACATTGTAGATTAGCTATTGGACAAAATATCCAAAAAATACACCTCTTATACATTTAGAACTGGGAATACTAGACATTTATGCTTGAGGATTTATTTTACATTCTCAAGAACAATATAGTATTTAATGGACAATCTTTATATATATTCTCCAAAATAAATTATGGTGGTATCAAAAAATTTGGAAATTGTAACTATGATGTCCCAAAACTGGTTCACCCATGAGTAATTGAACCCAGTTAGACACATGGCCTCAAGAATACCCCCCATCTACTAGTAGTATTTGACTAGCATTGAGGGCCTAGGGTGTGTTTGTGGGGAGACTAAGCCCTCAGATTAGAGTGCAGAACATCAATATGAAGGATGAATAAATAGAATAAGCATAATAAAATTTAATAAGGTAGAAAAAAATATTTAACATCCTAGTAATGAATAATCATCAGATGATATAAATTATTTCATATACAAAAGATGATGGAATATCTCTATGAAAAGGGAATGTAGGAATAGGTTGAAACATGGAGACTACAAAATAAAAGATATATAAAAGAATCAAAATGGGAAATAACATGCCAAGCATCCTGAACACTAGCTCAGTCATCCACTACAAATCTCTCATCCAAAAGTAGAATATTTGATGTCCAAAATAGGATGCTTCCCTTTGTCGAAACCTACAATCATATAATATTTTCAAGTTCCAATGATGGTCCGAATAGGGTGTGAGATAGCTTAGCAAGCTACCATGAATGAAATCTATAACAAATATAGTTTGTGAATATAAACTGTAACAGTGTACATGTACATATAAAAATTACATAGTGAGAAAATAAATAACTCATACCTACTTCAGCATCAACTGGTTTCTTTGAACATTCATTCATTTAATTAAATAAGTATGGATCATTTAATAATAAGCAGATTATATGTAAAAGTTTCATAATTATTGTAATAAGAAATAATAATAACAGAGGATACAAGGTATAACCAAGAAATATATGAACATAGTGTTTGAGCTGATTCATAGTGGTAACTCATACATTTTGTATTTAAGGGGTCTTAGTGTAATCCAATGGGTACACCCACAGAATTACACTATATAAAATTATAACTGAGTCTATGGATCTAGTCTATAGTAATCTTGGGCTATTCATGAAGAGGCCTATTGGGGTGAATCCATGGTGTTGTGTATCTGAAGAAATCAATATGAATCCTTGGAGTGTGTCCAAGGAATTCAAATATCCATAAAAAAATTCACATGAGTCACCAATACATCACGAATTCATTCATGTAATAGGATACAGACAAGATTCTATGGTGGGTATCTCCCATGATAATCATCTCAACTAATCAAAATTTCATCCTATGAGTGCTTAGTTCATTCCCTTGGAAATACAAGGTTTTATCAAGTATATCCATTCTTATAAATATAAAAAGGTGTATTTTCAATAGGAACATCTTACATTTAGTATACCATAATTAATTTTAGGCCATGTGTTACTCATGATATTTATATTTTAATTATGTTTGATCTATTACCTTTCATTGTACATAATAATGTGAATAAGTACTTGAAACCAATTGTAAAATTAATTAATAAGGACGAGGGACAAATAATAACTATAAATAATAATATACACTTTATATTTAATAAAATAAAGATTCATTTATTAAGATGAAACACTTACCATATTAAATTTCAAGTTAAAGGTACCAAAACAATGTCTTAGGTAATCCCAACATGGGTTACAAAATGTATAACAAATAACACAGCATACATGGGGTGGTTAATGTTCGGGTTAAAAACTAAAATGCTGTTAGTTGATATTATTAAGGATTTTGATTAAAAATTAGTAAATTAAAATAAAAAAATAAATTAATTTTAGAATAAAATATTAGTGGAATTGGCATGTGTACAATAGAAAAAACTTATAAAAATGAGATAATTTGAGGGAAAATTCACAAACCACCAACCTTATGCCTATAATAGATGCCTCACCCAGTACGAACCCTTAGTTTGGCCTAGATCAAAAGAAAATAGAATAATAAAGAAACACCCTGAAAATAGGAAATATTAGATTGCACCAAAATAACATCATCAATAGGAAGAAGAACGATTGAAGGAGCCTAAGGAATAAAGAACATATCGGTGGATATTCAAGAAGAAAAATGTTTTTTGAATCATATTTTGTATGGAGAGACAAAACAAAAACCAAGATTAAGGATCAAAATATATTTTTGGTGTATCTTTTGTGTGAGAGGGAAAAAGAGGTGAGAGATTTTGGTAAAAAAATTATCAGGCCTTTCCTGCATGTAAAAAAATAGACCCAGGGAATTTACATAGCGTGTAAACCTTATATTCCATGTAATTCATAGGTTCTTACCTTTGAAAAAAAACATTACACACCATGAAATAGTTATTTCTAGACCAATACACATTATGTATATAATTATGTTGTGTATTGAAATAAAAACTATGTATTTCGCCTTTATCTAGGCTCCAACACCCTGATCCATTCTTTCCGAGAAAAAATGTCCTTCCCTAAGGCATAGTTTCCAAGTTTAATCCCTAAGAGGACTATAAAATATGATTCAAATGTAAATTATAAGGATCTATTCCTAAATTAAAACCATGGATCTTACAATCTTCCACCCTTAAATAAACTCATCCCCAAGTCTCCCTTCCAAGGGTGGTAAAACATCATTTGAGAACAACTCCAGCTACTGTGCATATATGTAGGCCTCTCACTCCCAAGTCTCATCTTGTACATGACTATGCTTCCATAACACCCATACTTCAGGGATATACCTAACTTAGATATCCTTCATTCTCTTATTAATGATGTGTATGGGATACTCCTAAAAAGATTTCTAAACATCCAACTCCACATCATCAGGATTAAAAATATGATATGGGTTGGCATGGTAATGGTGAAGCTACAAAATGTAGAAGATATCCTACATGGAACAATACCTATGACGTAAAAAAATCATATTCTATTATGTTAACATTCTATAAGACCTCAAAAGTCCTGAAAAAAATGAGGTGACTGATTCCCTTGCCTTTGTATCCGCCTATTCCCAAGATTGGGTGATACTCGCAAGAAAAACTTTTCCCTGAACTCAAACTCTAGAGGGATAAGACGATGATTAACATATAATTTCTATTTAGACTAATTAGTATGCAATAATTTATTGATAAGATACACCTACTATGAAGTCTCTTACATGATTTTAGAACCTAGTAGCGCTTCCTCCCCAACCTCTAGCCCTCACAGATGTGAAAAATAACCTACCATATATGGCCTCATACAGATCCATATAAATCATTGAATAAAATATATTATTATAGTAAAACTCAAGGAGGGGTTTATGTTTCTTAAAATAAACACCAAATTCAAGGAAAAAATCTTGGAGCATGTCCTCCAACCCCTATATAGTCTATTCTGAATGGTTATCAGTCTGAGGTTGGATAACTATGCTTAGAAGCACCTATGTAACAAAATATTTCTATAACCCATTCCAAACAATTGATGTATGTTGAGATTACCTATTATAAATTACAGTTATAGGGGCCCCATGTAAGTATATATCTCACAGATATACTAGGTTCTTAGATCATCAATTGAGAAAGTCTCCCGAATATGAAGGAATTGGACTACATTTATCAGTCTATTGGTAAATACCAAAAACACATCTCTACCTTGAGGAGACCCTGGTAGTCCATTCAAAAAATACATTTCAACATCATCCCATTTCCATTATAGGAGATGTAACAGCTATAATTATTTAGTGGGTCTCTAGTGTTCTACTATCACCTACAGACAAGTGGACCACCTATTGATAAAACTAGTGATATGTCATTTCATCCTAGGACACCAATATTGGTGGTTCATATCATGATAAATTTTAGAGATTCCTAGGTTCTCTAACCACTAATATGCATGGGATTCTTGTATCAACACCTATTTCATATTTTTATGATCTCAGATATTCCCATGCATAAGTTGGATTTTTCTCTGTCAATCGACCAACTCAAAGTGGGTCTACACATGAAATACTTTCAATTACAACTAAGTATTTGGGACCTGATAACTACATTATCTTCACACTATCCATATGTGAAGAGTTAACTTATAAAGACTTATTAAAATTCTTTTCAATATTCTCCTAGTCTTACAAATACATCTTAGAAAATAGGTCCATCAAATTCCATTCATCACTGGATTCCTGAACTGCTTGCATCTGAGACTTTTGGTTCTACGCTTCAACAACTACATTTTACTTTTCAGGAATATATGAAAGATAAAAGTCAAAAAACTTAAGGTATTCAGCCCATATTTACATTTTTTGATTAAATTCATGTTGTTTAAAGAGATATTCTTGTATTTTTTATTTTGTACAAACAACAAAAAACTCTCCCAACAAATATTATCTCCAGTAAAGTAAGGAATGAACAATTTATACTATCTCATGATCATGCATCTGATAGTTAAATTCATGAGGCCTCAACTATGAATACCCATATTCTATAAATTGACCCTCCTATATTAGAAATTCACCCATATCGATGCCTAATGTTTCATAAAAAACCATATAACCTCTAATAGTGTAATGAACTAGACCCCAGTAGCCCACAAATGGTATTTTAGTTTATTATGTTGCCATAAGATATAAGGCACCACACCCTAAAGGATTGAATATTTTGTTAGTATTGATAAACTAGATATATACTTGAAATTAACATTACATTTTAAAACATAAAAAAATAATTTCTTTTAGAATTACATTATTCCCATTAGTGTATCCTATCATATCAATCACAAAACACATCATTGTTAGATGTGTGAAAATAATTCATAAGAAATCAGTTAGCTCAAATGATCATTAAGGGGTTGAATACAATGTAAGCTATGAATACATTAGGGATAAAAAATATAGAAAGGTAAATAATTGAAACACCTGCCATTTAGTTAATAACTTGAGAAAAATATTGTAGGACTAAATTATGATCATATAATTTCATATAAATAATAACATGATAATTAAACTTAAACATTAATATTATTTAGTAGAATAATCAAATCGAATATCAATAACTAATCTCATAATGATGGAATTAATAATGCAGGGCATCATAAACATACTTTCAAGTCATCATTTAAGAAACCATATATAAACGAGTAAGGCCTCATACAATACCCAAACTAGTTTTTCTCATGAGACATACTGATGCATTAAGGGGATATAATAGGACATGCCCATAAATTACCAAGTCCAATGTATTCCTCATATAAAATGGGTGAAACAAAATCAATATAAAAATTCGTATTGAAATATTACATAATAAATTCTAATACTTACTCGAGTCAAATGAACATAATTATAAACCATATAGAATAATATGGTGAACGGTATCAAAATATCATACCCACAATAAAAATGATCATAAAACATCCAAATAAGGAATATATATAATATTAATACCAAATATCACTATTGAATCATAAGTACATTAATGGGATGATGTTTTTAATGAATATAAATACCATGAAAATATCAATAAAAAATTTTGAGTAAAATATCATTTGTATTTTGAAAATAAAATTTAAAAAATTATCAATTTATTTGAACGTAATTTACATTAAAAATAAACTTGTAATATGTTTTAAAATATTGAGTGTTCATGATGGTGGAAAATTCTATTCATGTCTTACACTTTAAAACATAGATTCCTTTCAATTTTCTCTAAAATCCAAGGAAGCATTGTTTTGAAAACCACATGATGGTTCCTTTAAAATTCATTTTTTAAAAATTAAAAATGTTTAAAAATGGATTTAATAAATTATTTTGTAATGTTTAAATATTTTTTTAAACATTCTTTTATAAAACATGGGGTTTTAAGAAAAATTAATTTAGAATGAAGAGAAATAAAGTCAAATTTTCTTATTAAAATTTTCACTTAATTTTAATTACCAAATAGTAAAAAAAGGTTATATTACTTGCAAAGTTCATGAACTACTATATAATAAAAATATTTATTTATTTTAACTTTTAAATAGTTCACCTAATGGAAACTTAAACAATAAAATCTTGAATAACGATGAGGTTTTGAAATAAACTCTTACCATATGGGTATCTTATCAATCATAATCCCTATAAATGAAAAACCTTTTTAAAAAATTTAGTATCATGAGAATAAATAAATTTATGATATTATGTTTCAAAGGTTAAGTATATACACCACAAAAAATAAATAATTGGTAAATAAAGAATATGTCCCACATAAATAAAAGTGAGAAAAAATCTCTTACATTTTACTTTCCTTTAGTTTAACATTCTTTACATTCCTATATAAAATTTTAAATAATGTGTTTAATTTATACCATAACCTTATTTATATTTATAACATCTTATATGATCCATTTAAGACATCTTATCACCCTTTTATTAATAATATTTCATTATTTCCCCTATTTTTGTGTGTTAATTACCTTTTTTTCTCATGCATCTTTGGTCATGAAATTCATAGTTCTCTTGAATTTGATGTAGATACATCCTCAAAAGAATGATATTAATATTATAAATATAATATTTAATCATTAAATATATTTTTATAAAAATTCTGGAATTTTGGATTTGGAAAATGACTCGCATCGCTTCATGGAGACGATAAGCCATACATACAGATGAGTGATGATATAATTCCATTAATATTGAATGGATTGGTAAATTAATGATAAATTAAATATATAATATCAATATAATATCATAATTATCATATATATCCATTATTATCATCATTATACCTATCTAAGTAAATTGGTGATGAAAAAATTACACCACTATATAGAGATGGTAAGTCATACACACACACATAGGATGCTTTCATTTTTTATAGGATGGATAAAAAGTATAATATTATTTAATAATAATAATAATAATATCTCAGTATATATATGGTACTATATTTATGAAACTATTATATCCATAATATATTAATATAAAGTAGAAGAAAAAATAAACTTTAAGGCATTGGTAAAGGCGATTACCTTTTCTTCAATAGACTTTCCTTAAATCTCTTCTTAAAGGATAGAGGGTTGGTATTTTTGGTAGAAAATAACCTCTAGAACAAGGATAAATATGTTAATAAGAGAAATGGGTAGAGTTTTTCTGATATATATGTCTAATTTTAGTTTAAATAAGTGAAGAAAGGGGCACCCATTTATAATTGAAGTGTGGGGCAGTTTAAGAATTTTTTAAGATATGAATTTAATATAATTTAATTTTTAATTAAAAATTTCATCCAAATTATTAATTTATAGTATATGAAGATTATGGTTCTAAATAAACTCATAAAATAATATTTAGATATGTTTTGACTAAATTTATACCATTTTCTTTTGAGTTTAACCGTTATTTAACTTCTTTAACTCCTACCGTGAAAACAAGATTTTTTTTTACTATTTGAGTATTAATATATTAATTATAAAAATCCAAAATATGAATATATGAATCATGGATAATATTTTAAACATTATACCAATAATTTTACTAATTTTATATTTTTATGAATTTTATATCATTCAATAAAATATTATTTACTATAAAATATTCATAATGTAAATTTCAAGGATCATTCTCTACTTTGACAATAATAATATAAAGAAAACACCTACAATTTAAAAGAACTATTTTATTACAACTTTAACATTTAAAATCAGTGTAATTTTTTTATCACATTAGTTATCTTAAATTATATTTATTTTAATATTTCTAATGACATTTATTTTATATATCCATTAATAAAATAATTTCGACATCAGCATTGTGAAAGTATTTACGACAATTATTTCTTCACAAAAAAATCAAAATTAATTATCATGATTAAGATAAATATTTTAAATTTAAAAATAATTTTTATAATCCTATAAAGGTACTTGATAACATTATATAAAAAATATTACACTTACTAAAAATAAAAGTGTGACATGTTTGAATTTTTTTTAGAAAAATACTACAAAGGCCATAATCTTATCAAGGTGGAACAAAATGGTTGTATATTAAACATTTGAATGATTATAGTCGATATATAATCAAATAATTAGAGTTTTTTTATATTCTTGGGTCATTTAATGGTTCATATATTTTTAATTTTTGAGTTTTTTTTGAAATCATTTTTTTGATTTTTCTTCTTCTTACACAAGCAAAACGACACCAAAAAATAAAAATTTATGGTACTTATTTAATTTATAAAAATTAAAAATAAATTAATATCATAAAAAAAAATTAAATAGGCTAAATATATTCCACTATATTAATTTATTATGCATATTTACTTATATCAACCCCAATACAATTTATTTAATTTGTTAATTTTACTTCTCTTTCCTTGTGTAAGCATTAACCAAAAAATTGGATAAAATTATTATTATATAATACCAAATATGGAAATTATCAATATATATTTTCATTTATATTTTATATTTTTCAAGCCATGAAAATAAATTCTACCTATAATTTATTAGCTATAAAAACTTTGAATTTGACTATTCTAGTTTTGCATAAGCACTACATGAGCACTAAAAATGATTTTATTATTTATCATGAAATAAATTATAATTTTCATGTTATGAATATTGTTTATGAATATAATACCAAAAATGGCTCATTTCATAGGATTAATAAATTTTGATATCATATTTATGTTTTGATGATAACATAAAAGTTAATGTATTTCATAAAATCTATATTTTTTACTATTCGGAAAAAAATTACGTTTTTTAGTAAAATATAAAAATTTAATCCTAAGATAATTTTAACATTATTAATTGAAAAATGAAATTGTTTTTTTAAATTTTTTAAAACTTTCATAAATTAATTGTAATATTCACTCATAAAAAGAAGAAAAACTCATTTTGGAAGAAAATGATTTTCTTTAAGAATAAAACAACTTTACTAAAAATTGTGTTAGTATTTTATTATCATTTTCAAATAAATTTATATTTATTAGGGCCTGTATATTTATTTTATAAATAATTATTACTATTAATACCATAAAAATTAGTGTTTGTGTTATAAGAGTCACAAAATAATATTTTAGTGTTCGTTTAGGCTCAATATTGCGTGCAATACAAGTTTATCAAAGTTTTTAAATTTATTTAAAATGTGTCATTCCATAAAATCCTGAAGGGTTAGCTTATCCAATAATTCAATAAATTGTTTCCTCGTAATTTAAAATTTCACAATTAAAATAAAGGTTAGATATTTGAAAATTCATTTATGCGACACTCACATAAAAAATGGGTTAATAAAACATCCACTTAAAAAGAGGGAAATGAATGTGAAAAGGTCACCGAAAAACCTGGATTCTGATTAGGATAACACCGGTTGGAATTGAAAATATAGACATGGAAGATAAATCTTAATATTAAGTTATTATTGAGAGTGATAGGGAACACAATCATTAGTTATTTAACCTTTATAAAAATGTAAATATTAAGATCCGTTAAAAGGCCATTGATTTCATAGAATGGAAAGTAGACTGTTAACAATTATGTTCCAAAATAATTTTCTGAGACTCAATGGATTACTTTACTATCTAGATAATGAACATAAAAAAATAATCATATTTTATTTAATTCTATGGATTAATTCAATCCTTTATATGTGCTTCGATATATTTCCACTTCATTTCATACTCATAGAGATGGATATTCAAGATAAATATTTATTCCTGAAGTACTTTTATCAAAAGTTCAATAAGTCATTCCTTTATCCATTAAATATTTACCATAATGGAAATGATTAAAAAATTTATAAAACATAATAAATCACACTTTAACCTCAAAAATTAATATCCAATGTTCAACTTAATCCATTCCATATGTAGTCAACCTTAAGGCTCATCCAAATATATCTGTCCAAAATTTTTGAATGACACCACAAAACCTCAAAATTCAACTAAAAATAATATTTTACCCAAACTACATAATTAAGATATTATTTTTAAAGTCCAAATATATTAACACCTTGATAATATTTAAACCTTAATTAAAATATGCACAATTCCACGTAATAATATCTTAGGTTGTTGAATATATTCCTTAAATCCAAACATCTAATAATACTAGAAAAGTTAACATAAACCATAAAATCACTAACCACCTTAATGGTCAAAATACTTTACTATAATCATCTCTTTATCATTGTTATCTCAACATCAAGAACATATTAAGTCTATCTTCCCAAAATCATGTGTCATTTAAAAGATCAACTTCCTATAGAATCATTTCTCTTCATTACTGATATTATTCATCAAATACCACCAAATATTTATGTAAATAGTACTTCTATATAATCCTTTTATGTTTCATTATTCTTATAATTATAATGTAAAAAATACATTCAAAACATATTTCTTGGATTAAGAATATATGAATAGTAATCATTCTACATCAGCTATATTATTATCATAAACTTGACCATGATCAATTATCTTCTTTTAAGGTATATTACTTTGAAACTTGGGGAATTAATTATCATAGTTCCATATATCCTTATAGATGATGCATTTAATAGTATAAAATTCTTTATTTCCCATGTAAACATGAGCATGGTGGAATTTTTCTCCACATTCCACTTAAACATATAGGAAGGTTTTTCCTTCCATAATTATCACATATGGTAAAATATATCTCTCCATTGTTCCCTTTATCCATTATTTTTCTCATCACCCCCTTCTTAACTTGCATCCATTTAAATTCATAAGACATGGATAATTATTTATCTATATTTTTAAAACATGATACTATTTCCACATATGATGATTAAGTTTGGGAGAATAGTTCCCATCAAAATAGTTTCTAAAACCCATTTAATAAATTATCATTATTACTGTTTAGATTATATGCATTGATACAGTTTTCATTCCTTCTTCTAAGTGACATTTCAAAAAATTAGAATACACAAGATTTGATCATAAAATTATGAAAAATATTTTATAATCTCAAAACTAGTGATTTACTTAACATAAATTGAAAATTTAGGTATAACTAATATCTAAATCATAAGATTAGTTTTTTGGATATATTTTTAAATTAAATAATAAGTTTTCATTTTCTAATCTACATTTTCCTAAATCAAATTCAGAAAGATTCTACTAAACTTACACAGAGACCAACTATAAAGATCCAGACCCTAGAAGCCAAGATCCCAGGACTTGGATTATTTCCTTGGAATAAGATAAATTTAATCTCATCCCAAAGGACCGAATATTTTAGTATCATTTGAAAACTAGAAAAATACTTGAAATTCATATTACATTTTAAAACCTAAAATAAAAATAGAATTTCTTTGAGAATGACATTATTCCCCTTAGCGTATTACAATTTATCAATTACAAACCAATTCCTTATATCCTATGGAAAAATGAAACACAATAAAGGGGTTATCTCAAATATGGAATAAATGTAAGCATAAAATTTAAGATATGAATAAATGGGGCATAAGAAATATGAAAAGGTAAGTAACTGAAACACATTCAATTTAACCAATAACATGAGTATAATATGGAAGGAATAGATGATGATAAAATAAGTACATATAAAAAATTAAATTATAATGAAACTTAACCATGGATATTATACTAATGTAATAATCACATGGAATATTAATAATAAATCTCAAAATAATGGAATTCATAAGGTGGGACATCATAAACATACTGCCAAGTCATTGACTAAGGAACCATATATAAATGGGTAGGGCCTCATCCAATACCCAAATATGTTTGTGTCATGAGAGATATCAATCCATCGATGGGATATAGTGTGCTCCACCCATCACATACTTAGTCTAATGCATTCCTCATATGAAAGGGTTAAAATATAATCTATATAAACATTCATATTGAAAAATAACATATGAAATGATAATACTTACCCTAGTGAAATAAACATAATCATAAACCATCTAGAGTAATGTGGTGAATGGTATTAAAATGATACACACAAAATCAAACTCATTATAAACCATAAAAATAAGGAATACTAATAATATCAATGTAACATATCCCTTATGAATCATAACTACATTAAATGTTTGATGTATTTGATGAATAAAAATACCATGAAAAGATTATTAAAAACATTTTGAGTAAAATATCCTTTGTATATGGGAAAAAATATTTCAAAACACAAAATTTTCATAAAACACATTTAAAATAATTTCCTTTGAAAATAAACCGGAAATAAGTTTAAAAATATTGAGTGGTTATGAAAACCTAAAATTTCTTTCATGCCATACACTTTTAAACAATTATTCCTTTCATATATTTGGAAAAATCTAAACAACCATTATTTTGGAAATGACATGAAGGTTCATTTAATTTTTTAAAAAAAAGTAAAAATGGGTAAAAATAACTTTGATAAATCATTTTTAATACGTTCAAAACATTTTTGAAAACTTTATTTTAGAAAATATTTTTTTTATGAAAACTTATTTTTGATGGAGGATAAATAAAGTCGATTTAACAAAAATCAGAAACATTTTAAGTACCAATGATTGAAGAAATGGTAACAATACATAAAAATTTAATTAATGATTTTATAATATAAAAATAGATTGAATTTAACATATAAATAATTCCCCCACGGTAAACATAAAAAAATATTGAATATGATGAGATTGAGAAATAAACTCTGACCACTTAGATATCTTGTAAATTATAATCCCCATAAATTAATAAAATTTAAAAATAATAGTATATTATAATATTAAATAAACCTTTTGTATAAAACTTTATGGGGGTAGTATATATACCGCAAAATAATAATAATTAGTGAATGAAGTACGTCTCCCACAAAAATAATATCAAGATGAAAATCCCTTACCTTGCACTTTCCATTAGTCCAACATGATTTAACCTCGTGTATAATGGTTTAAATCATGTTATTAATTTATAAAATAAATGTATTTATATTTATAACATTTTATATGAACCTTTTAAATTTAATTACCACCTTTTGATTAATAATATTTCACTATTTCCACTATTCTAGGTGTTAATTTCCTTTTTTCTCATGCATATATTAAATTTCATAAACTATTAATTTAATATATATATATTTTTAAAATAAAAATTAATAAAAACTTATTATTTTATAATATAATATTATTATGGGTATAAATACTATCATCCAAGAACATTTTTACATGTATTGGATAAATTTCTACCCTTATATTTTGGTTTCGACCCTTCATTAACCTTGTTAACTCTTACCATGACCACATTGATTTTTAACACTTGAGTGTTAATATAGTTGTCAAAAATTTCCAAAATACTGATAATTGGGTTAGGTATGAAATTTCTATCCTTATCCCAATAAGTGGGCCTAATATAATATTGTTTTTATATTTTATATCATTTAATAAAATATTATTTACTACAAAATATTCCCAATTTCAAATTTAAAAACTATTTATTACTTTGAATATAATAATATAAATATAAGACTTATAATTCAAAAAAAATTAATTTATTGCATCACTAACATGTCAAAGTTATCTAAAAATTCATTGAACATAATAATTATCTCAAATAATGTTTATTTTAATATTTTTTATAACATTTATAATTCATTTCCATTTTAAAATAATTACCTCATTAGCATTGTGAAGGTATTTAATGTTATTTTGTATTCCTTAAAAATTAAGAATAAATTAACATTATGAACATAAATATTTTATTTTTTAAAATTAAATTTTTAGTCCAAAAATATTTTTCATTAAACTATATTAAAAATATTACACTTATTAAAAAAAAGTTGACATGATTTAGTTTTCATTAAATAAAATACTATTAACGTCACAATCATTACAGCTGGCTCCAAATAGTCAAAAGTACAATTTTTAGATTATTACAGTTGTTATATATTCATAAATTAAGATCTATTTATGCTTTTGGGTCATTTAATGGTTCCACTACTTTTAATTATTTTTAAGAATACCATTTTATTGATTTTTCATCTATTTTGACATGCACTACGTCCATATCGCATAAGAATTTATGGTACTTATTACATATATAAAAAGTAAGAAAATAACTATAATAATAATAAATTAAAAATGGTAAATATTTTTCTTTATATTCGTTCATTATGTATATTTACTAATATTCATGTCAAGATATCTTATTTAATTTATTAATTTGAGTTTTCTTGCCTTATACAATCATTAGAAAAATATTTGGATAATATTATTTTAATATAAATAAAGAAATTATAAATTATAAATCAAATTAATCATTTATAGATGATATTTAATACAATGTTTTTTAAAATACATTCTACCTCTCAATTATAATCTATAAGACAACTAAATTAACTATTTAAGTAATGCACAAGCACTACGTCAGCATTGAAAATGATATTCATATTTATCATGAAATAAATTTTAATTTGTATGTTATGAATTATTTTTTTATGATTATAATATCATAATCAATTCATTCCATAAGTTTAATAAATTTTTATATCATAGTTATTATTTGATGATATAACAAAAGATATCGTATTTTATAGCATCTCTATTTTTTGTCTCTTCACTAAATATTTAACTTCTTTAGAAAAATATAAAAAATTCATCCCATGATAATTTTGAAATTTTTAATTCAAAAATAAAAATAAAAATTTCAATTTTTTTATATTGATCATAAAATTCCCTCATAAAAGTAGAAATACTAATTTTTGAAGAAAATATTCTTTTAAAGAATAAAATGACTTTACTAAAATTTTTGATATCATCTTATAATCATTTACCAATAAGTTCATATTGATTATGACCTATATATTTCATTCAAATTTCATTTATCTCTATTCATTCCATAAGAATTTATTACTAGGTTTTAACAGTCACATAATAATATATTTGGGTTCTTTTAGGATTGGTGTTGTATGCAAGATAAGTTATGAAACAAATTAAATTTATTTTAAAAGAGAAATATCGAAAGATATTGGGGTGTCACATTCTCCCCAACATCACTGAATTTCATCCTCATAATTTTTAATTTAATATTGAATATCAATGGTTGATATTTGAATTTTTTAATGGGAAACCCACATCATAAAAAGTGTTAATAAAACTTCCTCTTAAAAAGTGGAATGGAAAATGTGAAGGTCACCACAAAATTAGTATTATGATTTGGAGAAAAATAGTGGGAAGTGAAAATATGGACTTGTAAAAGAAGTATTACTATCATGTTCTAATAAATAGTGATATAGAGCATGGTCATTATAAGGTTTACCATCATAAAAAACATAAATTTTACAATAAGCTAATAGACCATTGATTTATCAGAAAGAAAAGTAAACATATAAATTTTTTGTTCCAAAATCATTTTACTAGAGTTTAGATATTATTTTGTTATCCAGATAAGGAATTTTAGAAAAAAAATTACCTGATTTAATTCTAATATTAATTCCAATCCTTTTTACATTCTTTGATCTATTTACAATTCATTTCACACACCTAGAGGTGGATATTCAAGAATAATTTTTATCCCTGAACCACTTTTATCAAAATATCCATAAGGAATTCCTTCATCCATAAAATATTTACCAAAATAAAACTGGTTATCACATGAAATCCTAAATAATATACCAAAATTTAACCTCAAAACAATATCCAATTTTCAACTTAATCCATTTCATAAGTAATTAACTTTAAGACTCATCCAAAATACATCTATCCAAAAATTTATAAGGAAGGTCACAAAATTTCTATAATCAACTTAACATCATATTTCCACCAAAAAACATAATGTTTTTCTTATTTTCACCTACCATATATATAAATATCTTTATAACCTTTAAACCTTAATGAAAACATTCATCATTTCAAAAATAAAATCTCATATTGTTGAATGTATTCCTTAAATCCAAACATCTAATAATACTAGTAATGATAAAATAAACCATAAAATCACTGGCCACATTCATGGTAACCACTAATATCTCATAAAAATCTCTTTATCCTTATTATCTCAACATCAAGCACATAGAATGGTTATATTTCCCAAATCATGTGTTTTTTAAAAGATCAACTTGATACAGAATCTCTTCTCTTGGTCATTGGTATTATTTATCACATACCTCCAAATAATTTATAAAATAGTTCTATAATTAAATCCTTATACATTTAATGATTTGTATAATGATAATGTCAAAATAATTTTACAATATATTCATTGGATCCAATACTCCAGCAAAATAATCATTCCACTTTAACTGCAGTATATATTACTTTGACGGATGGGGAATTCATTTTCATAGTGCCTTATATTCTTATAGTTGAAGACATGAAAATTAAAAAAATTCTTTTTTACCTTGAAAACATGATAATTTGGACTTTTTATACTCACTTGAAACAAATTAACTTTTCTATTAAGTACATACCAAGGTGTTTCCTTCCAAAATTATCACATGTTGGAAAAATCCATCTTTCCCTTCTTCCCTTTATCCATCTGTTGTTGTATCATCCTCCTATTCCCTTTCTTCCCTTAAAAGTCATAATACATGGATAAATATTTATCAATATTTTTAGTACATGATACTATGTCCACATATGATGATAATGTTTTGGGGACTAGTTCCCTTCAAAATATTAGATTAAACCCGTCAAAGAAACAATAATTATTACTCTTTGGATTATGTTCATTGATACAGTTTCCATTCCTTCTATTAGGAACCATTTCTAAAAAAATATAATACACTAGATTATACCTTTACATTATGAAACATAATGTATTATATAAGAACTAGTGAAAAGATTAACCTAAATCAAAAATTTAGGTACAACTAATATCTAAATCATAAGCTTAGTTTATTTGGAAATATGTACAAATTATATCATTGGGTCTCTCTTTTTAATCAACATTTTCATAAATATACTACCCAAGGGTAATACTAAAATTTATATGATACCCACTATAAATATCCAGACCCCAATAGCCTAGTGACGAGGTCTTACATTATTATATTAGAAATAGATACAAGGAATCACATCCCAATGGACTGAATAGTTTAGTTGTTTTGGTAAAATAGATACATAATTAAAATTCACATTAAATTTTAAAACATAAAATATACCAATAATTTCTTCGATAATTCCATTATTCCCCTTATACTATCCTTGTATATCAATCACAAAACACTTACTTATGTCATGGGGAGAAATGAAACATAAGAAAGGGATACACTCAAATGATTATTATGGATAAGAATACAAATAAATCTATAAATAAATAAGGAATATACAATATGAAAATGTAAATAACTAAACCAATGTACATTTAATCAATAACATTAGTATAATATGGTAGAAATAAACGAAGATCAAATAATTATATACAAATAGTCACTTTATAATGAAACATAACCACATATATTATACCAATAAAATAATCACTTGGAATATCAATAAATAATCTCATAAATGGGGAATGAATAACGACAGACATCCTAAACATACCATTTAGGTTTCAGTCAAGACCTGATACATAAACAGGTAAAGCCTCAACCACTTCCAAAACTGGTTTGTCTCATGAGATCAACTGATGCATCAGGGTGCTATAGCAAGCCCAGATTATCAATTAATAATTCCAATGAATTACTCATATGAACTGGGTGAAACATAATCAACATAATTTTTTTATTGAAAACCAATATATGAAATGATTATACTTACCTGAGTAAAATAGAAATAATCGTAAACCATATAGAGTAATATGGTGAACGATATCAAAATAGAACACCCAAAATATTACTAATCATAAACCATCCACAGAAAGAATATGGATGATATGAATACAACATATCACTAGTGGATCATAATAATATTAAATATTTTATGTCATTGATGAATAGTAATACCATGAAAATATCCTTAATTTTTTTGTGTGAGATATACATTTTATTTTGAAAATAAACATTAAAACACAAAATGTTCACTTTTTTTTTTGAAAATTATTTCCTTTTAAAATAACCTTGAAATATGTTTTGAAATATTGGGTGGTTATGATGATGGAATGTTTTGTACATGGAATAAAAATAAAAAACATTCCCATTATATTTTTGGTAAAATCCAAGAAGGAATTGTTTTGAAGATGAAATGAAGGTTCCTTTCAAAACATTTTGTAAAAAGTAAAAATGGTAAAAAATGAATTTTATAAAGAAATTTTAAAAGTTTTAAAACATTTTTGAAAAAATTATTTAAGAAGACATGGGTTTTTATCCAAAAGGAATTTTTATCGAAGAGAAATAAAGTCACAGTTTATTATAAAACATTTTACAATCATTTTAAGTAATAAATAGTGATAAAATGGTGTTATTGCTTGAAAAGTTAATTAATTCCCAGAGAATCCAAAAATAGACTGAGTTTAACATATAAAAAATTCCCCCAAGTTAAACTTAAATAAAAACAATCCTGAATTGTGATGAGATTTTGAAATAAACTCTAACCACTTGGATGTATTATCAATCATAATACTCATAAATGAATAACATTTTACAAAAAAATTAATATCATTAGAATAAATAAATTAACAATATAAAATGTCAAAGGGGTAATATATACATCCCACATAATAAATAATTAGTTAGTAATGAATGTGTCTCACAAAATAAAAGTGAGATTAAAATCCCTTATACTGCATATTCCTTTAGTTGAAAGTGATTTAACATCCTATATAATGGGTTAAAAGATTTTATTAGTTTATAACGAAAACTTATTTATTTTTATAACATATTATGTGATCTTTTTTAGAACATATTACCAATCATCCATTAATAATATATCACTATTTTTACTATTTCGATGTTAATTTCCTTGTTTTCTTATGCACGTTCTTTCATGAAGGTGGTAGTTATATTGCTTTGGATGTAGATTTACAATATAAGGAATTATATTAATTTTATAAAAATCATATTATTCATTAAATATATTTTTATTACTATTCTTGAATTTTTTATTTGAAAAATGAGTCACATCGCTTCATTGAAACAGTAGACCGTACATATGCACAAGCGATGATATCATTTACATAATAGTGAATGGGTAGAAAAATGGATAATATATTAATTTTTTATAATCCAAATAATATCATAAGTATCATATATATCAACTATTTTTATCATTATACCCATCTAATTAAATTGGTGATGAAAAACGAATTACACTACTTCATAGAGATGGTAATTCGTACGGACACACACCCAGTCCTTTCATATTTCATAGGATAGATAAGAAGTGAATATAGTTGTATCATAATCATAATAAAATATCATTATATATATGATACTGGAGTTATTAAATTAGTATATAATGAACATATGAATAGGAATTAGAAGCTCAAATAAACTTGATAGTTTTGGAAAAGATGATTACCTCTTCTTCAGTGAATTTCCTTTAGATATCTTCTCAAGGGGTCTATGGTTGGTCTTTTGGAAGGAAAAGAACCTATATAACATAGATAAGTATTTTATGAAGACAAATGGGTATATTTTGGTCAAGATATAGGGTAAAAAATTCTATAAACAAGTGAAAGAAGGGGTTTACATTTAAAATTAAAATTAAGAGGCACTTTTGGGAATTTCATAAAATGTTAATTTATTATTAATAGTTTTTAATTCCAAATGGATCCCAACTTATTAATTTAAAATATAAGATTTTAATGGGTCAATAAACTAATAAAATAAAATATATATAAGTTTTTGCAAATTTTTTACCTTTATCTTTTGGTTTTAACCCTCATTAAACCTCTTTCACTCTTACAGTGACGACATGAAGTTTCACACATTGAGGGTTAATATAGTTATTATAAAATAACAAAATAACCATAAAAATATCATATATAAATGTTTAAACCTTATAAAAATTAGTTTTACTAATCTTTTTTAATAATTTCATATCATTTATTAAAATATCATTAACTATAAAATATCCATAATTTAAATTTTAAGGACTATTCATTACTTTGACTATAATAATATCAATATAACACTTATAAATAAAATAAAATATTATATTACATCCATAAAATGTCAAATTAATCTATTAAATTTTTTTATCACATTAATTATTTCAAATTAATTTTATTTTAACATTTTTTATAAAATTTATTTAATTTTTTCTATTAATAAAATAATTACTCTATCATTTTTTTTGAATGTATTTATAGTTTTTATTTATTACCTAAAAATTAAAAATAATTAAAAAAGATTAAAATAAATATTTTATCATTCAAATACTATTTAGAGTAGAATAAATTTTATGGATGACACTATATTACAAATATTAAACTTCTTAAATACATGAGTGTGACATGTTTAACTTTTCATTAATTAAAATACTCTGAAGGTCATAATGTTGTCTAAGTCACTTAAAGTGGTCATAAAGTCTACCTTTTATGATTTAGTTGAATATATACTCAGGAAATAATATTTAGTAATGTTTTTGGGTTATTTAATGATTCGTATCATTTTAATTTTAGAGTTTAAAAAAATCATTGTATCGATTTTTCTTCTGCTTGAACAAGCAATTTATCAGCATCGCCTAAGAATTTAAAGTAAATATTACATATATAATAATTAAAAATAAATTAACATCATAAAAATAAATTAAATAGGTTTAATATAATAATTTATCTTCGTTTGTTATTTATATTTACTCATATCCCCGTAAAGACAACTTATTTAATTTGTTAATTTGACTTTTCTTGATTGTGGAGGCATTAGACAATTATTTGGATAATATTACTGTAATATAACTATAAAACTAAAATTTAACATTCTAAATCATATTTTTAGGTGATATTTGA